>CM038113.1:12008739-12532072 GCA_001642375.2 Mentha longifolia | reverse complement strand
AAGAAAAGAAAAAGGGAAATGACATAGATATAGATTGTGGAAAACGATGCTTGCAAGCAACTACTAGCTAGCATATTAAATTAAATCTTTGTTTGTGATAAATGATAATGCTCCGATATGCTTGCCCGCTTCGCAAGTTGTATTCATAATTTAATTCCACAAGTAAACGTGGCACATAGCCATTGGTCATGGGGTGGCAAAGTATTTATATATATATTTGTAATTATATGTGCGTATATTTACGGAAAGTTGGAAACAGACTCATATTTTATCCATCAAAACCTTGGTCGTTTTTTTTTTTTTTTTTTTTGAAGAAAAACCTTGGTCGTTTTATATAATGCGTCATTGTGGGCGGAAGTATAATTTAAAGTTGATGTTGGAAGGAAATATATTTAAATATAATCTTATATATAATTCGACAACGGATTTAGAGCACCACATTAATTTATATGCTTACGTGACATCACCTGCGACCTTCATTCTTATTTATCTAAAATCTATTTATTTATATATATTAATTATTATTTATATATTTTATATTGTACATATATATATTTGCACTTCAAATTTATAAATTTAATTATAATTATGAGGAGGGGAGGATTCAAACTCATGATCTCCAACACAATAGTGAATAGTTTATATCTTATACCACTTCACCACATCATTAATTAATGTTATTTAAGACATACAATATATTATATGTTTCGTTCCGGATTTGGAGCACCACAATCACGTGTCTACGTGGCGTCTCCTACATTCTCCATTAATTATTTATCTAAAATCTATATATTTATACAAACTAGTTTATATCCCGTCGAAATTCGACGGGGTATCATTTTATTGTATATTTATTAAAATAGTAGTATTATGATAATTTGTTGAAACAATTCTCATTTTATTTCTAATTTATTGTGAAGTGTCTTAAATTAAAAATATACATTTTTGTTACAAAAATTTAACAATTATAGCTATTGATACATACTAAAAGAATTTCAAAAATTTATTGGCTAATGAGCCACCTCAAAATCGATTTTGTGTTTAATATATTCTCAGGTGTTTTAAATTCAAAATGTATCTTTTGTTACAAAAATTTGACGATTATAGCTATCGATACATACTAAAAGAATTTCAAAAATATATTGATCAACGAGCCACCTCAAAATCGAATATGAGTCGCCTGTGGCTAGGCGCAACAGTTGTATCTGCCGATTTAGGCAAAAATATATTGGCCAACAGGCCACCTCAAAATCAGATATAGTCACTCGTGGCTAGGTACACCTGCTGCATCCGCCGATTTAGGGGTCTAACAAATCTCCTCCCATCAAAACTCGACGACATCCTTGTCAAGTGGGATAAGCCTCTTATTTTCGATCCATTTTCAGCAACAACTCGCTCACCACAAGCGAGTTCTCCCGGCACACCACGGCCGTTGCTTGACGCAGCTCCCGCTAAGACTTTTGCATACGTGAGCACACTACGGCCCACACTTGGCTGTTTCATCGCCATGTCCTTCCCAAGCTCTCCACGGCCCACTTTCGGCATGTCTTGACCCTCTTCCAACACTTGCATACTCGAAATATACTGCATCGTATTGACCCGAGCCTCCTCCTCCACGGATTCAGCGACCACATCATTCAACTTCTCCTGACGTTAGCCTTCCGCTTCAGACAGTCCTATATCCGGTGGTTTCCCTCACATATGAAGCACCCGCGAAGCTTGTCCCAGCCCCCGAAGCGTGTCTCGCCGCACCACTAGCACTGGGTCGTTGAAAGCCTTCTTCTTCCAACCTTTTCCCTTGTCCTTAGCATGTCCCGCATCCCCATGTTCAGGCTCGGAAGAGCCACTTGCCTTCAAGTCCACCAACTCCTCGGTAGCGGCTAGTGCGGATGACAGGTCCTACCCTTGTAAGCGCCTCAACTCAGTTTGGGCCCAATGCTGCAATACATAAGAGCATTTTAAAAAAAATTTGGCCAACGGGCCACCTCAAAATCAAAATATTATCAAAGCCAAAAAAATTCAAAAACTTCTTGGCCAACGGGCCACCTCAATACCGAAATAGTTAGAGCAAAAATATTTTTTATTAAAAATCAGTTTAGTCTGACCAACCCGAATTGAAAAATAGTATTATGATAATTTAGTAGAGAATATGTGTTACAAAGTCGCGTTAAATTTTATTAGAAAAATAATTTAATGCGGTATACTCCACTATCGAGTAGTTGTACTCTATTTATACGTATTAATAAAAAAAATCAAATCAATGAAGGAAATCTTCATTATGGATTTTTTCATGGCCAATGGGCAACCTCAAAATCAATATAGTATTAGGGCTAAAATATGTTAACACAAAAAAAAGTTTAGCCAATCCGAATTAAAAATAGCCCACGAAGCTCATTTTGTGTCTAATTATTGTCAATTGTTTTAAATTAAAAATATATATTTTGTTACAAAAATTCGACAATCATAGTTATCCATACATACTAAAAGAATTTAGAAAATTTATTGGCCAATTGGCCACCTCAAAATCGATTTTATTTTTAAAAACTTAAAATATATTTTTCGTTACAAAAATTTATCAATTGTAGTTATCGATACAAACTAAAAAAATATCAAAATCTTTTGGACAGGCCACCTCAAAATCGAAATGGTGTCAGAGCCAAAATATTATAAATCAAAAACAGTTTAGCTTGATCAACTGAAACTGAAAATAGCTCGAACCAAAATATTTACTTTTTTTTTTCTTTCCTTTCATTTTTCTATTTTGGGAAGAGTAGCGAAAATGCCCTCAACATGAAATATTTTCCGGGTCATGATTCGATCGGTTGAACCTTTTAATAAATAAAATAATAAAAATATCTATTAATATATATATATATATATATATATATATATATATATATATAATTTCATGATTTATATGGTATAGGTTCATAAAAATTTAAGAAACACATGTTAAAATTAATAAAAAAATAATAAACATATTCACATTATATATATTTATAATTTTATAAATGGACATAATGTAGTTGATAATGATTCAAACTAATTGAATAATGGATATATATATTGTGAATCTTAAATAAGTAGTATTATTTAGTGATATAGTGTAGTGGTATAAACATAGTCTATCATGTGAGAGATCATAAGTTCGAATCCTCCAATCCTCATAATTAAATTTTTTAAATTTTATGTATGATATAAATAGATTATAATAATTAATATATTAATATATGTATAAATAATAATTAATATGTATAAAATATATAGAATTTAGATAAATAGGGAACGGAGGTCATAGGAGGCGCCACGTAGGCACTTGGATCGCTCTGGTGCTCTGAATCCGCATCGGAACGTATAATATATTGATTAATTCTAATTTTATATTCTATATATTAATAGAATATCAAATATATAGAATTACGATAAGAATATGTATATTGATTTATTTGTAAGTTTATAAGATAATCATTAAACTATTTATGAATTCGTAGTGTTAGTGCGCACAAATCAATTCATAGTTGTTAATATAACAATTAATAAAATTTTAAACTATTGATTTAATTGTGTTTATGAGTAAATATAGATGTATTTTAGATAAATAAGGATGAAGGATGAAAAATATCATTTTATATTGTAATTCTATTTATTTAAAATATCCCGTCCCACATCGAAATCTCTAAGCTAAGCACATACATATAGTTTCATATAAAAGAGAATTTAGATAATATAATTATGCAAAATTGTTTTGGTATTTCTCATAGAAGTAAAATAATAATAGATGTTTGCATTCTTTAAATTGACCATTTGACACTCAAAATAAGTATATCTACATAAGAAATAATTGGGTCTCTAATTAAATGAGTTATGCATGCGTTTGGTCAATTCGTATTTTTTACCCATATTTATCAGGTTATTCGGGTTGGCTCGCCCAAATCGAGCTAAGCTAACTTTCAGAATATATTTTTAACACAAAATTTAAGCATCGTTTCAAAATTTTTGATTAATCCAATTCTTTCATGCTATTTTCGAGTTTGTTAATTTATTTTGGCCTTAGCAAAACTTCAATTTTGAGGTGGCCCATTGGCCAAGAAATTTGTAAAATTCTTTTAATATATATCGATAGATAACTATGTTTGTCAAATTCTTAAAAATAAATAAATATACATATGCTATTAGACATAAAATCAATTTTGAGGTAGCCTGTTGGCCAATAAATTTTTGAAATTTTCGATTTGAATCGATCAGACTAAAATATTTTTGAGTTAAAATGTGACATCCCACATCAAATAAGTATGAGATGTCAAGACAGTATAAGTATGAGCTCAATAGATTCTCTAGCAACTTGAGTTAACCATTTTAGCAAAGCGAGGACGAACGCCAAGTAGTTGCTCGCTGGCCCATTGTGCCACAATAGTGTAATGGGCTTCCACCCCGTGGTACAGGGGCGTTACAAATGGTATCAGAGCCGACCTTGGGCGAGCTCCATGGGCCCGGGGGCAGTCCTACATGTAAGTCACGATGAAGACGTCGTATATTCAATGGAGGGGGGGGGACTGTGACATCCCATATCAAATAAGTATGGTCTGTCTGTCAAGACAGTATAAGTATGAGCTCAATAGACTCTTTAGCAACTTGAGTTAACCATTTTGACAAAGCGAGTACGAACGCCAAATAGTTGCAAGCGGGCCCATTGTGCCACCGTAGCATAACGGGCTCCCACCCCGTAGGCCCGAGGCGTTACATAAAATATTTTGGCTCTAGACCAAGAAATTTTTGAAAATATATTAAACGGTTCAACCATAGTTTGACTGATTCAACTGCTTGAACCATGTAGAGGTGACCAAATATGGGTTCGGATACGGAACCGTACCCGTACCCGGCGGGTATGGTTCCACACAGTGGTTTTATAATTATTATTTTAATATTAAAAATTCATTTTAAATTCTATTAGTTGTATCTCGAATTATTTAAAATAAAAAATATTATTTTATTGCAAAGAATCCAACAATGTAAACCAAAATCAGGCTTCTAAATAATGAATTAGAGGATGTCAAGTTATTTAAAAATTTAATATTGAAGGACAGAGCATTGTTAAAATAAATTTGGTTAAAATTTAATGGAAAAAAATGCTAAAATAGGCTAAAGAGTGCATTCTAATTAAAACTAATTAATAAAAAATATATTTTTATATGAAATACATATCAAAATGAAGGGCCAGCTGGTATAGGAACTAGCGGGTCGGGGGTCCAACTTTTAGTACTCGTACCCGAATTGCCGCCTTCGGCGGGTACGGTTCCGAACTCAAACCAATGAGTACGGGTACGAGTACAAATCCCAACCCTCCGGTACGTGTACGAATGTGTGTACGGGTCGATGTGTATAATTATTTTGGTCATCTCTAGAACCATGTCCCGAAAAATATTCCATGAAGGGTATTTTTGCTTCGAAGTAGCAACGCTAAGGGTGTTTTTGCTACTTTTCTTTAAAAAAAAAAAAGAAAAAAAAGAAAACGAAAGTAAAATATTTTGAGCTAAGGCTATTTTTAGTTCCAGTTGATCAATCTAAACTGTTTTTTATTTATAATATTTTTAAATTTAAGACACTTGACAATATATTATACACGTTTCAACGATTATCAGGTCATCCTTATCGGGCTGGGGGTATTTTTTAGTTTGGGTTGATTAGGCTAAACCGTTTTTCAGTAAAAAAAAGTATTTTAGCCCTAATACTATTCCAGTATGAGGTGGCTCGTTGGTTAATAAGTTTTGTATTTTTTTGCCCTAACGCTATTTCGATTTTGAGGTGGCCCATTGGCCAAAAAGTTTTTGAAATTTTTTGCCATAACACTATTTCGATTTTGAGGTGGCTCATTAGCCAAAAAGTTTTTGAAATGCTGTTAGTATGTATCAATAAATTTGTTTTTTTATTTTTTTTAGACTCAAGTTCAATTTTGATATTTGTAAAATTATTTTAGTATGTATCGATAGCTATAATTTTCAATTTTTTGTAACAAAAAAATATATATTTAAGTTCAAACACTTGACAATATATTAGGCACAAAATCAATTTTGAGGTGGCCCGTTAGTCAATATAATTTTAGAATTCTTTAATATGTATCGATAACTATAATTGTAAATTTTTTTTAACAAAATTTTATATTTTTAATATAAAACACTTCACAATAAATTAGACATAAAATGAGAATCGTTTCAAAATTTTCTGTTGATCGGGCAGATCTTCATGCTATTTTCTAAACAGAGTACAACATATTAAAATATTTTTTAATAAAATTTAATTTGATTTTGTAACACTTTTTTTTAACAAATTATCATAATACAATCATCTTAATAAATATTACAATAAAATGACATCCGTCGAATTTCGACGGGATACAAACTAGTTTTTAATATAATACTCCTTCTGTTCACCTTATTTTTGGTTTGGCGTATGATTAATAAAAGGTGGATATTATAGTGGAGAAAGTGTCTCATTTTAATAAACTAAAATGGAGTCGAGTAAGGAAAAAAAGTGATAATCTTACTATGTATCGAAATAACATATGATTTTCAGTCGTCTTAATAGTTTAACAGTATAATTTTGGTGGACGGATAATGTATATATTTTGAAATTACCGTTTTCAGCTCTAGTATTTTGTTAATATGTACTCCTTCATTATCAACTATCTTGTCTCATTCTATTATTATAATAGACTCAACTGAACAAAAAAAAGAAGAAAAAGAACAAAAATAGTTGGAATGGAGGGAGTATATTGTTAACGTTAGCGGATTTGTTATAATCTATATATATATAAAAACAAAATGAAAATAGACAGTTTTTTTTCCCACCAAATTTAGGGTAGAATTGTCTTTTCATAATAAGAAGTTAATTAAAAAAAATTAGTTATTATGTTTAAAAAAAATACAGTTAATAAACTATTAAAATTAATTAGAAACGTGCCCTAATGGAGATGGGACAGTTGCCTCAATCATTTTGCTTCACTTAAATTACCGAATAGCTGATATACATGAAAGAGTTACACCCGGCGTACCAATTAGATTGATCGTTTTTACTCTTTTTAATTTAAATATAAATTCAATCTTATTGGAATTTATATTAATAAAGGCAATTTCTTTATCTAATATGTTTGTTATTTATTTAACATATGCACTTTTAGATAAAGTCCTTAGACCATAGAAGTTATAAGATATGGTCACGCATATGATGGTGATTATGAAATATGTCTTTCAAACTTTGGTCTTAAATTAGTTCCGAGTGAAATGACTATTCAAGATAGGAGATTGAATTGTTGAATATCACTCGTACGTATGATATATGCTCATAAGATGAGAATATTGTATTTCATCAATATTAACGTGGTCAACACAAGTATATATATGTGGGTGCTTGTTAGAGAACAAGTTCACTGAACTGACCCGCTAGAAATTCTTATATGGAATTTATATTATCGAAATAAGTATTTCTAAATTACGATAGTACGCGGTTAGTCCTCGAACTTGAGACACCATAGTAGTCTTGTGTGAGTTCTATTTCATTTTTGATATATTTTCTGATTGCTTGATAATCATAAATGATTTATATTTGATGAGATTCGAACGAACATGGAGATTAATGAGTGGTCAATAAAGAATCTATTACTTGATTTTATCGAGAGAATTTCCTATAGTTTTCATTATTCATAACTCGAAGACCTTGGCCAGGGCATGATGAATATTGATTCATAATGAGTTGTTGAATTAAATGAAAATATAAATATTGGATTATTTAAGTTTTTGATTTAATTCCATACTCAAGATTCAATTGAGAAATTAGATAATAGAAGGACCGTACGTGTATAACGATTTGTAATTTAATTTGGTTTACTCGCTATTTCACCTAGTGCTAGATAATCATGCTACTTGCTAGATGTTCCCATGATTTGTAGGTTCTTGAAATTAAAGAGTTAATTTCAAGTTTGATTAATTTATTGGATAAATTAATTGAATAAGTATTATTCGATTAAGTTGTAATATGTTACAAGCCTACGACTAGTATTAGTTGTGAACCTATGAGGGTCACACACAATAAGTTAGAATGTATCAATTATATTAATAAGATTAATTTAATATAAAATTAATTTGATTAATTTTATATGTATAGTAAAATCAGTAAAAATACATATAGAGATATGTATATAATTGTACCCGAATAAAAGTTATTCGGATACGGTCCGGAAGAAGAAAAATAAGCCACTAACCATTAGTGGGCTTAGTAACTTTATTATGGGATTTAATTTCCTAATGATGGAAATTAGTAAGATTTAAAAAAAAAAGGAGAGGAACGGTTTTTCATTTATGTGAGAGCCGTCTCTTCCTCTTCATCTTCTTCTCGGTTCTTCTCTCTGATTTAACTATAAATATTTGGTGTGGAAGATAGTTAGCAATCATCTTTTCATACTAGATTCATTTTGCTTAGTGTAGACTTGTGATACACGCCAAACAGGAGAACTCAGCCTAAAAGACTAGCCTATCAAGAGAGAGAGCCCATTTAATGTATATACCCCACACTAGTTGTTCTCACAACTGATGTGGGACATTGAGTCCGTAACATTCGACCCTCCTTTGAGGGCCAACGTCCTCGTTGGTCACGGCCACGTTGGTCACGGCTGGTTCTTTGCCAGGTCACCACTCCGAGTTCTCGTTGGTCACGGCGGATTCTTTGCCCGGTCACCACTCCGAGTCGGCCCCAAACGTACTCGTTGGTCACGGCGAGTTCTTTGCCCGGCCACCACTCCGAGCCGTCTGGCCTCTCAATGAAAGCACCAATGATACACACCAAATAGGAGAACTCAGCCCAAAAGACTAGCCTATCAGGAGAGAGGGCTCATTTAATGTATATACCCCACACTAGTTGTTCTCACAACCGATATGGGACATTGAGTCCGTAACAACTTGATAGAGGGGAGACGATTGGATCTGTAGGTCCCGATAAATAGATATTGGTGTATGGGGGGGGAATACACCAATTAGCCAACAATTTTGATTTTTCAAAACAGATTGATCTTACTGAGTCGTCACTACAGTATATCAGAGCAGTTTAGTTTTTCCAGCTCAATCAGTAAACTGCTGAGCTTGCAAAACTAACCAGCGTGCGGAAGTTTGGTGGAAAGGTCGGCTTACAGTTTTCAAAACAGTTTTCAAAGGAAACTTTAGTTCAGGCAAGTGTTCATGCAAGACATGTTACATTGATGCAGGTTGTGAACATGCAAACTGTGTAAATGAATAAGTAAATAACAAGAGAGACACTAGGAGTTTTTATCGTGGTTCGGAGTAAACAGCTCCTACGTCCACGCCAGATTCCGTCGAATCTGTAATCCCTTAACTTGAGATTTTTCGCTCCTTTTAACACTGGTGGAGGTCCAGTCCAAATTCAAGTCTTTCTCTTAGACTGAATCTAGCACGTTTCTTGAGTCGTGTCTCTATTTACTTACATACAAACTAACATACAATCTTACTAACACTAACAGACTAGCGTAAATATCCAAACTAGAAAGCTGTGAATAGCTATCGTCGTTAGGAAAATACAACTCGATCAACTACACTGAATATCAACTGTGATGGTAGTGAGAGTGTGAGTGATGTGTTCTAGTAAGACAGTTTCCAGAAAGATTAGAAATCTACGATGATCAACACTTGGGAAAGCTCTAGTAATTTCGAGTGTTGATTGAATGAATTTCAGCTTGAGATTTCTGCAGAGTTTCGGCTTGTAATTTGAGTTTCCCGTACTTCTTTCTGGAATGAGTTGAGGTATTTATAGTGAAGCATTTGAAATAGAGCCGTTGGAAGTGTGTCAGGATTTGCAGTACCGTACACTGACTCAATTCTTGTCGTTGGATGAGAACAGGTTTCTCAACCACAACTCAGGTTGATCTTCACAGGTCGAGCTTCCTATACCTCGAACTGTCTTCAGTCTTCTGTAACCTTCGTGTGAAAGCCTCTGGCTTGGTAAGAGCAGGTTACATAGACAGTTTACTTAGTAGAACAGTATGACAGATTGGCTAGTTTAGGTACCAAGTTGTATTTGCAACCTTGACCTTTACATGAGCAACCTGTCCGAGTAAAGCTTGACTGATCCAAACACGGAGACCAGCCTGTTCCAATTAAAACCTATTATCTAAGTGTGGTTTCTAATAGCATTATCAAAACTCAGTTTCAAAGGGTTCCCAATAATTTCCCCCTTTTTGATAATGCCGAAACACACTTTACATATTGGTTTAGAAGAATTGAAAGGGTTTGATGTTCAGCCAGCTGCATAGCAGAAAATGTTAGAGAATTTAAAGCATAATATGCAAAGGCCTGGACAAAGAGAGATTGTTATCAGGAATCAAAAGATGATCATTTTTCATTTATAGTATCAACTGAATTGATATGCACAGATTACAGAGAGTTGATACATCAAGTAAATGAAAAAGATCGTTACTTCCTCACAGTCTTGAACCTTCTTCAGCTATCTTTTCCTTGCTTTCAGTTCCCATGGCTGCATATATGTTGTCACGAATTGACCTGTACTCGTCGTGATTTTGCAGCCATACTGAGCTGCGACACTCCTAATGAATGTATTGATTCGGTTGATGTCTGGAGTGTCAGTGCCGCAGACAGTGGGAGGTTGGAAGGTCTCTATCTTAGGCGGATTGAGCGTGACCTTCTCCTCTGCAGCTTTCGCCCTGACTCTTTTGATGAAGTCGCGGTCTAGGAAAGTTTGCAGCCAGTTGTGGAAAGCTGACTTGGTGTTACCAGTGTAGCGGGGATCGATTTTCAACCAATAGTGGTGCAAAATGAATTGGTTAAGGAACTCGTCCCACAGAGGTTGATCTTCCACTGGTAACCAATCTGTTGGTTCTCTTTTGTCAGCTTGATCCTTACAGCTTTCAAGGCCTTTGAAGCTTGCAACGCGAGCTTTGTCTTTTGCCCTTTGTTTCTTCAGCTCAGCCAGAAACAACTTTTGTTTGCCTTCATCTGCGCATTCCTCAACAGTGTATCCAGTTTCTGCCATGAGCCGGATGAGGTTTGATTCAACCGCAGCTTTCTCTTGAGCAGACAACTGCGTAGCAGTAGCAGGTTGGGCAGTAACAGGTTGGGCAGCTGCAGATTGCATCACAGGTTGGGAAGAGCGACCTTGAGGAGGTTGAGCAGCCTGTGCCTTCTTACTTCTTCCTGTAACCTGTGTCTTCTTACCTCTTCCTTCTCCCTTTTCGGCATTATCATCGATGAGATTTTGAAGAAGGGTGTTCAGAGAGGATTGTTCTTGAGAAATCAAGTGCAGTTCTGTTTCAAGCTTTTCTTTGAACTGCAGTAGGGAGCTGATGTTCCCTTGCATCTCTTCTTCTTTGTTTAGAGAGCTGGAGATTGTCTGAGTGAGCTTCGCAGAGAAGTCGTTCACAAGCTGGTTGAGTTGTTCAAACTCGTATTGCAGGCTCGAAATCGAAGATTTGAAGGCAACCTGCAAATCAGACAGCTGGGTGGGAAGCAGTTCGTCCGTTGTAGCTTTGAGTCGCGTGGAGATGAATGTTTCGAACTGGCTTGCCACAGTCTCCTTAATGACTTTAGGCATTTCCTCCTTGATGTTTGCCAGCATGGCAGATGCAGCTGCGTCCATTGCTTCAATTTTGTCAGCAATCTTCTGGTGCTCTTCTACCTCTGTTGCCTTCACCTTGGCAACCTCCTCAGTTATGAATTTCTTCATTTCGTCTTGAACGGCAGATAGAGGAGTGCTAGCGGCTGCAACAGAATAGGTGATAGCACGGTCGGGATCGGACTCAGTATCCTCGCTGTTCTGAGTGGGAGAGGGAATGAGACTGAACTCTTCATCATCCGGAAACCTGAAATTATAAGAGCTGCGATCATGAGAGTAGAGAGGTTTCAAATCAATGTTGAGAGCCCTGGCCTCTCTCTTCATCCTTGACAGGACGAACTGTTTGAAGTACTCGCGAGCTTCAGGAATGGAAGCATAGCCGAAATACTTCCCAAGGTTGTGCTCTTCAATCTCGAGATCTTCGATGGAGTGGATTAGGAAAATGGACTTGAGATCGCTGTAAGACTTGTCCTTTCCATCGAGCAAGATTCGCAGCCTGCACGCCATCTGCCTGGTCTCTGGAGTGAGATCGATTCCGGGAAAAGAATCGGAAACTGTCTGCTCAGCAGTTATCTCGATGGAGTTGACCAGCATGGACGCTGTAGTTTTCACCGGATCTTCTTCGACATCATCATCGTCAGATGAGAGAATAAGTTGGATGTCGAGCTCTGGTGAAGAGCTGGGATGATGAGAGGTTTCTTCTTCGAGAACTGTTTCCAGAACTGGAGCCTGGAAGACATCACTGACATAAGGAATAGGAATTGCAGTCTGTGCGTTGGGAGCTGCAGTGGAATCTGTTTGGTCAGAGCTTGCCTTTAATGAGTAGGGTGGGACGGGGCTGCACTTCAATCTCAGCAAACTCCGCATGCAACCCGCGGGAGATAGGAGTTGGAGATTTGATCCTAATTGACTTTGAAGGTCTGTCAAGCTGTTTGCTGGGGGCTTGCTGTCTCTTTCTCCTGTTATCTCGCTGCTCAGGGGTACCCAGGCTGGGTTAGACCTACCCATTGCATACAAGAAAGGTTTGACCAGGTCATCATTCTTGACAAAGACGGTCATGTCGACCCCAATAATTAGTTCAAGCTTCTGGTCCTTGGGGACCTTGTCTTTGTTGAATGGAGTCATTCCACTCCAGTGGAGGTTGGGGTGGAGACCTTGAATGAGGGAGCAGATCTTGGTTCCCAGATGCAGGTTCCGGGCGACTCGAAATTCAGTCAGCACATTACCTTCGAACGTGATTGAGAGCTGCTTGATTTCTTCATTTATGAGCTCTAGAAGAAATCTGGCCCAGTTCACGTCCAGTCCCTATACGATTGCAGTCATGATTCTGAACTTTGCTGGAGTGACTGCATCGTGGTTACCAGAGTAACCAAGAAAGACCTTGTGAACAAAGTCAAAGATAACTCGGTATGCAGGTCGCAGGAGAGGTTGCGAGAACCTCTTTCCATCGTAGTGCTCTGCAGGTTGCATTAGAGCTTTCTGATACACAGTTTCCAGATCTGTGTCAGAAACCTCCAACATGAGACCTGAGGTCTTGTGATATAGAATTTCGACAGATCCCGAATCTGCGATGCCGTAGGTTCGAGAGATGGGCGGCAGAATAGGAATGAGCTCGTCGGGCTAGTTGGGCATCGGAAGATAGAAGGCGGCGGAGTCTACATCTTCCGTGCAAAAATATGATAGAATGAACATGGCTACTTGTTGCGGAAGCCAGAATTTGGGCTCGAGAGTGATGATCTTGAAGAACCCTTCCGCAGCTTTAATGGAGGCGAACATCTCGTCGAGACCGGCGTAGCCATAAGTAGAGAAATTTGCAGAGGGCTCCGTGAGAATGTACTCTTGAATACATTGAATCTTTTCTTCGGTAGTTGTTGGAAGATTTTGAGAGGTGGATTCTCCTGCCATTTTGAGAAAGTATGAGTGAGTATTTAGAATTCTGAGTTGTGAGAGAGATAATTTGCAGAAAAAAATGGCAGAATTCAGTATGAAATTTGAAATAAGGAAGACGATGCACAATTAAACACATATATATATATATAAGCGAGAATGAGTGGTTGAGATGAATGCATCTCAACCGTTCAGCGGATGGGATTGAAACCCTAGAAATCCGCGAAGTAGTGGGCGCGTGGGGTGGTTATGAAGCCCACTCGCACAGCCCATACACTCAACCGTCGCCTCGCATTAAATGCGGATTTGACACTGTGCATGCACTTTTTGACCTACATGGAAAGTGAAGTGCGAATGTTGTGTACTGTGTCAGAGTATCCTTAACAATGATTTCAATAAATAACAAAACACATGCTTCAATAAATGAGAATAATTGATAAGACATAAGATTTATCAAGTGAAGCAAGAAATATTTTATTGAAGTTTGAATATTAGAGATGTTAAGGCATATCATTGATATATTTCAAACATAATTCA
The DNA here is from genome assembly GCA_001642375.2 of Mentha longifolia. Classification (NCBI taxonomy): domain Eukaryota; kingdom Viridiplantae; phylum Streptophyta; class Magnoliopsida; order Lamiales; family Lamiaceae; genus Mentha; species Mentha longifolia. Next base: position 12,518,020 of record CM038113.1, on the reverse strand, counting down.
AAAGCATGGAGACTGATACAGGTCGTCCATGACACTTCCCTATGTAAACTGTGACTTATCCACAGTTCCTAATCTTGCAGTTTCCACCTAGCTGGACTGTCCTTTGTCCTTCGCGAACTGCCTATGTGTATCCTTTTCACCAATGTGAGTTTTGATGCACTCCCATAGCTTGGCATTCTCGGCTTGTATAGCTGCAAACTTTTCATCAACATACAACTTGGTTTCCAGTTCCAACATATTAACCTTCCAGACATTTTAAGAAATTCTGCGTTGAAGAAGGATAACATCTTGTCAACTGCAGTTGAGCTGTTGAATGGAGGAGCTTCGGATGAGGAGCCGAGAATTGCGAAGTCTAGAGCTGCGGAGTCTGGAGCTTTGGAGGGGGAGCCGGGAGTGGACTTGACACCAGCAGGTTCCACATCAACCTGTGGAGAGACAGGCTGCATTGGACTTGCAGGTGTGGAGTCTATCTCCAAGAAGGTTGCTGCTGCAGATCGTGTGGTGCGCTTTCGTGAGGGCGCAAACGGCGGATCCGTCATCTTCCTTTTCCCTTTGCTGACTATCTCAACACAGTCACTGTCTTCTTCTTCATTCTCACTGCCATCTTCACTTCCATCTTCATCTTCCTTTGAATCTCGCATCTCTGTGAGCAGTTGCTTGGCTGTACCTCTTGCTTTGTTGATCTTGTGTGGCAGAATCCCAAGTATCATGATCAACTGGTTGCAGGTGTGAGGAACCAGCTTGTCATCAGGGAATCCGGTGCAGACAGGCCATACACGATTTGTAAGTGTTCTCTGTAGTATGATGGAGAGCTTGGTGCCATGACGAAGCTGCATGTTGGCTTTGATTCTGGCAGGTAGTTCAGCGGCCTCTTTGATGAACAGGTTGACTAGCACCCTGGCCCAGTTAACATCTAACTGCTTCACCACAGCAGTCAGAAGTTTGAACTTCAATAGAGTGACAGCTTCATTAGAGCCTAGATATGAGAAGAACACGTTGTGGACGAACTCGAAGAGGTATCTGTACTCCGACTTCAAGTCGTGGCGGTTGAAGGTTTTCTGATCGTAAACCTTCTTGGGCTCGAACAGGGCTTGCTGATACACGTCGTTGATAGCTTCCATGGGCACATCATCAATCGTCGTGATAGCCCCTGCATCCGTCAATCTGTAGGTCTGGAGGACGAGTGGAAGAAGATGACGCCGTTCTTCTTCATCGTTGACTAGAAAGGTAGCCGTTGCGGGATCTCCGGCCGTTGATTCCAAAGAACACAACAAGTAAGCAACATTCATTGGTAGCGTCATTCGTGGATGTTGAGTGATGATATTGAAGAAACCATCACATTGGGTGATAGCTTCAATCATCGGATCCAGGCCTCTGTATCCATATTTGTCTAGCACATCAACTTTCTCAAAGAAGATGAGAGGGGTTGCTTTCTTCACTTGAGCACTTAGTGAATCTGTAGACATTTTTGCAGGGAGTAAGGAATGATTATGAATTTGTGATTTTTGAAGAGAAGCGAAAGAAATTTTGAAATTTGATTTCAGAGGATTTCAAGAAACGCGTAAAGAGTTCAAGAAATTCTCTCTATTTATAGAGTTTTCTCCAACGGTTAAGATTTTATTGATAAATCTCAACGGCTAGGGAGGCGTGTGAAAAAGGTGATAAAGAGGGTGAATTTCACGCGCTTCTTCTCTCTTCTTTTTCTTTCTTAGATTGACATAAATCCCTCGATTTTTATGAAAAACTTTTCAAATCCTTAACAGTAAAAAGATTTGAAAAAGATTTTTGAGAGGAAAAAGAGAGGAAATAATAAATTCTGCAAAGAATTAAATGGAGATTGATACGATATCTCCAGTTCCCCCTTAAAGGTTGGCCAGTAATTTTGACTTTCAACGCAGTTTGTGGCCTCAAGCTGCGTGTCACCGAACTGCTTCTTTTGAGCTGCAGTTTCCAAGTCAGTCTTCTCTTGGCTGACCTGTGCTAGCGAACTGCTTTTGTTAGCATGCAGTTTCCAAGTCAGTCTGCTCTTGGCTGACCTGTGCTAGCGAACTGCTTCCATTTTCTGAGGCTGTGTATCCATTCTGAGTATTCCAAGCTTTCCACACAACATGTTGAATCTCTCTTCCATGAGAGGTTTCGTTAGAATATCAGCTCTTTGGATGTCAGTATGGATTTTCTCAACTGTTATATCTTATTTTTCCACATGATCTCTAATGAAATGATGCCTTATATCGATATGCTTGCATCTGGTGTGGTAGACATGATTCACAGTGAGTGCTATAACGCTTGTGCTGTCACAAAAGATAGGAACTTTGCGAATTGTGACTCCATAATCTTTGAGTTGTTGTTTCAACCAAAGAATCTGTGCACAACGGCTTCCTGTTGCCATATACTCAGCTTCTGTTGTAGAAGTAGCAACTGAAGTTTGCTTCTTTGAAAACCAAGAGATCAATTTGCTTCCAAGAAACTGACAGGTTCCTGATGTGGATTTTTTATCCAGTTTGCATCCTCCATAATCTGCATCTGCATAGCCAGTTAGTTCAAAATTATCATCACAAGGGTACCATAAACCGAAGTTTGCAGTTCCCTTGACAAATCTAAGAATTTTCTTGGCTGCTTCTAGATGAGATTCTTTTGGATTAGCTTGATATCGAGCGCATATTCCAACTGCAAAAGAAATATCAGGTCGACTTGCAGTAAGGTAAAGTAAAGAGCCAATAATTCCCCTGTACAAAGTCATGCTGGCAGGTTTCCCTTCAGAATCTGGATTCATATTTCCATTTGCAATCATTGGAATCTTTAGTGATCTGCTGTCCTGGACACCGAATTTGATTGCCAGCTCGTTAGCATATTTGGATTGGCAAATGAAGATACCATCCGCAGATTGCTTGACCTGCAGGCCGAGGAAGAAGTTCATCTCCCCCATCATGGACATTTTGTACTCATACTTCATGAGTTCTCCAAACCTGACACATAAAAACTTTGACCTAGATCCAAAGATAATGTCATCAACATAAATTTGCACAAGAAGAATATCATCCTTATACTTAAAAGTAAATAAAGTTCTGTCGACCGATCCTCTTTTGAAACCGGACTGCAGTAGGAATGTAGACAAGGTTTCATACCAAGCTCTGGGAGCTTGTTTCAAACCATATACTGTTTTGTGCAGTTTGTAAACTTTCTCTGGACCTGCTTCCTCGAAACCTGGAGGCTGTTCAACGTAAACTTCTTCTCCAAGGATTCCATTGAGGAAAGCACTCTTTACGTCCATTTGGTAGACTTTGAACCTTTGATGAACTGCATACGCTAGAAACAACCTAATTGCTTCTAGTCTTGCCACTGGTGCGTAGGTTTCATCATAGTCTATCCCTTCTTGTTGACAGTAACCTTTGGCAACTAATCTTGCCTTGTTTCTGATTACTTCAGCATTTTCATCTTTCTTGTTCCGAAACACCCATTTTACATCAATTACTCCTTGATGAGTAGGACGATCAACTAGTGACCATACTTCGTTTCTTTTAAACTCATTGAGTTTCTCTTGCAGGCTGTAACCCAGTCATGGTCGTTAAGAGCTTCCTCAACACTTTTGGGTTCAGAGTAGGAGAGATAACAACTTAATAGACAGCTTTCACCTATCTGTCTTCTTGTCTTCACACCCATATTTGGGTTCCCGACAATGAGATCTTCAGGATGAGCATCGACCCATCTCATTCGACGAGAGATTTCTTCTTCTATAAGAATTGGTTCAGGGTCTGGGGAGGGATCTTCAAACTCAAGTAGAGGTTGAGGAGTGAAGGGGTCAAGCTGTTCAAATTGTTCAGCAAGCTGACCTACAAACAGTTCTGCATTTACTGCAGGTTCTTTTGGAGTTTCTGGATCAGTTGAAGAGGAGCTGGTTGGAGGAGCTTCGGTTCCCCCTTGGTTTGTTCCCCCTTGCTGAATGGGTAGATTTTCTGAATTTGAATCTTGTACAGGCTGACTTTCTTCTTTTTCCAAGTCGGTTGGACTCCATATAAGTATTTCATCTCGAAACTGCGTGTTGGAGCCTGCTTGATCTTGATTTGCACCTGTACTTTCTTCAGGTTGAGTCTCCCTGTACTCACAGATAGATTCATCAAAAACAACATGTGGTGTTACTTCCACAATTTGAGTCTTCTTATTAAAAACTTTGAAAGCTTTACTGATCTCTGAATATCCTACAAATATTCCTGGATCTGCTTTGCTATCAAATGTTTTTAACCGTGATTTCCCATTATTATGAATGTAACACACGCAACCGAAAGATTTAAGATATTTGAATCGAGGTTTCTTATCTTTCCACAGCTCGTATGAAGTTTTTCCATGTCGTGTATGAATGACTGATCTGTTCTGAGTGTAGCAAGCTGTGTTGATAGCTTCCGCCCAAAACTTCTTTGGAAGATTGGTTTCATTCAGCATTGTGCGAGCTGCTTCCTTTAGAGACATGTTGCGTCGTTCAACAACACCATTCTGTTGAGGTGTGCGAGCTGCTGAAGTTTGATGTGTGATTCCATTTCTGGTACAGTAGGACTCGATCATATGATTAAGAAATTCTGTTCCACGATCGGATCTGATTGAGATCACACTTTTGTTCTTCATGTTTGACAGTTTGGTGAGCAGCGCAGGTAGCTCCACTAGTGTCTCCTTCTTTTATGTAAGAAAATAACTCAAGTATATCATGAGTAATCATCAACAATAACGAGAGTATACTTTTTACCATTAATGCTTCTAGGAGTCACTGGACCGAATAGATCCATGTGGAGTAATTCCAAGATTCTACTTGTGTTGTGAGCTGCAATGCTTGGGAATGACGATTTGGTCTGCTTTCCAGCTTGACAGGCTTCACAAACATGATCTTTGTAGTAGACTTGATCTGGAAGGTCATCTGCGAGCTTCTTGCGAGCAAGCTTGTTGATGGCTTTGAAGTTTAAGTGACACAGTCTCTTGTGCCATAGCCAACTAACTTCAGGTGCAGATTTGGTGACCAGACAGGTTTCTTTTTCATCTGACCATTGTACTATGTACAAATTATCCTGCAAAATACCGGTAAGAAGAATTTCTTCTCCTTCCTTGTTCTTTATGGCACATGTGTTAGCAGAAAACTCTACTCTTTTTCCAGTAGAGCAGAACTGGCTTACAGAAAAGAGATTGTGATTTAAACCTTCAACATATGTGACGTTAGATATTGTTGTTTTACCAACAATTAAATTACCGTAACCTCTTGTTTTCCCTTTAGAGTCTCCTCCAAAAGCAACTAGAGGTCCATCACATTCAATGAAGTTTGTAAGCAAGCTTTTGTTGCAGGTCATATGCTTTGTGCATCCACTGTCAATGATCCAGATCGCGCCGCGAGCGGCTCGCTTTCTCCTTTGAGTTTTCCCATCCTGCAATTTAGACAGTTTTAGCAACCCACATGAATTTGGGTGCTTTGTTAGCAGGTTGAGTTTTAGCAGCTTGGTTTTCAAGCTTCTTCTTTTGGAAACTCCTTCTGTTGACTCGTGGCTTGATCCATTTCTTGTTTATTGAGTGGAAGGTTTCATGTGCAGACTTCTGTTGATAATGAGCAGGTTGATAATGATCATTTTGATAACATTGCTCCATATATCCACATCTGCAGTAATCAGTTCCAAATCCACTTCCATTTGGAAATTGATAGAGCCTACTTGACGGCTCAGGATATTGGTACCAAGAATGATCGTACCAGTAACCTTCATTATCATGTGTTTGACGATTTGCTCGCTGCTCATAGTGATTGTTTCGTTGAGATTGAGCAGTTTGAATGGTTCTTGGATGAGAGACTGCTTTTCTTCTGCTAGCAGTTTGCACTTTTCTTGGAGCAGGTTGGTTTCCCTTTTGATAAGCAGGTTGACCATACAGTTTCCTAGGAAGCTCAACCTTTTTCTGTTCAACTGACAGCTTTTGTTGCTGCTTCTTGATGGCAGGCTTTCCATGCTCTCTCACCAAGATTGCTTGTGGTTGCCGAGCTAGGTTCTTCAGTTTGAGCTGCTTGTCTGGTAGAGTGTGATGAGCTTTGCTTTCAACCACTCATTTTTCTTTTTCGAACACGACCTTGTCTTTCTCTTTGGCTCCGCTGGTTTGACCATGGAATCCAATGCCAAGCTTTAAGTGAGCAGGTCTCTGGGCAGCTTGTAAGGCTTCAAGCTTTTCGCCATTTTTGTTCATTTTCATCAAGACTTGTTGAAGCTTGAGTTCTTTCTGCAACAACTTCTCATGCTCTTTTGAGAGGTCCATCAGTTTGCCATTCACGTTGTTGATTTCACTATCCCTTTCAGTGAACATTTCTTTAAGGTTTTCTTCCCTTAAAGCTGATTGACCCATGTGGACTTTTAGGATCTCTATCTCATTTTCTTTTGCTTCATCATATGGAGTGAAGCTTTCATCTAAGGCAGTTTTGAGTTTCAAGTTTTCATCTTCCAGCTTGGATCCTTCTATGACTACTTGCTTAAACATTTCTGAGAGCTTCTTGTAGTCATCAAGCTGTTGTTGAAACTCTTCATACGTTGGCATTTCAGGTATTTCAATACCTGCATGATTGGTGTTAGCTGAATATGAAAAAGAGGTTTTAGTATCAACCTTGTTTTGAACAAGATCGAGATCTTTTCCCATGAAGCATTCCTCATATTCAAGTTCCTCGTCAGCTAAGCGACATTCCTCCTCATCCAATTCATCATCATCATCTTCGTCGGAGGAGGTTGAGTCTGATAATGTGGCAACTGCTTTGGCCTCTTCCTCAGCTGCGATCATGGCGTTGCGCTGCTCCTTAAGTTTTTGATCTCTTTTTGCGCGGAGCTCTTCGCGTTCAGCCTTTGATAAGTCTGGGCAGACTGACTTATAGTGATCTGGTCTGCCACATTCAAAACAGCCACCCGTGGGAGTGTTAGAAGAATTGAATTTAGAGGGTTTTGATATACCTTCACCTTTCTTGTTGGAAGAAGAGGTGGTCTGATTTCTTTTGAAATCCTTGTGATATTTACGGAATTTGTTGAAACGTTTCTCAAGCTTTTCATTTCTCCTAGCCATGAGTGCATAATCTTTCAACAATTTCTCCATTTTGGAGCATAAATCCTTTGGGATTGCTTTTTCTTCTATTATTGATGCAGCTTTGAATGCAGCATCCTTTTCTTTCTTTTCGGGTTCAGTCTTCTTGCTTGAAGATGCTTGCTCTGTCCCGTGAAGTCTGATCATTTCAAACTCATTCCCGATGAGTAGATCAAATAGTTGCTCGGTTGACAGGTTGCTGATGTCCGACCTGCCACGGTGCATGGCACTGTACACACTTTGAGGTTGAGTTCGCGCTGTATGTATTTATCTTTCTTGAGAGCTGCGATCTCCAAAATGATCATTGTGAATCTGTTCTTGAGCTGATCAATGGTCTCCATTGGCTGTATTTTGAATTCTTCAAATTTACTGCATGCCACTGACAGCTTGTTTTCCAGCATTTATGTTGATCCAAGGCTTATGGCTTTTAAGGTGTCCCACATTTCCTTTGCAGTTCTAAGATTCCTTATCTTGGCCAGGTGGACTCCCTTAACTGTGCTAGAGATCAGTCCTTTTGCGAAGCTGTCAAGTCCAGCTTCCTTTCTTTCTTCGGTTGTGTATTTTCTGGGATCTTTGATCTTTGGCACATACGTTGCTTCAGAACCTTTTTCTAAGCTTGGAGGCACATCTTTATTCGAAAACTCCAGTCTTCATATCCCTGCACAGAGAAATCTTCACAGACGCGGAGAAGTGAAGCTTCCATAATGACAGTTTATGTAAATATGCACAAACACAAGTCTAGAGATCTAGTTCAATTTGACACAAAAGCACAGAGAGCTTTTAGTATGCAGAAGTAGTGGTCAAAAGAACCACCGCTCTGATACCACTTGTAGGTCCCGATAAATAGATATTGGTGTATGGAGGGGGGGGGGGGAATACACCAATTAGCCAACAGTTTTGATTTTTCAAAATAGATTGATCTTACTGAGTCGTCACTACAGTATATCAGAGCAGTTTAGTTTTTCCAGCTCAATCAGTAAACTGCTGAGCTTGCAAAACTAACCTGCGTGCGGAAGTTTGGTGGAAAGGTCGGCTTATAGTTTTCAAAACAGTTTTCAAAGGAAACTTTAGTTCAGGCAAGTGTTCATGCAAGACAGGTTACAGTGATGCAGGTTGTGAATATGCAAACTGTGTAAATGAATAAGTAAATAACAAGAGAGACACTAGGAGTTTTTATCGTGGTTCGGAGTAAACAGCTCCTACGTCCACGCCAGATTCCGTCGAATCTGTAATCCCTTAACTTGAGATTTTTCGCTCCTTTTAACACTGGTGGAGGTCCAGTCCAAATTCAAGTCTTTCTCTTAGACTGAATCTAGCACGTTTCTTGAGTCGTGTCTCTTCTTACTTACATACAAACTAACATACAATCTTACTAACACTAACAGACTAGCGTTACTATCCAAACTAGAAAGCTGTGAATAGCTATCGTCGTTAGGAAAATACAACTCGATCAACTACACTGAATATCAACTGTGATGGTAGTGAGAGTGAGAGTGATGTGTTCTAGTAAGACAGTTTTCAGAAAGATTAGAAATCTACGATGATCAACACTTGGGAAAGCTCTAGTAATTTCGAGTGTTGATTGAATGATTTTCAGCTTGAGATTTCTGCAGAGTTTCGGCTTGTAATTTGAGTTTCCCGTACTTCTTTCTGGAATGAGTTGAGGTATTTATAGTGAAGCATTTGAAATAGAGCCGTTGGAAGTGTGTCAGGATTTGCAGTACCGTACACTGACACAATTCTTGTCGTTGGATGAGAACAGGTTTCTTAACCACAGCTCAGGTTGATCTTCACAGGTTGAGCTTCCTATACGTTGAACTGTCTTCAGTCTTCTGTAACCTTCGTGTGAAATCCTCTGGCTTGGTAAGAGCAGGTTACATAGACAGTTTACTTAGTAGAACAGTATGACAGATTGGCTAGTTTAGGTACCAGGTTGTACTTGCAACTTTGACCTTTACATGAGCAACCTGTCCGAGTAAAGCTTGACTGATCCAAACACGGAGACCAACCTGTTCCAATTAAAACCTATTATCTAAGTGTAGTTTCTAATAGCATTATCAAAACTCAGTTTCAAAGGGTTCCCGACAGGATCGCTGCGAGTTCGAGCAATCGATTACTTCAATCCATACTACAGCTGAAGTGCGAAAAGGTACGCAAGATTCGATCTTGATTCGATACATCTTGTTAACGTGAACTCAAGATACCAACAAACGAAGTAATCGTTATTTCGTTTGTAAAATCGAAAAAAAAAATATTTCCGTTGCGTTTTTCGATCCGATCCTAACAATACATTACTAATAATATAGTACTTTTATTTAATATTAATATTCAATTTTCACTTCGTATTTATTTTACAATTATATGGAAAATATTTAATTAATACTTAGTATCACACACACACACATACACTATATATGTATATATATATACACACACGCACATATAAAAGCAAAGAATTTTAGAAGTTCTTTTTTCCTATGATTTTAGGAATCAGTTAATAAAATTTAGAACAGTTAAGATTTTAGTCAATAGCAATATGCACGTATTTATAGTGTTTAATTATCTTATTTCATTTCTTCATTATGTATTTGTTTGGAGTACCATTTTGCATTAATTTTTCACAACAAAATTTACCTTACTTTTTCCCATAATAATAGGACTATGTTATTGCAATATGCATATATCATATTCCGTATGTATTTATTAATTAATTATCAATTGCATTAGAAATTTCAATTTGCCATATTTTTTGTCCTTAACAATCTAAAAGAGTAAATGTTGGTTTTTTTAATGAAATCATTAAAACTCCATATATGTCCAACTAAATTCATACCTTTAAATATCAAATTTTTTTCTTACTCCGTGGTAGTTAAATAAAACATATGAGAATATTATAACTTGGTGAATAATAGCTTCTTTGTTTTTTCCAAGAAATTAATACTTACGTCTCATACATCTTGACCCAATTTTTTGTTCAAACGAGTCTATTATAAAAATAATAATAAAAGGATGGTTGGGACGGAAAGAATATTATCTTTTCTCAAAAATGAATGTTTGACATTTGTTGAATGTTTGATTGTTATCCACTGCCCAAAATTTGCATATTTTATGTCATAATTATTTTATCCTACTATTTTTAGTTGCTCTTATATTAATTGTAATGAAGAGCTGAATATTTTACAGAAATTTAAATTTCTTTATATTTTTTTAACGTTTTATTTTCTATCGCGCATCGCGCGGGCACAAATGCTAGTTGCTAGTAATGCGTAGTATTTCAATTATAAAAAAAATGATACTATTAAAAAAAGAAAGTGGGAGTACTAAGGAGTCGAAGCAAATTTGAAGATCCATGAGGTGGGTTTGCACAAGATGTAGGCCTGTACTCCATTTTGTTTACGGCCCACTCTAACTCCTTATACGGACTATGTACTTTCAGTTCTTTCTTTATGATGATGATATCAATCATATCATATGAATAGTTCGCAAAAAAAAAAAAAAAAAAATCATATCATATGAATATGATTATGATTAGATTTTATAATTTATGAAAGTACGGTATAAATCTTTATATTATTTTTAAATTTAAATGCGGCAAGTCATTTTATTTTGGAAAAAGAAGAGAAGATAAATCCAATCTAGTAATAAGAGGAATGCTTCCTATCCATTGTGTGCAAATTTAATGTCTATATCGTGACCATAATATATTTAAAGAAACTATTATAAATATATACCTTAAAAATAAATTTAACAAAAAAATTATACTAAAAAAATGAAATCCTAAATAAAAAGGTTATTGATGTGACAATACGACATCAACCGTTGTCACATTAATTGTGCCTATGGTGAGTAAGGGAGCATTTCCGCTTGTAATATATGAGTGTGAGACAGTTAAATCCAACAAAGCATTCAATTTAATCACTGCAATGAAGTGCAATTTTTTTAAGGAAAAATAGCAAAAACATCTTGGTACGAGTCAGGATAGGGGACTGCTTCGAGTGAGTCCGAACTCCAAAAAGAAGAAAGCAACAGAGAGAAGAAGAAGAAGATAAAACTCGATTTTTCATTCCTTCCGTCTCAATACACGCTTGCCCCATTTTAATTAAAGAAACCCTTTCTAAACTTGGGCTTGGGCCTACTAGAAATAACACATAAATACAATACTAAGGGCTTAGCATTTAGCCCACTCAAACAATCACAATTCACCAATTACTTAAATAATTGTACTAATATAATCCATAACATGATCAACAAGATCGTATCACATCTCCAAGGTTGCCAGCTCAAAGAAAAACTAACTTCAACATAATATTACTGCCAACACTCCAACATTTCTTAAGTTCAGCAAAAACACCCCTTCACAAATGATTTTTTTTTTTTTTTTTTTTGCCTTTTGTTAACTAAAAAAGCATATACAACCTCGATGTAATGCATAAACAAATACACATCTATGAATTCAATTGTTTAAATGGTTTTCAGTCCGGTGCTTGAAAATGAATTTGAAAGAAAGAAATGTTCAATCCAATGATTCACGGGTTCTCCTCATTGAGAAGTTCAATCCAACAAAAATGGCATATTCGAATTTTCATGGAGATTAGTCTCAAAAAATATCAAATCCATGACTAATAGCTCAAAGATTAATCGCCAAGATTCAAGTTTACCATCATGATACCCGAACCCGAGCCCGAGCCAGATAAACACTAATTCATTAAAAAATAAAGTAACTATTCCGTCAAACACTAACCTTTAACGCTTTATATTTCGCTTACCGGAAATCGATTTTGAGCATATAAGTATACTATGTTAATCTACTCCTAGGATAAATTAATAATTTATGATTTAATTTAATAAATAATTAAATAAAGATTATTTTTATTTGATCAAATGACCAAATTTCCAACAGCTTGAACAATCACGGCCAAACTTATAATTTGGTTACTTCTCTAATTTTGCATGCATTCTATATTTTGAAAGTATTTTTTTGTTTACATTATCTTGATTCTGTTTTAATAATTACTTCCTCCGTCTCATTAATTTATAATTTATTATTATTATTAGTATTATTATTATTATTATTATTATTATTATTTTAATACACTCAGTTTGAATAATAAAAAAAGCTATGTACTAACGGGATAGATGGAATATATGACAAGGTAAAATCATGTGAAGTTACAAGAGCAACGATGTCAGATGATGATGAAGAGGAGGACAACAAGATCAACTTATTCGATGAAGGCCTAGACGAAGCAGACAACATGGGATTTAACTCTCTCGTGTCCATCGATACTGAGAGTTTCCTCATGAAACGCGTGAAGCAAGAACTGGAACACCAACTTAAACATGTGGCGATCGATCTCAAAAACTATTGATACTTTACTGTATTATTTGCACTTTACCAAAAGTGAGTCACAAAAACACAAATACAAATAAAAGATAAAGAATTTTACAAACGGAGTTAACAAAACTATTTGTTGAATAGTGTTTTTGCACAACTTATGAAATGAACATTAAGTTTATTTTTGCTTCGAATTAGCAATCTTAGGAGTGTTTTTGCTAGGCAAGATGATACTAAATTCACAACAAAAAGCAACTTCCTATAAATCATAATATTAAATACTTCATATGTCCCCCATATATATGTGCAAAGAGAAATAACACGCAGTTTAAGACAAAGTTGGTGTAAAGTGAGAAAAGTAAGATAAAGTAAGGAGAAAGTGGGAAAAGTAAGTAGAAAGTGAGAAAAGTAAGAATAAATGGAGGGTGAATAAGAACATCCCAATGAGGAGCCCAAAAAGTGGGCTCTCTCCCACTTTTCCGGCGGAGAGAGCTCACTCCCAAATCGAGCCCCAATGGTCGGGCTCTCTCCTATATTTTTTTTATTTTTTTAATTCAAAAATATAATTTTAATATTTATTTTTTTTAATTTTAATTTCGATTTTATATATTTTGATCTTGTTATTTTTTTTTAGAAGTATAAAAAATATTTGATAAATATTTTTTATTGAATTAAAATTGCAAGATTACATAAAAAACAACCTAGCTCGATTACAATTAAACCGGAATTATTTCAAATCATGCTCTTCAAAGTGGCTAAGAGGATGTTGTGTTCTTCCAAATCCTCCGGAGAATAGTTGCTCGTATCGATCACCTTGGCTTTCAGATAATTCTTTATTTTTTTCCCTCGTATTAATTCTTTTTTCTCGTCTGCGTATGCTGCGAATTTTTTAGCGGCAGTGGTTTGCCTTTCGTAGACTTTCTCCGGCATTTCGTCCACATCAATCGGCCCCTCTAAAGTCATCAGTGCTTTGCCTTTGTTACGCTCTTGTCGGTTGGCTTGCTTTTGCCCGATCGGCCGGCTTCGATCATAAAAACCGAATAAATCCTTAGGAGCCGAACGACTTAAGTTGGATGAGCCATCGATGCCCTTTTGGCGCTTCTTGGAGCCGCTGTCTTCGTTCAAGATATGAAGGAATTTAGGAATTTCAATGAGCTTCTTCCAAGCTTTTTTGTACTTGAAATGTGCTTTCCTCTTGGTATCTTCATAAAGCAGATGATCGGCCTTGTCGTAGATGTCCTCGTTACTGCATTCGCTACCCCAATTTCTCTTCGCTTGAATAAAGTAGCCGTTGACACCTTGCATTTCGCTTGGACTCGACCGAAATGTGACTTGAGCTGTTTGTCGTCCCTTGGGATCGCCTAGCTTGGCTTCCTCTCATTATAAGTTGCTTCGATTCGTTTTCCAAAAATGCTGCGATGTTTGATCATCTCCGGTCCTCAGGTCTTGAGATATAGCCGCCCAAATGTAGGCGAGACATTCCGTTTCATCTTCAGTATATTTCACGGGCGCCTTTGCTAGGCTCTGCGTCGTCGGCGGACCGTCTGGCTTCTTTTTCACCTTGCCTTTACCCCGACCTCCACCCTTCTTTGGAGCTTCTTCTCGAACGTTGGACACACTATCGAATGACGAAGTGAGATTCATGGACTCGAGCCCTTGAGTTGAGAAGCGAGAAGGGTCTCGATTTTCGGGTGGTGTAGAAAATCGAGCGAAACCTTAGCTATCGGGAGGAGAAAACGGTCGATAGCCTTGGCCGGAAAATTCCATAATTCCGGTTGGAGAGTTGGCGAATTGCTCAAAACCGGGAAGCGAGGAAGAATTTTCTCCTGGCGTAGTTGGTTGCTCCTCTGGATTAGTTGAGCCGCCACTTGGGTAGTTGCCATCGATCCATTCACGGACAATTTTTTCAATAGGATCGACCATTTTTGCTTTTGTTTTGGCAACAAATTGAAAAACAAGTGAAAGAAATTAGATAGAAATTAAAGAAGAAAGTGAGGAAATTGGTGTGACAATGAGGGAATGAGGATTAGAATTTATAGGAGGTTGAAATGGGGTAGCCGTTGGCTTCTTAACTGCTAATTTGATTTTTTTTTGTTTTTCTTTTTTTTTTCTTCCTGAAAATTCAATTTTAAAAAAAATAAAAATAAAAATTGGTCTGTTGATGTCATAATGACATCAGCAGGCGGGCTCGCTCGGCATTCTCAACTTCGAACCCCCCCCACCTTGCGAGACCCATCTCCACAGCAGTGGCGGGGCTTGCTCAGCGGCGGCGTGAGGAAGCGAGCCCACCCCGCTGTGACTGCTCTAAGTAATTTTGGTAAGAGAATTTTTCTATTTATGGAATGAACATATATATGAGGGACGGAGGGAATAATATATTTAGCAGAAAAATATGTAAAGCATCTAATTTACACGTCATAATTAATACATAATAATAATTAATTTATAAAATATATAAAAGCTTAATTGTTAGCAAAAATTACATCTTTAACATTTTTTCTCCAAAAGTTACATGGATATATCCAAAAGTCATAACATAAGTATTGACTAACTATTTATATGTATAAGTCAAAGTAATCTAATATCCTAAGGTTAATACACAATCAATAAATAAATGCTAATTTTGGGATGAAGCTCAATGTCTTATTTAAACTATAATTCAAATTAGAGTGGAGTTGGATGGTTTCCCTATAAATGCAAGCATCATTAATTATTCTCACCAAGTTTTTTTGGCACTATTTTATAAAACTATCTCTCAATGTGTCTTACTTTTCTTTTGACTTTTTGAATAATGTTTTAGAACAACTATTTCATTTTTAATATTTTTTTCTAACAAAAACTATGATTTTTGCTCGGAATTTAATTTATTCATTTGGAAAAACGTGTTACATATTTGTTTTCTTTGATATTGTTCTATCATCATAGTTGCATTTTCGGTAGTCTTTTGAATATTATATTACATTTGTAAGAGATATACATATACCAAAACAACCCAACTACACACATTATTACGAGATTTATACATATATATATATTTTTTAAAAAAATAACTCTTATATTTATTTATTTTATTGTACAACAGTCAAATTTGGATTGCATGCATTGAATCGAAAAAAATAGAGATTATTTTATAGACATAAACATGATGCTTATTATTAATGGTTTGTAGGTGTATAACTGAGTCTTTTACTCTTTTACAGTATGAGAAAATATTAGAAAAACTTATAATTTTAAAGTTTCGAAACATTTGTTCTCTTGCAAAATGCTAAGATCGAACATACATATTGCATCACGCACAATTAAATTTAAAACTTGAAGATTAGATAATCCATTAATAAATTTAGGAAATACTATACATGTAGTAAATTGATAGTAGTACACTATTAATTTTATTTGTTAAAAAAACTCTATATTTCAAACAAACACAATATACACATGCACTCGAGGTGACTCAAACCCCCGATCTCTTGAGTTGGAGGGAAATCATCTTACTAATTGAGATTTGTTTCGTTGTATTATCATTCAATATAATATGTCGTAGTTTATTATTCTAATTTTTCTTATAAGCTTGATCAGTGTACGACCCGTGTATTGTACGGAAGCAATACTAGTTTAACACTAAAAGCAAGTGAGTATGAGTATTAGTAGTACTACCTCCATCCCATTACATTAGTCACATTCACTATTTGACACGTTTTTCCACCGAAACCTAGTACGAGTTTTAAAATATAATTTTGTAGTATCGTTTTTTTCACGGGATACTATGAGTGTCATAGTATCTCGTAAAAAAACGATACTATAAAATTATATTTTAAAGCCCGTACTAGGTTTCGGTAGAAACACGTGCAAAAAGTAAATATGACTAATGTAATGGGATGGAGGTAGTATTAATTAATTTTGAGAAAAGAAAAGAAAACTCTAAACGGACACGTGAACCACAAATTCCAGGCAATTAAAATCGCTCTCATCCCTTCTCAAAAAATAAAATAAAATATCGCTCTCATCACTCCACCACAATTCTCTCTCTCTCTCCACACACACTGAAAGGGGAAAACCAAAAACTAGAAACAAGCCCAAATTCATCACTATATTCCCACTCCAGATCTACCTCAATCGCTCTCCGCAAACATGTTTCTCTTGGATTGGTTTTACGGCGTGTTGGCTTCTCTCGGATTGTGGCAGAAGGAGGCGAAGATCTTGTTTCTCGGTCTCGACAACGCCGGGAAAACCACGCTCCTCCATATGCTCAAGGACGAGGTGATTTTTACTTTTTTTTTTTAAATTTGTTTTTTGTTTTTTCGAGGATTTAATTGATTGCGGATTTTGTGAATTGACTGGATCTTGGTCGAATTGAATTGATTGAATTGGGGGTTTCTGTTTATGCAGAGATTAGTGCAGCATCAGCCGACGCAGTATCCGACATCGGAAGAGCTGAGCATCGGGAAAATTAAGTTCAAAGCGTTTGATTTGGGAGGGCATCAGATCGCGCGAAGAGTTTGGAAGGATTATTACGCCAAGGTACATTCGATTTAGGTGCTGTTTGCAGAATTGTAGATTTATGTAGCTTGATTGTGAATTTTTTTTTTCTTCTATATGCTTTTATGATTTGGGGGAAATAGTAATTTCACGGTGTTGAGGTTGGATTATGCATTAGACTGTTTTTCTGTGCAGTGACTAACATTGGATTATTATTTGCTTGATAATGTGGTTCCATACTTTGATTGGAAGGTTGGTAGTTGAAAGATATGTGGTGTGTGATCCTTCGAGATTAGCACTTTAGGGTTTGCTGTGATATAGTATCATTTTGACAAGCATAATTGCATGTATGGAGACGACTCTTCTTTGTAGCATTGAAGCATGCTTGCACCGATCACAATTGACAAGAAAGATTATAGATTCCTTCTTCTTTTTCTTCTTGTTTGGCCTATTTTTTTAGTGTGGAACATCTTATGGAACCTCACTTTTAGTGATGAGTGCCAAGAGAATGAATGGCTTGATAGCCCCTAATCATTTTTCTCTTTTTAATAGTTGTTTCTGTTATTCTCCTCGTTCCTTTGTATTTTGCTTGGGGTACTGCGCGTGCCCCTTCTTCTCTTCCTTGCAATAAAAGTTTCCTAGATCAAAAAAAGAAAAGAAAAAGATAATGAGTGGAATATTGTTTTATTAACTCGAGACAATTGTTCAAAGAACAAGGAACAGCATTCCCCAACAAGATAGAGATACGGCCCACAACAACTTATACTTTGTGTTCTCTTATTCTTTGTATTCCCCTCTCACATTTAAGGGCTCTGTCACACCAAGAGTGTAAGATGATCCATGAGATTGTTCTATGTGGAACACGTTTGACGATGATGTGATTTTTCTATTCAATGGAATCAAATATTGGGTTCTTTTACATAAAGAATGCTAATCTATTAGCTGCTTGAGGCCTCCTACTAATCAAGAAGCATGACAATTTGTATTTGAAGACATTTATCAAATGATTAATTCATATAGTTTCTCATTACTTTATTTATTGAAGTCCATAATGTAGATCTCGCATTGCGTTTCAAAGAAACGCTTCTGAATTGTTAATTGGAGTGCGATTCTAGTAAGCTCTTAATTCTGTAAGAAAATTTATGATTTTGCATACTTGTGCAGGTTGATGCTGTTGTTTACCTGGTGGATGCTTACGACAAAGAGCGATTTGCAGAATCCAAGAAGGAACTAGACGCTCTCCTCTCTGATGAAGCACTAGCCACTGTCCCATTCCTCATACTGGGAAACAAGATCGATATCCCTTATGCTGCATCTGAAGATGAACTGCGTTACCACCTCGGACTAACTGGTGTGACAACTGGCAAGGGGAAAGTGAACCTTCAGGACTCGAATGTGCGCCCTTTGGAGGTGTTCATGTGCAGCATCGTGCGCAAAATGGGATATGGAGATGGCTTCAAGTGGGTGTCTCAATATATAAACTAGGGTTAGAAAATGGATAAAAGGTAACCTTCTCTATCTTGATGAACTGGGAAAGAAAGAGGTTGAATTGGAAGAGATGGAAAGAATGGTGGGAAGAAGAATTTGTTTAAGTTTGTTACTTGTTGAAACTTGTATGGCATGCTTTGAGTTTGTAAGTTAAGTAGTGGGACTTGATTGATCTCTGTATAATTCTCTTTTACCTTATAAATTTGGAGGTCTTTGCAGCTTTTTATATCGTCGATGGTCTTTTATTTATTTGTTGTGGTTTCTGTTTTAATTAAGTTTGAATCTGTGAAAGCTCAATTATCTTGCTGTGCCCCTATTGGTTGCAAACTTACATTTGTTTGTAGAAAAATAACGCTTCTCACCCTCTCTTCCCGTGTGATAAGTGATAACTATAGAGTATAGACCAATGCGAACTGTTATCTTTGTATAACATGCAAAATTGACATATTAGTATTTTTGAGTTGATATCAGCCAAATTTATAACTTTCTCCGAATTTCCGTTTTTCCGATAAACTATGATTTTTTTTTTTTTCCTAAAACCATAAACTATCAACTTTTTTCAAATTTCTCCAGAGATCAAATTTTGGCCTAATTAAATCTAACGTAATGCCAAAATTCGAGACATAACAGACAATATAATAAAAAAATGGGATTTTAATTATTAAAAAAATTTAAAAAGAAATTATGTGAGATGAAATTCCTGCCAGGCCGAATTTGATGTCTTGGAAATTCAGAACACGTTAAAATCAATAGTCAAAACAATACCATTTGATCACCGAGAATTACTTTTGATTTTCTTAAGAAAAATGATCAAAATAACATCGTTTTGATCATTTATTTATTTATTACATTAGATTCGATTATTAATCGCTGGAAAAAAATGATACTTCCTCCGGCTCAGAGATATTGAGCCATTTCTTTTCTCTCTTTTCGGCAAGTATTTCCACGTTTCTCGGGGATGAGTTTTAAAAAATGAATTTTCGATACATCGAAAATTCATTTTTTAAAACTCATCCCCGAGAAACGTGGAAATACTTGCCGAAAAGAGAGAAAAGAAATGGCTCAATATCTCTGAGATAGAGAAAGTAATAGTTTTTATATATATTTTTATTTTAAAAATAGTACTTTTCTCCGTCCCATTCAACTAGACAACTTTGTATTACAATTTTGTACTCCCTCCGTCCATGATTTCTTGACCCAGTTACTATATCGGTCCGTCCACCATTTTTTGACCCTTTCTGTTTTGGGACGTAGGCCCCACATACACTTTAACATTTTATCATTTTATCACTTTAACACTTTAATACTATTAAAAATATTAGATGGGCCCACAATTATTCCATTATAACACTTTAACACTTTAATTTATTACCATATCATCAAAACACATTAAACTCCGTGCCCAAAACAAAAGGGTTAAGAATTCATGGACGGAGGTAGTATTATTTTACATTTACATATATTCAAGAAAGTTGTCTAGTTGAATGGCTGAGGGAATATATAACTTATGAGGAATATGAAAATTTGAAAAAAAAGTTCATAGATACTATACACAAAATTATTTCAAAACGTCACTTATTAGTTATTAGGTCATATATTAAGAGGTTAATATCAGGTTTATTTTGTAGAATTGCAAATTATGAATATTCCAAAATTCTTGATAGCCGTGACCGTATATAATCTCTTAATTTGTTGCTCCGTATTTGTCATGTGTTATGTGTTATGAATCATATCAACACACATGAGATGGGATGAGATTGTTCTCATCCCAATCCCAATCCCAATTGATTGATTAATATACTCCGTAGCATTGTCAAGGCCCCCAAGGCCTTATTAATTTTGTTAAGGCGAAGACACGCGTCGCGAGCCTATGGTTGAATGGCCGACGCTAAAGTCGACATTACTAGCTTTCCACCAGCAAAGATAAAACAATACAGAAGAAAACGTATCGAGTATGTGGGCAAAATATCTTATAGGGGAGGGAGAGGGTATTGGGTCCACTAAACTGACAATAAAGCCAAAAGAAAAAATATTTAATGGTTGCAAATCGCTAGTAGAAACCGAAGACACAAAGCGTATTGACCCCCCAGCCCCTACTCCACTCAACTTCCACGCGCTTTACCAGTGACTCGACTCTCATTCTTTCTCTCTCTTCTCTACTGTCTCTATAAATACACCATTTCCATATTATTAATTCATCAGTCATTACTTCTTCTACATCTCAAAATCATCTTCATCAACGACCAAAAAAAACAACAATCTAAATTAAATTTTCCAAGTTCAGATTCGGAGAATATGGGAAACATCAGCTCTTGCTTCAGCGCCCAATCCAACACAGCAAAACTCATCCATCTACACCGGGAAACAGTGCGCATCGTCGCTCTTCCGGCGACGGCCGCTGAGCTAATGCTCGAAGAGCCTGGCCACTTAATTTCGCCGCTGAACGATCTCCGCCGTGATCGCCGATTCTCCGCCTTGAAAGCCGACGATATTTTGGCCGGAGGCGGCGTTTATTTACTGATTCCAGTCAGTAGAGTGAAGGGAAAGGTCTCGGATCCGGAAATGGCTGCTATCGAGTCGCTTTGCGGTTCGAGGACGGCGAAACGACGTACTTCCAAGGTTCTTCCAGTCGTAGCAGCGGAGGTTTCCGGCGAAGGTTGTGATAATCCGGTGAGATTATTAGGAGAAGAGAGCGATAATCGACATCTGAAATATCGAGTAGTGAAGCAGTGGAAACCTGCTTTAGAGCCTATTTTTGAGAGAAATTGAAGATTTATAGTTCGCTTTAGCTCAATTTTAGAAGTCGTCGGCGAATTTAAATTGAATCCGACGATTTCTCTCTGAAAGGTTTTGGATTACTTTTTTTGAATCCGACCAATGTAAATTTGATAGATTGACATATTTTGTGAATTTTTCTTTCGTTTTCGTAATAAATCAGAACATGATTGTATATTTATAATTTTGTTGTCCATGTTAGAGAATAAAAGCTAGTTAATGGAAATGATAGTTAGTTAAGTGGTTAGTGCGTTTTGAGCTGTAGGTTAGTCATTTAGTGAGCTGGAAGTTAGTTGGCTGAGTTCACGTGAGGAGCACGTGCTTATCTTCCTTTCTATTTCTTGTTGATATATATAACTTGTACTGTAGATCTGAAACACAAGTTGAATACACAAAAAATTATCCCTCTTTCATTTACAGTTTCCAACATGGTATCATCGAGCCGTACATATCGTCGTTCTTCTTAGATCTAGGGTTGTTTCTATCAACATTGCGTTTCAATCGCACTAGATCTTCATTTTTTTGTTTCAGATCTACTATTCTCTACTCTCAATTTCATGGATTCTCGATCCAATTCCTCTTCCGCTGCCTACTCTTCCGCAGTTTCACCTAATTGTTCTCAAGCTTGACCGCACCAACTATGCATTTTGGAGAGCTCAAGTGCTTCCAACCATTCGCGCACACGGTTTCGAGGAGTTCATCTCTCCCACGGCGATGCCGCCGGCGCCGTTTCTTCCCGGTGCTTCAGGTGTTCCACCGCGTCCGAATCCTGAGTATGCTGTGTGGATTCATCGCGACCAGTTCCTCTTGAGCTGGATGTTGGCTTCTATTAGCGAATCTATGCTCGCTCATGTTGTTCGCTGTAACACGGCAAAGGATGTGTGGGCAGTTCTCGAGCGTTTATCTCTATCTCAGTCTCGCGCTCGCATTATGCAGCTGCGAATGAGCCTCCAAACCACGAAGAAGTGTGCACTGTCTGTTGAGGAGTATTTTCTACGGATGCGTTCCACTGCTAATCAGCTCTCTGTTGTTGGTCAAGTAATCACCGATGAGGATTTGCTCATGTACATTCTGGCTGGATTCGGTGTAGAGTATGAGGCACTCGTCGTCAATTTCATGCAGCGTAGTGATTCACCATCACTGCAGGAGGTTCAACTCTCCTTCCAGGCCTATGAACAATGCCTTGCTCAGCAGACTTATGGTGTTCTCGATCCGAGCGTCAATGTTGCTTATTATGGCGGTGCTCGCGGATCTATTTCTCGCGGATCTGGTGCTACTCGAGGCGGTTTTTATAAACTACTAAGCAGATTGTTTGTCAGCTGTGTGGGAAGGTATGACATGTTGCGTTGAAGTGTTTTAAACGCTTCGATGTTCACTTCACTGGTGAATCCACACCTGCTCCTCAGGCGCATTTGGCTGATGCATCTCAGATTGTGGAAGGTGAGGAAGGTACTTGGTATGTGGATAGTGGAGCTACAAATCATATAACACATGAGCTTGGAAATCTGCAGATTAGCTCTGAGTATAGAGGTGTTGAAAATGTCATGGTTGGAGATGGTAATTGCATTCCTATCACTTCTATTGGTTCTTCTGTGCTTTCATCTCCTTTATCTTCAGCTCATTCCTCCTTGTTACTTACTAATATTCTTTACGTTCCTCAAATAGCTAAAAATCTTCTTAGTATCTCTCAGTTTACTCATGATAATAATGTTCTAATAGAATTTCATCATGATTATTGCTTGGTGAAGGACAAGGCCAACCAAAGGATTTTACTGAAGGGTAACCTGGTTAATGGTCTCTACCAACTCGATTTGTCAAGCCTATCTTTCAAGTCTGTTCCTTCTTCTTCCAGTCTGAGACCAGATTCCTCTTATACTTCCTCCTCTATATCTGATTGTATTTCTGCTAATAATGTTGGTTTACAATCATTATCTTGTACCAAAGGATGTAATAGCTCTGTTTCTATATGTAATAACACTGTTGGTACCTCTGTTAGCTTGAACTCGAATGTTCCTTCTTCAGTTTTTCTTGGTTGTAAACCTACTGATTTGAATAAATTGCACAATTCTCTTGGGCATCCCAATCCAGCTGTGTTATCTCAAGTGTGTTCTGCCCTTAATATTCCTTTCTCTTTATCTAAATTGTCTTTTTGTGATGCATGTAAAATAGGTAAGATGCATCAGTTTTCTCATGTTACACAGCCTTCACACACAACTAGTCCTTTTCAGCTTGTTCATACTGATGTTTGGGGGCCTGCTAGTTGTGTTTATTCTCATGGTTTTAAGTATTATATCTATTTTGTTGATGATTTCACAAGATATACTTGGATCTATCCTCTTACTTTGAGATCTGAGGTTCCAAAAGTAGTTCAACAGTTCATTGCTCTTGTTAAGTGCCAGTTTTCAGCTACTATAAAAGCTATTCAATCAGATTGGGGGGCGGGGAGGGGGGAGAGAGTTTAGGTCTTTGGTCACTTATCTTCAGGATCAAGGTATCCATTTTCAGCATTCTTGTCCTCACATTCATAGTCAAAATGGTAGAGCTGAGAGAAAACACCAACATATATTTGATATGGGGCTAACTCTGTTAGCTCAAGCTTCTCTACCCTTCTCTTTTTGGTGGGAAGCTTTTCATACCTCAGTATATCTCATTAATAGGTTGCCTACTCTTGTGTTGAACAACAAGTCTCCTTATTCATTACTGCTTCATGGTTCTCCTGATTATTCCAGACTTAAAGCATTTGGGTGCACTTGTTATCCATTCTTAAGGCCCTATAACAAGTCCAAGTTACAATTTAGATCCTCCAAATGCTTGTTTCTAGGATACATCACTAATCATAAAGGATATAAATGTCTACATCCCAGTGGTAGGTTATATATTTCAGATATTGTTCATTTCAATGAGCATGAATTCCCTTATACTTCCTTATTTCCCACTTCAATGAGCATGAATTTCCTACCTCCACCTCTATTGTGACATTACCACTGCATTCCCCTTCTGCTTCTTCTTCTTCTTCTTCTTCTTCTTCTTCTGCTTCCCCTTCTGCTTCCCCTTCTGCTTCTTCCCAACATCGCTCTAGTGCTACTGAACTGGTCTCTTCCTCTCTTCCCGTGTCTTCATCTTCTGCTGCATCTTCTTCTAGTTCTACTTCAACCACTTCTTCTACCTCTTCAACCTAAGCAGCTGGTTACTAACACTCATTCTATGCAAACCAGATCTAAACATGGCATTTTCAAACCCAAACAGGTGTTTAATGTTGTTGGGGTATCTAGGGAACCAACTACTGATTCTGAAGCCTTGGCTGATCCTTCTTGGAAGGAGGCTATGAGAGCTGAATTTCAAGCTTTAATGGATAACAAAACATGGGTACTGGTTCCATATTCTTCAGATATGAAAGTTATCAGCAACAAATGGATATATAAAATCAAAACTAAAGCTGATGGCTCATTAGATAGGCTGAAGGCTAGGTTGGTTGCTCGTGGGTTTGAACAGATAGCTGGAGTTGATTTTTTTGAGACATTTAGCCCGGTTGTCAAGGCCTCCACAATCAGGTTTGTTTTCTCTCTTGTTGCTGTTAGAGGGTGGAAAGTTCAACAGCTAGATATTAGTAATGCATTCCTGAATGGTGATTTGGAAGATACTATATACATGGTCCAACCTACTGGTTTTGAGGATGACAAGTTTCCACATTATGTCTGTAAACTGGAAAGATCATTATATGGATTGAGACAAGCTCCACGTGCTTAGTATGATAAACTGAGGGGATCTCTAGTTAACATGGGGTTTAAGAGAAGCACATCAGATTTTTCTCTTTTCTTTCAAAATTCAAGTAAGGGTTTGTTGCTGGTGATAGTTTATGTTGATGACATCCTTGTCAATGGTGATGATGCTAAGGATGTGATGAAGATTATACAACTTCTTCAGACATAATTCAAGCTTAAGTTTCTGGGAGAGGTTAGCTATTTTCTTGGGGTTGAGGTTACCAGGTCAGAATCTTCTTTCTCTCTGTGTCAACACAAGTACTTAACTGATCTGCTTAGGAAGACTAACATGGATAAATGCAATCCTTGTGCTATACCTATGGCTGTTAATACTCAACTCTCTCAATATGGTGGAGTCAGTTTTTCAAATCCCTTGCTTTATCGAAGTACAGTGGGAGCTCTTCAGTATCTAACTTTAACAAGACCGGACATTGCATGTTGTGTTAACAAACTCAGTCAGTTCTTTCATAGTCATACTGTAGATCATTGGAATAGCTGCAAGCGCCTACTGCGGTATCTCAACGGCACATCCCAGTTGGCTTTACAGTTTGTTTCTTCTTCTTCCTTGTGTTTGGAAGGGTTTGCTGATACTGCATATGCTTCTTGTCAAGATAATAGGCGATCAACAGGTGGTCACTGTGTATATTTTGGTTCAAATCTGATTGTTTGGAGCTCTAAAAAGCAGGATGTAGTGTCTAGAAGCAGCACCGAAGCTGAATATAGGGCATTAGCTAATGTTGCATGTGAAATGATTTGGCTGGACTCTCTATGCAAGGAACTTGGTGTTGCTGTGTCTCCTCCTCATCAGCCGTGGACTGATAATTGTGGAGCTATTTCTCTCGCTGCCAATCCCGTTTTCCACGCTCGAACTAAACATATTGAGGTGGATGTTCATTTTGTGCGTGAGAAGGTAGCTTCAAAGTTGTTGAATGTAGGCTCATTTGCTGGTACAGATCAAGTGGCTGACATTTTTACCAAACCTTTAACTGCAGATCGGTTTAAGTTTCTACGCAGTAAGCTTTGTCTTCATGATCTAGGTAGCTTGGTTTCAGAGGGGGCATGTTAGAGAATAAAAGCTAGTTAATGGAAATGATAGTTCGTCAAGTGGTTAGTGCGTTGTTGAGCTGGAGGTTAGTCATTTAGTGAGCTGGAAGTTAGTTGGCTGAGTTCACGTGAGTGGCGCGTGCTCGTCTTCCTTTCTATTTCTTGTTGATATATATAGCTTGTACTGTAGATCTGAAACACAAGTTGAATACACAAAAAATTATCCCTCTTTCATTTACAATTTCTAGAAGTCCATTCTTTTTGCAAGATACGCAGCTCATCCACCTAGTACCTACCTTGCATTTCGTGAGCAAGTGATCGAAAAGTACCTTAATTACAACAAGAATCATTTGGAATAATACCACCATACAATGCAATACAAACACTTGTATACACAAATTAGTTACTCGAGGAATTTGATCATCTATTGTCTAATGGTGTGACATCTCTTATTGTATTGCACCATTAAATAATTGTCATGTGTTAACAATATTACCAAAACAACCCATATGTCATTATGGAAAATTTTAGTAATTGTTGATTTTGTAAACATTAAGGACACGTGACAATCATCTAACGATACAATAAAAGATGTCACATCCTTAGGCAATAGAAGATCTCAATCCCCAAAAAGGAGAATAATGTGAAAAATTGAAATTTTCTAGTACATATTTCTAAACCTAAAAAATACAGTACTCGTTTAGATTGCAGCCCACCACTCTGCCACTCGTTACACGTCTTGATGAAATCAGTTTTTTTATTTTTTATTTTTTATTTTTTTATTTTTATTTAAGTTAAGTGCGAGTAAGGGATTTTCATACATAATCCGGAAATAAGTAATTTAAATTTGGGAAAAATAAAAACATATGTCGTGCGTGATTTTAGGTGATTTTTATATGGGATTAAAATCTTTCCAAATCCGCGTGAGATAAACTAATTAACAATCAATACATTTTGAAAAAAAAAAATCACCTAAAATAAATAAACTCGGTGAGGCTTGCGTATTGTGAGATTTACGGAAAGATATGATGACATTCATAAAAAACCCTAACGATATCTTTCCATAGAGGCCCGGACGGGGATCCATCTTCTCCTCTCGTGGTGATTATATAAATGCGCGTATCCCGTCATTGTTCAACGTGTATTAGGTTTCGGAGACCGATACACAAAGAACTGAGAAGTAAAAAAAAAGTAAGGAGAGAGAGAGATCGAGTCGACGACAGCGGTCTACGACTCAACGATTTGGTGCAACAGGGGGGGGAGGGGGTTCCAACCGCCCTCATACGAGTGCTATGAGATTGAAGGGCCATCTCACGGATGGAGATTCGAGTATTCAGTGAGGTTCAACGGGAAGACGTTCATGAGCGAGACGTACTCGACGACGAAGAAGCTCGCGAAGCAAGCTGCCACCCGTGCGGCGCTGCGATCCCTGACCCCCCCGCCTCCCCTCCGTCTTCCCGACGGGGGCAACCATCGTATGTTGTCCTGATTCATTCTCACTCTTTATTGTGTGATGTCGCGCGACGCGTGCTGATATTTTTTTTTGCTTTTATCATTTTCTCATTTTGTTGCCGAGCGAAGGACATGGCCAGGGTGGCCAGGGTGCACGTGTCGTTCCTTCAAGCACTCGAGGGTAAGACGCCCAACTACATCACCGAGCCGTCAGAAACCGACTACGTCTTTACCTACACTACCACCGTCGAGGCTAGTGGGATGTCGATCGCGGGACGTCCAGCCATATCGAAGAGGCAGTCCAAGCACAACGCGGCTTTTGCCACTTGCTTCGCATTGAGTGAGGGTGCGCACTGTGCTCTTGCCAAAATTTATTCTTTATGCCGTATTCGTGTATGGATGGATTTGAATTCCTAATTTCCTGTTTTGGTCTTGCAGAGCGCGGGCAACCGCGCTGGATCGGCGGAGGAAGTGGAATCATCAGTATGAGCACAGCCGGGGCGATCCAACGAGGGAACGGGCATTGAGCCAATTGCCGTGGATTTGTAAAATAAATATCTAGCTTCGACGGGTTGGGGCTGCAAAAACAAATTTATCTGGCTTTGTAGTTTTTAACTCTTTTCCAATGGACGTTGGTTTCATAACAGTTTTCTTTTTTTTGATCAGGCAAATACAACACACTCACACACACACGCACCCGGGGTTTCATAACGGTTCATCTCGCCTTTTTTTTTTGTATTCGTCTTCGTTTGATACAACGACATTAAATGAAGTTTGCACGATTTATTTCTTCATTTCTATATCATCGTATATGAAAGTAGAATTTTTTAGACATTTTAACACGATCGTTTCGGATTTTATCACGAGTAATGGATATCCAGTTGCACGTTTCGACATGCATTTTAGGCCAAATAAAAATACAAATTCCGTGTATGTGTATATTAAAGAATTCAAGCAATGTACCGACCGACGTTGTTGATGCTATCATTCTTCGAACCTTATATATATATATATATTAGGATTTGAATGCATGGATTACATTTATAGCATGCTCTATTTGCACTTAATTAAATCGTGAACAAATTATTTAAAGCGCAGTAAGGGATTGTGAGGACTCCAAGAGTCCAGGTCATGATGGATTTGATATTGGATTCTTCAAGGCTTGCTAGGACACGGTTAAGGCGGATTTAATGAGAATTTTGAATGAGTTCCACGATAATGGAAAGTTAGTTCGTGGAAGCAACTCCTCATTTATCGTACTCATTCCCAAAATGGAAGACAATTGTGGTATTCGACAAATGCGAACTATCTCTCTAATTGGAAGTGTCTACAAAATCCTAGCTAAGGTATTGGCTTCAAGAATGAAATTAGTGTTGGGGAATATCATAGGAGAGGTAGAATCGGCTTTTATCAAAGGAAGACCTATATTGGATAGAGCCGTAATACTTAACGAGGTCATTGAGGAAGCCAAGAGATCCAAGGAGAGAAGATTAATTTTAAAAGTCGATTTTGAGAAGGCGTACGACTCCATTAACTGGAATTATTTGTTCGAGATGCTGAGACATATGAATTTTCCAACAAAGTGGATAAGAT
Organism: Mentha longifolia; assembly: GCA_001642375.2. Lineage (NCBI taxonomy): Eukaryota > Viridiplantae > Streptophyta > Magnoliopsida > Lamiales > Lamiaceae > Mentha > Mentha longifolia. The sequence continues at coordinate 12,489,019 of CM038113.1, read as the reverse complement.
GGATAAAAGAATGTGTCACTTCGGCTTCGGCAAATGTCCTCATTAATGGCAGCCCGTCTTAGGAGTTTCGCCTTGAACGGGGAATACAACAAGGGGATCCGTTATCCCCCTTCCTTTATCTCGTGGCTGCGGAAGGCCTCAATGCCTTAATGGTGAAAGCAGTTGAGGAAGGGCTCATTAAGCCGGCGGTGGTGGGAAGGGTCAAGGTGGCTGTGTCGCACCTCCAATATGTGGACGACACCTTGTTCGTGGTCAAAGGGAACATGGAGAATGCGAAGGCGTTGAGGTGGCTACTTAAGAACTTCGAGGTAATCTTCGGTCTAAAAGTTATTTTTGATAAAAGTTGCATTGTTGGGGTGAAAATGGATGAAGGCGGGGTCTTGGAGATGGCGGGGGCCTTAAAGTGTAAGGTGGGTCAGTGGCCTATTGATTATTTGGGGCTGAAAATAGGAGGAGGGTGAAGGGTGTTGAAGCATGGAAAGGGGTTCTCAAGAGAGTGATAGGGAGGTTAAAAAGGTGGGATACAAAAGCCATTTCAATGGGAGGAAGGGTAACAATTGTGAAATATATTTCGACCTCATTACCTCTTTATACCATTTTCTACCTTCGCCTCCCTAAATCGGTTGAGAACAAACTTAGATCCTTGGAATGTCAATTTCTTTGGGAGAGGGGGTGGGGGAAGGAATAAAAGCAAGAAAAAATTGACTTGGGTGGGGTGGAATAATATTTGTAAGATCTTATGTGAAGGGGGAGACTTAGGCTCTTTCAATAAGGCTGTTCTAGGTAAGTGGATTTGGAGGATGATCACGGAGAAAAAAAGCTTGTGGAATAGAGTGGTTAGGTCTAGGTTCGGGAACCTAGAATGGAATCGTAATGGGAAAAGAGAGGGCGTGAGGAGAAGGGCAAGAACAGGGTGGTGGAAGAGCTTGGTAGAAGGAGTGGAGAGGGAAGAAGGCAAGTGGTTTTGAGATAATCTGGAAATTAAACTCGGAGACGGGAAAAAAGATGAATTTTAGGATGGTTTCTGGTCAAGGGACTATTCCTTACAATCTAAATTCCCTAGGTTGTTCCAGCTGAGTACGAAGAAAAGAGGAAGGGTATGGGAAATGGGAAGATTTGAGAATGGCACGTGGCGGTGGGATTTTATATGACGAAGGGAGCTTTGAGCAAATGAAAAAATCTGGGAAGAGAAGATGCACCATTTCGCACAGGGAATAACATTGAAAGAAGAAGAGAAGGATGAGTGGAGATGGAAGGGGTCAAAAAGAGGTATATATTCAGTCAAAGAAGCTTTCAAAGAAATTGGGAAAAGAAGACAAGATGGAGTGGTTGTCCAGAACTATGAAATGAATTGGGGAATTATGTGGAGGTCGTTAGTTCCATTCAAAGCACATATAATCACTTGGAGGCTGCCCCTGGACTGACTCCCCACTAGAGACAAACTTGTTAAGAGAAACGTGATCATAACAAAGATGGCTACCTGTAGCGGATGCAAACGAGTAATGGAGACGTCGAGACACCTCTTCCTAGAATACCCGGAAATTGTGAAGCTGTGGAATAAGATGATTGGATGGATATGAACGTGTTGGGCAATGCCAAGAGACATTGAGAAACACCTCGTGGCCTTTTCAAATCTTCTCGGGCGAGGTATGTATGAGAGGGGATTGGGAGGACTGTGGACGTGTGTTATTTGGGTAATATGGAAGTGGTGAAACTCGGTCGTGTTTGAAGGCATGATATAGGCGAATTGAGGTTGAAATCAAATATAGGTTTTGGAGTTGGTGTGTGGTTAAAGGAGAAGCCGACCCTAGTATTAGCTACAACAATTGGGACTCAAAAAATTTGTGTAACACCTGGAATGTATATTAATTGTACAGGTTGGTACCCCTTGTACCGAACGTGTTTAATATAAGTTATTTTTCAGTTCAAAAAAAACAAAAATTTAAAGCTGCAGTTCTTTAAAAGGATCAAACAAAATTCTTGGTATCAATTGTGAATTATCCATTCTTTTGTGTGTCCCGAAAAGGAGTTTGAGGAAAATATTTATAGGCTGCTCCCTCTCGAGAATTCCTTCATATTTTCGATGTGGACAATGATACAATATATAATGCTCCATCCCCTCCCACTTAAGCTCACAAATTTAATGTGGGACAAGATAAAAAGGAGAGAATTAATAACAACTGCTCCTGTTATTTTATATAAATTTTAATACTATTCAATTAGTATTTTATGCATAATAAAAATTACAATCGTAAAAAAATCATAAAATTATTATTTGCTAAATTTTTTTCCAAAATCATTCGTGTTCTCTTGGTCGTGTATAGCATATGATAATTCAAAATGCCTCAATTAAATACACGGCCCGTTGCGGTGCCTTATGCCTGAGTTCCGAGTATTCCTCAGGCCCAACAAGCCTGCAAATTCATTCACAAACATATCATATTACCGCACCAACAACAGGCCCAACTCTCAAGATTCCCGGCCAAATTCTCGATTTTTCCTTTGGAATCTGTAGCGGCCCGAAAATCCGACAACACGCGACTCAGTGAAATTTATGTTCATCAATAAAATTTAAATTAGAATGGAAGACTGTGAAAATGGGTTAAAATAGCCACTTTCTTAAAAGAAAGATAAAAAGTAGCCACTTAGGGTTCGTTTGGTAGCTTGGTTAGGATATGTCAAGATATGATAAAAATATACAACTATCTGTAGTTTAAATTAAACAAGGGTTTTAAGAGGGTGTTTGGTAGACCTTATACAAACTCACCTTAAAAATTAACAAGTGTTTGATAGGATATTACAATTGCCTTGTTGGGTGAGTAAATGACCAAACAATCCCTCAATTTTACCGTATAAAGCGTCGAAACCCTAGTTTATCAGAGAAGCTCGTTCGCTCTTGAAGGCTACTGCTACCAAATTGCTGCAAATCTGGCGTCTCTCACAGGTGGGTATGGTTTACATTCTATTTGAAATAGATTCGATTCTTCTTTTCGAAATTAGCTAATGGATGAAATCAAATCTGAGAGAAGACGGAAGTTCGAACTTCACTTCGCCGTTAATTATTTTGAAATTCAGAGTTCTATATATGAGATTAAATAATCGGTACTGATATTGTGTTGTATGATATGCTGATATGTGTCATTGTTTAGGGTATTATTAGAATTTTCACATTGTTTAGGTTCATCCGTTTTGTCATCACGATTGTAAGGCGGCTTATGTTTCTAATTTCCTAAAGCCATCCACTGCAAATTCCTTTTTTTATTAGGTTTCTCTGACGATTTCGTTTAAAAGAAATGATGATTTTTCACATTTGGTTGGTTGTGAAATATACAGGTAGTAGCGGATTCACTCGCCGGGCAAGGAAAATGGCTGCAAGGCGATCTTGGACTAAAGCTGAGGAGGCCGGTCTCATTGCAGCTATGAAGGTGGTTATTTCTGAAGGTTGGAAATCCGACAATGGATTTCGTGCTGGCTACATTAACAGGGTGGAGGATTTGATTGGCAAAGCGTTTCCAAACACTGATTTGAAGTACACACAAATCAACTCGAAGCTTGGTAGTCGGAAGAAAAGTTACTACTCTCTCATTGGAATCCTTAGTCGTTCCGGTGTCGGATTCAATATGAGAGGGAACTTCATGATTGACTGCGAGGATGAGCAATGAGAGCAAGTGATTAAGGTAATTGCCTTCACTGCATCTTGACGTTTTTTGCCTAAAATGATATGGTTAATAAATTCTGTGTATTCCATCAACTGTATGCATAAGTAAGGTTTGATATTGATTACCATTTGATTATGATGAAATATATGTTGCATCATGGTTTCAGAACTTCACTGAAGTGACATATACTCAAGTTGGAATGAATATCAATATAGTAACATATATATTGATAAAGATATATATATATATTTCAAGCAACTGGTTTCTGAGTAAGCTCCATGGTTTGAGCTTACCATTGGCTAAAGAATCTACGTTCCTCTCTGTAATTAATTTAGTTTCTTGATACAGACTTTCATTGAATATTTTGTTATGTTGATTCATGCTTAGGCTGACCCCAACGCCCGCCCAATGCTCTACAAGAGTTGGCCCTACTATGAAGCGTGGCAAGAAATGTTCGGGAAAGATAGGGCCAACGGTGAAAATGCTGAGGATATCTTGGATGCTTCTAATACATTGGACGATGACATGAGTACTGGAGATGGCCTAGGCTTTGACTATGATGTGTCTCTCGAGGATATGGCCGAGAATGAAGCTGCATCAGACGGCATCTCTCAAAGCGCGAATCGTAGGGCTGCGCCAATCCCCAAGCCAAAGAAAAGCAAGATGTCTACTGAAATTGCTGGAATTAAGGAAATACTCGGAGAAATTGGTAAGAAAACAGATGAAAGACTTGCTACGTTGGCTGAGGGCATAGGCTATGAAGCCCAACTTGGAAAAGCTAGGAAGGGAGCTTTTGAACAACTTGGTCGCATTGGGACTTTGTCCACTGACGATCGGTTCGACGTATGCGAGATCCTTGGCAAAGAATGTGACAAGTCGGAGATATTCATGGGCTTGCCTGAATCTGCGGTCCCCCTGTTTGTTGCAAGGCTGCTGCGTGGGAAAGGCTCTACCACTTGATTTGTTTAAGTTTATTCTGCATGAATTCTTTTGGGCATATGTTCGTGAATGTCTTTTTGCTCTACTGAATCATGCATGGTTTTTACTACTTTTGGATTGCAAGTATGTGATGACTCTGTCTTTTAAGATCTGGGTGGTACAGGATCTAGTAGTTTATGTTTCATGATGTATGTAAGTAAGGACAACAGTACTTTGACTAAAATTATGGGTGGTTATTATATTAGGTTTGATGTTTCTAAATCTGTTAGACATGTTGGATTTCATAAGGCAGGTTTTATGAAATGATTTATTTGCATGAGATTGTTACTGTTCATATCCGCATCCACGTAATGAAATAACTTTTGACGTGCGGAAACAAAGATTGGTGAAGTGACCTCGTCGATGGTGGATGAGCTTCTGAACGATTTTGTGAGTTTTTTTGCTATCTCTTCATTTGTGTTGTCTCTTCAGTACTTGCTTTTTACAACAATAAGCATAAGATAAATTGTTGAAATAGCCGAAAAGAAACAATAAGCATTATAAATTCCACAAAGAAACTGATAAGATAAATTGAATAAAGTCACAAGATTCTCCACATGAGTGCGAAAAGCCACTGTTGCAGTTCACATGTTGGTACTATGCATGAAAAAAGTTAAAAAATACATATGATAAAGGCTGGAAAGTTCCCATCCCATTTGGACGAGTTCAGCCTAAGAACTGTATCTCCTGCCTCTTTCTTCCAGCCTCTTTCAGCACCATCTTTCCTATTCCACAGTTGCATTCAGGGGCCTGAAATCCATTGTCGGAAGTGTATTCCATCTGCATGTTCAAAACAGAATATAGTAACATATATTCAAAATCCATGTACAGATTAGGAAGATATAGTACCATGAAGTAGTCGACAGAAAGTAGATAAAGCAACACAAAATAAATGACAATGCAAGACAACATATAGAAAATTTAGAAATATAAGAGATTTAGCACAAAGGCAAGTATTGTGTAAGGCTGCTAAAAAAGAAATGAAACCCGTAGTCATTATTAAGAAAATGCTGAAACTGCATTCAATAGCCAAGTTTACTTGTTGGATAAAAAAAAACTAACATTTAAAAATACATATTCCAGCCAATCAAGTTCTATGATATCTCAAGAAAAATTCAATTTGATTGCAGCACTAAAGAACACAGATTTACAGGATATAAGTGTTGACAGACATCGAAAATTCCATAAAATCATGCATAGTTATCCCACATCACCGAAGCTAGCTCATCTCTTTTTTGGTTCCACTCAGTAGATGACTCAATAAAGTCCACAAAACCTTCATCATCTAGATCGTCATCGCCTTCACCATCAACCTCACTATCATCAATCAATTGTTCTAAGGGATCAACGGTCATCTCAGTTCGAATGAAGTTGTGGAGAAGAAAACAAGCCATAAATAGCCTGATTTGCACTTTAATGGGATAGTAGGAGGCACTCCTAAGTATTCCCCATTGCATCTTCATGATTCCGAAGGCGCGCTCAATAACGTTGTGGGCTTTAATGTGTCTCATATTGAAAAGCTCCACTGGGTTTTGAGGTTTTTGAGCTTCGGGACCCCATTCTTTTAAATGGTACCTAACTCCTTTGTAAGGTGTCATGAATCCCTCACTATTGGCGTACCCATTGTCGCAAAGGTAGTAGGAGCCTAAATAATAGTAAGGGAGGAAACAAAAGTTAAATCTTTTAAAAGATGTTCATTGCTCTTATTGAAAAATATTACTACACATGCATATATAATCATATATTTTACCCTTAGAAACTTTCAATCCATTCATCCGGTTAACTGCATCTCTCAAGACCCTTCCATCAGCTACAGAACCCTCCCATCCGGACAATACATATACAAACCTCAAGTTTCGATCGCAAACAACAAGTGTATTCGTGCAGATTTGGCCCTTTCTAGTTCTATACCGCGGTTTATCGTGGTTCCTAACAACAACATTGATATATGTCCCGTCTAAGGCTCCTAGGCATCCCTAAATGAAGATTGGAGGCATAAGATGGCTGCGCATATTATAGTTGACAAAGAGTACTAATTCAGATTTCAAGTGACTTTTACCTTAAACCACGGTGGATCAGTTTCGTTTTCCTAAACAGCCGTGGGTTTGACGAGAAAAAGATTGTGCAATTTTAAAACAGCCTTCAACACAACGTGGACACAAGCAGAGATGGTTTGCCCCGATCTTTGAAAGTTAAATCCAACAACTTTATTTTTTTTGTGATGTGCTAAAATCCCTAAAAACACAGCTACTTGTTCCTCTACACATACATACCTTCCATCTATTAATCCACCTTGTTCTCTCAGTAATAAACACAACCTCCCAAAAGTGTTACGATCCATTCGGGTGTTAGACATACAATTTGCGTCGCTCAAATATACCATTCTATTCGATCATACTATATTTTGTTGAGCAATTCTTTCTCTTTCTACTCGCTAATTTGAGTAACATATGAATTCTGAAATATAGATGAAGGATATATAACTTCATTATTTCTTCCACCATTAAACTTAAATGTGAATTTTCAATATTTCTATTAGCCATTTTTTAACTCCTTTACAAAGATTGGTTGGATATGATGATTCTGCACATGAGAAACACATAAAAAAAATGAGTCGTTGCAACTGCTATAGAAAGCCTAAAATGATTCCACACTATATCATGTGCTTGTTAATTCTGTAACATAGATGAATGAGCATGAATTTATATTAAGATCCACTTAATTCCACGTAATTCAACAACATTCTATGAGATGTATGACCACGAATTCAACATATTTCAACATCATTATATGAGATGTATGAGCACTTATTAAAATTCTTCAAGCATATAATGGATTTTCATTCACAAAAAATTTAAATAAAACTGAACAAACACTCTCGGCATAATACATTATTTGCAATTCAGAATTGAGAATTATATTATTAACACCAATTATATGGACAGATCAAGCAAATAATCTCAGCCCATTTGGTGAGGCCGGGAAAAACGAACGAGAAGAAAAATTGCGTCTCTCAATAAATTGTCTACTTGGATTTTCATTTTTTTTTATTATACCCAGATTACCATCAATTTGCAGATCACACAACAGATTAAATCAAATCTCAAGAACCAGACTTTAATAATTATCTAGGAGTACTAACTTGTTATTACCTCGTCGGAGAAGGAGCGGCTGCTATCTCGGAATAAAAATCTGCTCCGAGTTGCTGCTGGTCATCTCTCGCCGGTCAAAATCTATGGAAGAAGAAATCTGAGACTGTTGTATGCATGGATTTGCAGATCTATCAATTCTCAAGAACCGGACTTTAATAATTCTTGGCTGAGTACTCAGTTGTTATTACCTCGTCGGAGATGGAGCGGCTGTGGTGTCGGAAAGAAATTTGCTCCGTCTTGTTGTTCGTCGTCTTTTGCCGGTCAAAATCTGTGGAAGATAAAATCTGAGACTACTGTATGCATCGATTTGCAGATCTATCAATTCTGAAGAACCAGATGTAATTCATCTATCGGAACTCACTACTTATTACCTCGTCGGAGAAGGTGCGGCTGCTATCTCGTAATTAAATCTGCATCGTGTTGTTGTTCATTAGTCTCTCACAGGTCGTATCGAGGAAGAAGAAATCTGATTTTGCTTTATTTGATCTGTATAAGAAATGGAAAGGGTATATTTGGGAGAGAAAATAGCGTTGAAACATTGTTCAATTGCCCTAAAATCCAACTCGCCGCTTTGGGCGGATGAAATTATAAGCAAAACTAATGTTACATACACGGGCCTTTAATATTAACCTGGGCCTGCAGGTAAAGACTAGATGCTATCAAACACATGTCAAACCCAGTTAAAAATTAGCTACTTGTTATAACTGGGCTACCAAACGAACCCTTAGTTATAAAAGATAGCCACTGTAACATATATACCCCTATACCTATTTTTATATTAAAATATTATGAATAAAAATCAAATAAACCACCCCATAATATACTCAACCGTCTACCATCTTCTTGCTTTGCACGTTCTCGTTCTCCATCGTACTTTTCTCTTTGTTATTCCTCATCCCACAACTTTATTTACATTGCCAGATTTAGTTTGGTACAACTACAACCCATCTAATTTTACAAGAAACACAAAAATTAATTACATGATTGAGTCTTGCAATTATACACGAGGGCACGACCTTGAGCTCGTGAAATCTATCGGATTTTTAATTTTATACTACTGGAGGATGCCGAAATCCACAGCAAACCATTCGACTAGCCACAAACCACAATCAAACAACACAAGTGGTTATCGTTCGTTCACTCGTGATCAGATCTTGGATACAAAAACACAAAAACACGAGTAAATTTGACTTGTAAATTGGCACTCATATATTCATGAAGGATGCATCAACATGTACGAGAATCAGAGGGCGATGTCGACTAGAGGCATACATGAATCGTGTAACAACTGTTAGAATTTAGGAGATGAGAGAAGGTGGATATATAGGGAGCAATCATTGCACGATTAGATGAATTTTTGTTTTCTTCAAAAAATATTCGTGTTTCTTGATGAAGAATGATGAACCAGATAAGATAAGGGTGCAAGCGGCAACGTCCAGAGAAAATTGGTAATGGTAAGTGAATATGTATGCCAGCCGAGCACGAACTCACGAATTGCATAAGAGGAGATGGACTAGGATGAAACAATGCACGATTACACAAGTTGGTAAGCTCGTGTTTTCTTCAAAGCCATTTGTGATTCTTGGAGAAGGACGAGGGTGGCGGCAGCAATGACTGGAGTTGGTGGCGGTAGCAATTCGCCGAGCACGAGTTCAATGAATAGAACTCATGAATCTTCAATAAGTCGCCATGCTTTTTTTGCATAAGAGTAAGGATATGGAAGATCGCATTTGCAGAGATGGAACGATGATATAGAAGAGAGTACGAAAGAGACGTGCGGCGAAAGTTGAGGCCGACCGACGGTTAGGGGTGAGAAAAATAATTAAGCTTCATTTTGTTTTTCTTTTAACAAAAATTATTTCATTAAGGGCATATTAGTGTTTTCATACAAAAATTGGCTATTTTTTTAATTTTTTTATTTATGAAGTGGCTAATAGTTATCTTTATTTTAGAATAGTGGCTATTTTAACTTTTTCCTCTTCCTAAATTGTGACGTCTCCAATGCCGCAAACGCGGTACATAGGAATAACAACAAATACAAAAATAATAATAAAATAAACATCAAGGAAAAATTCCATCTCAGTACAGTTAAACCCCTAAACCCCAAAATCCAAACCCCTAAACCCTAACACCAAAGATGATGAACAACTTGAACAAGATTTCAGCCCCACTGCCAATCAAGCAATTCAGCGTGTGGCCACCGGAACTGGAAGAGTTCAGGCTGGTCCTTGATCCAGGGTTACTGAAGGGGAATGTGCGTGCGCCCTCAAAGACAAGTGTTGTTCTGCGATGCAAACTTGCAGAAATCGAGGTGGAGGTGAACCTCGGCATTATACCCCAGTCAGGTGCACTCTACTTCAGAGTTGGGTAATGACTATTCCTAGCTGAGGACTCGAGTGAAAAAAGGGTTCGGTGTTGGTGTTTCGCTACGTAGGGCAGTGAGTGTTTGAGGTTAATGTTTTCAATCATGTGCTGAATCCGTTCACTGGGAAAGTAACACTCGAAGAGTTGGCTATCCACGCAACAAATCTAGGGGCACTAGGTGCATTGTTCAGTGCAGCGGCCTCCCTAACAAAACAGGAACCTTTCACGCTGGTCTCCGGAATAGCACGTCACATCGTGCCTACCTCGGGACCATGCGTTGTTTTCGTGGCGAACTTAGTCCCGGGTATTGAGCGACCTAACCCCTACACTAGGGAAATGACTGTGTTGCTAAGCAGTTTGGAGATGCCATCAAGATGAAGGACTTATGCTGGGTAAAACTGGTTGCGGCTGGAACTGCGGTTGAGAAAACTGTGAGAGTTTATGGGAAAAGAGCTGAATACGTTTGGGTGCCAGCTGGAATGTGATTTATGTCGCAATGAACCTCGTAACCGGCTACAAATCTACCTTTTCTCTGATACCTGAGCTTGGTACAAACGGGTGCCCTTGTATCTTGGTCGAGAAAGTCATATCCCCAACGGAGACTCCCACTCATTCCACTGTTACCGATTGCACTCAGTTGGGCCAGATTCCTACCATGTCGGTGCCATCTGTGGCAAGGGTATTGTCGGACAGCCTCAGTATTGTGTATGTGATTTTGGTATGACTTGATGGTGCTTGGTTGTTGTTTTGTGGACACGTAATGTGCTTTTATTAATGCATACAATATAATCCTATGGTAGTGAAGAAACACATTTTGCTTGCTTTTACAATGATGCTTTTGGTATGTATGTTTTCATCAACGGCCAAGCATGTTGCTAAATCATGTGTAATTAGGGTTGTGGGCATAGTAGAACTAACTTAAGCGCTAATAGATGTAGTACATATGATATTAATGTTAAGTGCTAGGGAAAGTATGGGAAAAATGGAAAAAAAAAAAAAAAAAAACCCCAGCACCCCAAATCCCTAAACCATAAACCCCAAAACTCTATAACCCCAAAACCTTATACCCTAAACCCCGGCACTCCAATCCCTAAACCCTAAACCCTAAACGTTTACAACCTCAAACCCTAAACCCAAAACACCAAAACCATAACCATAACCCTAAACCTAAAACCCCAAAACCATAAACCCAAAATCCAAAACTCAATCAAATCCATAAATCCCAAACCCTAAACCCTAACCCCTAAACCCTAAAACCTAAACAACCAAAAATTCTCTCAAACCCTAATTCTGCCAAAAACCCTAATTCTACCGAAAGTTCGCGATGGCGGGCGATTCATTGATGACGGATTCCTCGATTCCAGAGTTAGCCAACCGTCAGCCTCTCGATGTCTCACAGAACCACCTAGATCTCGCAAAACAATCCGATTACAATCTCAAAAAGCTGCTGAGATACTTCAGGAATTGAGCCTTAGATGCTGCTAGATCCGAGCAGCGCTTTTATTTCTACCAAGGTAGGTTGTTCATGGGCAGTCCCAACACGGTCAGATGACCCATCCTCTGCTAGAGCGATGCCTTATCATCGCCAACAACGTTCTATTTCTCAGCCCCCACGGATGAACGTTCCACCCGTTGATCCCTGGGCTGAAGAGAGAGGTAACATGAATAGGAAAATTGAATCTCTTAAGCGTAGCAAACGAGCGTTGCAACGAACTACTCAAAAATACGAGATGCAAATGGTTGAGACATCAGATGGGGAACAAAATAACAACAATGACGGGGGGATTCAAGAGGTGGAAGTTGATCACTGGGCTAAAGAGAGATGTAAATTGAATAGGGAAATTGAATATCTTCAACATAGCAAACGAGCATTGCAATGAACTATTGAAATATACAAGATACAAGAGGCGAATAGGAAAAATGAAATGGCTAAGAAAGCAGATGAGGAATGAAAGATACAAGAGGTGAATAGGAAAAAAGAAATGGCTAAGAAAGCAGATGATGAACGAAACAACAACAACAACAACGTGAGGATTCAAGAGGTGGAGGTGGATAAGAAAGCAGATCATCTACAAATGGCAGAGATTACAGATACTGTTGGTAAGGAGAAACAAGGGCAAGTGAAACCGGCGGCTGTTGAGGAAAAGGGAATGGACACTAATTTGAAGGAGGCTGTTGATACTGTGCTTAAGGAAGTTTTTGGTGAAGATAGTAATGATGGGGGTAATTTTAGCGACATAGGGTATTATGATGATCGTTCAGATGCGCAGCAGGATAAGGGAGAAAAAGTGGGGGAAGAGAAGGGGTTTGCGCTGAAGGTGGGGGGTAAGGATAACGCTACAGATACAAAATTGGCTAAGACATCAGATACTGTTGCTAAGGAGAAACAAATGCAGCTGAAATGCGCAACTATTGAGAAGTAAGTAGAGGGTTATGATGCGTCGGATGTGCATAATAGAGGAGAATGGGGGTTAAGCAGAGGTTTGCATCGAATGTGGGGGATAAGGATAAGAAATTATTGAGTGATACTATTACTAAGGAGAAACAAAGGCAACTGAATGAGGTAGCCGTTGCTGAGGGTTTTGCTAGTTTAGCTACGCAGAATAGGTTGGATGAATTGAGGTGTAAGCATGGGTTTTTTGCGCCGAGGGTGAGAAATAAGGATAAGGCTGAGACAACAAATACTTCTGATGCCAAGTTGAAAGCAACAAAGCAAGGCAATTAAAGGGAAACGACACTGGTGGTTCTGTGGGACTCAGTACTGGACCAGTTCGTTGAGCTTGGCAAGAAATATGGAATTGATTATAAGAAAATTGTTGAAAGTTTGGATGCAATGCGGAAGGACGTTGCCCTGAAATTGCAGTGCTAAAGAGAAACAAAGTCAATTGAAACAGGCAAGCTATTGAGAAGCAATCAAGGGTCATAATGCTCGTTCAGATATGTAGAATAAGGGGGAAGAAGTGGGGGTTAAGCATGGGTTTGCGCCAAAGGTTGGGGATAAGGACAAGGATAAGGAGAAAATGGCAGAGATTTCAGATACTGTTCGTAAGGAGAAATAATGGCAAGTGAAACCGGCGGCTGTTGAGGAAAAGAATGAACACTAATTTGAAGGAGGTTGTTGATACTGTGCTTAAGGATAATGATAAAGAAAAGGAAAATGAAATGGTCAAGGCAAAACATGCTATTGTTAAGGAGAAACAGGGGTTGGATGATTCAAATCCTATTTTTGGTGAAGATAGTGATGATGGGGGTAATTTTGACGACCAAGGGTATAATGATGATCGTTCAGATGTGCAGCGGGATAAGGGGGAAGAAGTGGGGGGAGAGAAGGGGGTTTGTGCTGCAGAAGGTGGTCGCTGAGGAGGTACAAAGGCAACTTAAATAGGGGGCTGTTGAGAAGCAAGCAGCGGGAAAGAACAAAGGTAAGAAGGAGAGTAAACGGAAGGATAAGCATAAACCAAAGGCCGTGGAGAAAAAGACTGAAAAGGAAATTGCTGATGAAAAACAATCGCAACTGGAAATGAAGAGATGGAAGCATTGTGAGGATACCAATATGAATGAGAAATTTAAAACCCTCAAGAAATTAGCCCGTCCATACCTTTTAGCTATTGGAATAGCGGTCTATGCTCTAACAAAAATGCCCATTTCAAGACAACCCATGCATATGCCCGCTATAATCTCGGGAGGACGTAGGATTGCCCACTATCATTTTTACACTGAATGTGAAGAGGCTAATTTTGACATTGCAATTGTGAATTCCATTTTGCTAGCAAGGTTGATGCTATCCCCTACACCAGATGGTTTTGCATTCCATTTTAGTGATGATGTCGCAAAAACCTTTAATGAGTTTGTAGCTATGAGCTAAGACCAAGTAGGTGTTTTTCTATGTTTTTTCGAGAAATTGTTGTAGTTTGTAATTGGATGTGATGATAATGGAAAAGTGTTGGTGGTAATTAACATTAATAAATATATATATATATATAAAAACACTAAATCCCAAACCCCAAAATCCAAACCCCTAAACCTTAAATCCTAAACCCCGGCACCCCAATCCCTAAACCCTAAACCCTAAAAGTCTACAACCCCAAAACACTAAACCTAAAACCCTAACCCTAAATCCATAAACACCCATATTCTTCTCTCAAGCAAGCTCTATAAACTGAGAGATGGGGCGTCATGTGGAACACTTCAGCAAGGACAACAATAAAGCGATGCTGAGGGAGAGCAGGTTCTCGACAATGCCAATAATGTCTCTTTGCTTGCTGAGGAAGAGTAGGTCCCCCCCCCCGACAATGCCAATGTCCCTCCACTACCTGAAGGCTGGGATTCTCAGAATGTGTGGTAAGCCATCTCCAGGAAGATGGATGGCATATCGATGGTGCGTATGGCGGCGGTCGGCCCAATCTTTAGGCTTTTGATGCTTTGCGTCCCATGGAAGATAGTCACTCTACGAGAGCTCAGGCTTGATGACACGACTGCCCTGGACTATCACTTCAACTGGCACAATATATATCAGACGATACGGAGTCAGCCGCAGTCCAATGGAGATCGTCAGACGATTGGAGCGATCGTCATTGGCGATAAAGCTCTGTTGGCTGCTTTTCAACTGTTGGCTGCTTTTCAAAACGATTCCATTCTGTCTTCTTGGGAAAACACTGCAGCTTCTTTGGTGCAAGAGGATAACTATAGAATGGTTCCAAATATCCTTTCTGGAGTGTGTGGATCCTAGAGTCGGAAGTATCCGGATTACCTATATAAACAATTAATATTTCATATATTCGACATCATCAAATTCTTATTTATACAAGGGAATTGATTAAAATAAAAATAAAAATAAAAATAAAAATAAAATAAACCCAAATCCATAAACCCTTAAACCCTAAACCCAAAAGCCTAACACCTAACCCCTAAACCCTAAAACCTAAACCTCAAAAGTGTGCAACCCCAAAACCCAAACTTCACACGAGAATTTTTTTCGCGAACTTCGCGCGTGTGGACCACTATATTCCGTGTAAAATCCATTGATATCCACTCTCCCTCCTTACATTCTGATTAATTTCAAAACGGATCACGTCCGCCTGTATCACTCCGATCAACATATGTCAATATTCTGATTACGTTGCTATATACTCCGTTTTTTTTTTTTTTTTGGCTTGGCTCACTTATATTCAGTATGTGAGGTATAAAATATAAGAGTGAGTCAATTCAAATAAAACAGAGGGAGTACATATTAGGCTGATCCATATCTTTTTCCAAATCAACTCCGTCTCCTCTGTACATATATTTCGGTGCAGCTATTCCAAAATCGAAAAAAAAAAATACGTGAAAACAATGTCCAAAAAAAAAATTTAATCGTAATCTTGAAAATATTTATTTTCTGTGCTTATCTTATTAGTCTCTATCTATTCATTTCCAATTGAATTAAAACAATCCATTGAGCAAATGATAATCTATTAAATAAATTATTGGTTATATATCCATTCACTCCACAATTTAGAAACACGGGGTCTGTTACAATTAAAGAAACCTTTTTGTATGTATAATTTTCTTACGACAAAAAACTGGGTGAGGTCGGCCATATAGTATGGCCGGGTCAAAGTGTCAATCTTTATACAGAAAAGTGCTAATCTACACGAATAAAGTGTCAGTGTTTTAGCTGTCCGCACGGTGCCTCTGGTTGACCCAAGTGTGTCCCTTTTCTTAGTTCTTTATTTACTGAGTTTAATTATTTTTTTTCTTATTTCTGGCCAATTTTTTTCCAACTTCATTAATTATATACATATTCTGATAAATAATCTATCTTTGTGCCATGATGAATGTCTCCTCGATCCACCTTTCGAATCTCTTCTTAGTGGGTTTGCAGTATCCACCTAGTCCCGTATTTGTTGAGGTGTTTTTTTCTTCCAAGTTGGAATTAATTAATGCGATTTTGTTCGGTGTTCTCAGTTTGGTTTCCCGCCAATATTTTTGGGATTTCATTTGTTTATTTGCCCGCCCACAAAAAATTGATTTGGACGAATTTATCGCGCCAAGTCACCTAATTTATCGTGCTAGGCGGAATGATATAGGTATTATTCATACATTTCACTGGATTTTACGCTTGATATCTTTTCATAATCCTCGTACTTATCTTAAGATCGCCAGTTCCGTTCGATCTTGTCCCGTTTCGTGCCGTTTATGAACCCACGGCCTTGAAAGGATAGGGGCCTGACCGAAACCCCATCGCCTTTGCGGTAATTGTATAAATGCACAGTTCTTGCCCCCGTTCTTCCTCCTCTTGCCGCGTCACCCAAGAAGAACGAACCATGCAAACGACGGCAACAGGAGGCGAGACTTCGAAGGTATTTCAAAGGGGACAAAAACCCCACACAGTTGTTTTACTTTTTTTTTTTTTAATCTGTTGCTTTTGATCGCCCCAAGCGATTGTTCTTTGGCTTTTCCCATTCAACTATCCAATTTCATTGTGCTTCCTTTGGTTTCGTTTGCTCGGGGCTTGCCATGTGAATAAAGCGATTGGTGAATTGAGTTTTTGTTGTTTTCTGTAGGGAAAGGAAAGGGAAAGTCGCCTGAAATTACTTGGCCTCGCGGAAAGGTTTTTGGCGTGGTGATCGACGATTCGAAGAGTGATAAACTGGTGATAATACAATTGAATTTGCAGAGATTTATGGTCCACAGTGAGTCCTGAAAGCAATTTGAAAGTCGTTTGCCGCATCGGTGCAGTACTCTCGGGAAATTGTATTGCTTGATAGCTCAAAATATTTATTCGTAATTTTCTAATACTTCGTTCTGCGACCTCGCAGTGTTTGCCGTCGCTCTTTTGCGATGCACTTTCTTATAAATTTCATGGTGCCCTTCGCCTCGTGATGATACGGATTTCGACCAGTGTTGTGCTGAAGCCGTACAAGGAGCTTGTCAAAGCAACACGTTTGCGATATGGCGACCAACTGCTCTTTCGTTGGTTGGGAGGCCATTCTTTCGAACTCACATGCATGAGGCTGCACCGCAGCCGTGACAATTGTGTTTCCTACGAGGAGGTCTCGATGTGTGACGGCAGTGCATCAGAGTTTTGAATAATTTAGAACCCGGTTTACAATTGATTTGGTATCGTAATGTATTTTCCCTTTACTTGCCTTTTTTGCCTTCCCCATTTTTTCATCTCTGCCGTTATTAACTCACCGCGACGTGTGCCCGGTGAAATTTATCAGTATATAGAATCGCCTGACGAGATGTAAGGAAAAAAAACGGAGGACGCATCAATAGGAAAGAAAAATAAAGAAAGATTAAAAGGGTTCTCCGTTGATGGGAAGGGTTTTCGTACCCGTCTTGTTTAAATAAATTGTACGAGTCGAGACAATCGATATTTTATATTATTGCGGCTAAGGATCCTCTGAAAAAACAATTATTGCGGCCGACAGTACATTCTAATCCATTAATATACTATCTTCATCTCATATAGTTAGTCCACTTTGTTTTATTAACTTTTTCCGACACGCTGTTTCTACCGAAACCTAATATGAGTTTTAATACATAATTTTAAAGTATCGTTTTTTTTACGGGATAGTGTCATAGTATCCCGTAAAAAAATAATACTTCAAAATTATGTTTTAAAACGCTGTGCCGGAAAAGTCAATAAAGCAAAGTGGACTAACTATATGAGATGAAGTAGTATTAAAGCAAGGTTTTTCAATGGTAATACTTTACCACCATTATTTAAAGTTCAGTTAAATCTAAATCCCTCCACATATTTAGCTCGGAAAATGATAAATATATTTAATATATATTTTTTTTAATATATTAACTTTTTTTTAATATTTGTTTTTTTCTCTCAACAAATGGAGTTCAGCATATAATAAATATATTTAATATGCATATCGAATCGAAGATAATCACATGAACTTTAATATGATTCGGTTGCGGAAATCCTAATTTTTTCTTATTTATTTCCTTTTCTATTTTCTTTTCTTCTCACTTTTTTTTTGTTTCTTTCAAAAAATGGAGTTCGGCTAGTGATAAGTATATTTAATATTCGTATGAAAATGAAGACAGTCACGGGAACTTTAATATGATTGAGATTACAGTATATTTGTAAGAAATATATTTGGGATAAATAAGGTGTTCAAGTCTAAAGCCCAAAACTTAATTCCTTGCTTTTTCCCTTTGGTATGTCGTGTTTATTTTAGGGTTTAGTGTTCCTAGTCTTTTTATTTGGTTTTCATATGTGTGTCGTGTTAAATTATTTGTTAAATACATGCAATGATATACACCTAGACATTTGTTGGTATTTGATCTTTAATGAGCAAAATTTAAGTAAATTAGTTATGTGTTTGGAAAATGAACGAATTAATTAATGGGAACAAATCTTTCTGCATCCATATATTTTCGGAAGTTTCGGGATTATGATACGAATATTAATTATTAGTATTCTATATTATTTCTATTAAATAGATTAGTAGTTAATAAATTGTAATAAACGGGTATTGCGATGTTTATCGGCCCGTAGTCGAGTTGAGCCCATTAGGGTGCGTCTAGTTTATCTATTAGGTTTTCAAGGAAGGAAGGAAGAAATAAGAAAAATGAGTTTTCACTCAAAGGAGTCGGTGTTCGCTCGAAGTGGCGCAATCTTATCGATACGAGCATTTCGTTCGTATCAATTGGTGCTCTCGTTAAGAGATTTCGAAGCATGATCTTTCTTTGAAGATATCAAATCTATCTTTTTATTTTTTTGTTTTATCAAAAAAAAAAAAGAACAGAGACGGAGAGATAGATCGAATCAATTAAAGCGTGAATTCAATTGTTTTTATTGATTGGAATTGTTAGTTTGGCGTGAAGATTGAGCAATTTTTATTTGGTTTATTTGGATTGCTACTACGGTTGAGAGGCAAGGTTGTGGTGGGATTATTGTTCTCTGACCGTGAAAAAAAAAAAAAAAAAAAAAAAAGTGCGTGTTATTTTTTGGAGTTATTGTTCGGGATTTGAAGTGTGTTTGGAGAAAGAAAAAAAAAAGTGGTGACGAGAACAATAGAGAGATTTGTCTTAGTGGGTGTGTGAGAATTCATTGTTAAGTATTCTATTTATCAATTGTCATGGAAGACGAGGAGAAATGTATTATGATCAAAATGCTGGAGGAACAGTTAGGCAAACTATGTTACAAAATGAATTTAATATGAGTATATTGAGTTCCATTCAAGAATTAAAGAATATGTTGAAGAATGGTACCATGAAATTGATTGCTGGTGGTGACGGGCAAGACTCTAGTATATTAACGAAAATATTGTTGCTAAGGCTTCATCTGATGTTAGCCAACTAACTCGGACAGACGAACTTATAGCACTAATGCCGAGTAATGAGCTAGAAGAGAAGAACCAAGTGGATGAGTCAATTTTGGGGCAAGATGATGAAGAACTTATGTTTCGATTTGAGCAGTTTGATGAAGAACTCCCACAAGATTCATATGTCAGATTGGAGATTGCAGTTGTTCGTGACCTTGAGCAGATTCAAGTCATGCAATTTCCAAAGCTAAATGAAGTTGTTTTTGGGGCTACTTGGAGTAATTCTATGAAGCATGTTCGAAATGAATTTGTGAGTTTTGCTAGTAGATTAGACTCTTTGTCTGATTCACATGATTTGTTTAATTTTGTGGAGTATCTCATTAGCCGTGTAGCCGATTCTGGGAAGGAAGTCATCGACAATGCTAAGCAAAGGATGGTGATGAAGTTGTATGTGTTCAAGGAAGTGTTCAAGAAGTTGCTTGAAGAGTTTTACATGCTCCACCTTGAGGGCAAGGTGGTTTTGAAGGGGTTGAAAATGATACGAATATTAATTATTAGTATTCTATATTATTTCTATTAAATAGATTAGTAGTTAATAAATTGTAATAAACGGGTATTGCGATGTTTATCGGCCCGTAGTCGAGTTGAGCCCATTAGGGTGCGTCTAGTTTATCTATTAGGTTTTCAAGGAAGGAAGGAAGAAATAAGAAAAATGAGTTTTCACTCAAAGAAGTCGGCGTTCGCTCGAAGTGGCGCAATCTTATCGATACGAACAATTTCGTTTGTATTCGTATCAGATTACAAAAGTATAGTCAAAACCCTACAAACGAAACCCCAACACCCCCCAAACACCAAACCCTAAACCCCAAAAGTCTACCACAAAACCCAAAACCCTAAAACCCCAAACTAATAAACCCAAAACCCAAATCCAAGACCCCAAAACCCTAACCCTAAACCCTATACAAAAACAAAAAAAAACACCCTAAACCCACTAAACCCTAAAAAAAAAAATAACAACCGTGATTTTGAGGTAAATATTTCTACTCCGTTCCAGCATTTCGGACTCGCCGAAAGCAATGTCTGTATTTCCAAAAACCTCGATTTCAAAAATTAAGAGGTTTTGATCTCATTTTTTTATAACAATCTCCGAGGTTGGTAAGTTGTATTTAAAAAGAACGTCGATTACTTGTGGTGTAGCAGTCTGTGTCGACTTCTCAAATTCATTATGTCAAGAGTTTGATTCAAATTTCCATCGCGTATTTCCTCATTTTTATTGTATTCTTATATAATCAATTATTTAAAATATATGAGACGTTGATTTTTCGTTTTTTTCCAAAATATTTTGATTTTTTATTGTGTCGTGTCTGCCATTTCTTCGGTATATCCCATATTAAATAGTATGATTTTTTCAAAATAAGATTTTTGATTAGGATACAGTAATTTTAATATTTTTTCCCTAAAAAAACCGCTGCCTGCTTTGAATGCTGCGGTTGATTTGGAAAGAAATTGCAATGTCCTGAATCTCATACAATCGGTTGGTCAACCGCCAACTAATCTTCCCAAAAATAAAGTGATTTGATTTCAGAGCTTCATATTATCTAAACCTCATCTAATAAATTTCATTGACAAAATAAATAAACCATGATCGAGCTGACGCACTAAGCAAACTCGCGTCGTCATCCATGACCTCTCTTGTGGAAGAAGTACA
Organism: Mentha longifolia; assembly: GCA_001642375.2. Lineage (NCBI taxonomy): Eukaryota > Viridiplantae > Streptophyta > Magnoliopsida > Lamiales > Lamiaceae > Mentha > Mentha longifolia. The sequence continues at coordinate 12,467,889 of CM038113.1, read as the reverse complement.
AATCCGAAGTATTGACGAGGCCGAAGTAAATATGGTAACCGATGATGAGCCGAACTGGATGACACCACTTCGCAATTACCTAGAAAAAGGCGAACTCCCTGCTGATAAAGTCGAAGCTAGAAAGCTTCAAAGCAAGTCCATCAAATACGTTCTAGAGCAAGGAGAATTGTACAGGAAATCGTACCTCCAGCCTCTTCTAAGGTGTGTGGGGTCCAACCAAGCGAACTACGTACTACACGAAGTACATAAAGGATCATGTGGCAGTCACATTGGAGCTCGCGCTTTATCCAAGAAGGTCATGAGATGGGGATACTATTGACCCACCATGTTTCAGGACGTGATTGACCTCGTCAGGTACCAAGATTGCCACAGACCGAACTGACTAGCATGCAAAGTCCTTGGTCGTTCATGCAATGGGGAATAGACATTGTCGGCCCATTAGAAAAAGCCCCCGGCCAGTTGCAGTTCCTCATAGTAGTCATCGATTACATTACGAAGTGGGTCGAAGCCGAACCATTGGCGAAGATTACGAGCAAGAACGCCCTAAACTTCGTTTGGAAGAATATAGTTTGTCGCTTCGGTATACCTCACGTCCTCGTCTCAGACAATGGGACCTAGTTCACAGACAAGACGTTTAGGGAATGGTGTAACGAAATCCATATTCAACAAAAGTTCACCTCGGTGGCTCATCCTCAAGCGAACAGCCAAACCGAGGTTACGAACCGAACGATAGTCAAAGGGTTAAAGACCCGCCTCGACAAGGCCAAAGGAGATTGGGTGGCAAACCTGCCCCAAGTTCTATGGTCTTACCTAACTACTCCCCGAACATCACACGGTGAAACACCATATAGTTTGGTCTACGGAACTGAAGCAGTAATCCCGGTAGAAATCGGCTTGCCGAGCCCCCAAACGCTTAACTTCGCAGTCGAAGACAACGAAGAGAGACTTCGAACTGACTTGGATTTGCTAAAAAGGAAAGCTAGTCGATACAAACATCAAGTAACTCAGTATTACAATAACCGGGTGAAGCACTAGCAATTCCAAATAGGCGACTTCGTGCTTTGAAATAACGAGGTCAGTAAGGCGGAGAAGCTATCTCCGCTCTATTTCAGCATTTCGGACTCTACGAAAGTAATTTTTATATTTACAAAAACCTTTTATTTCAAAAAAGAAGACGTTCTTGATCCCAAATGTTCGTTCGGGAATTTTTCTCAAACACATAACGTGCGCATAAATTTTGTCTGTTTCATTCTCTTTCAAAAATTTAACTTACACGAGGGAGTATGAAAAAAAATTACAAAGAATTCAAAGATCACCATCATACCTCGCACGGCTGAGAATCGAACACTCGGAAAAAACATTAAAAAAAAAAAAAAAAAAATCAATTTCTTCATCCGCAATATTGGAAAATTCAAAAATTCTAAACTAAAGTTTTCAATATTGGAAAATTCCAAAATTCTAAACTAAAGTTTTTAGCGGACCGATCGGCATAATATAAGAAGGAAGCATTGGAGCAATAAAAACTCACGCCGCTTCCCTTACAAGCACTCCGCGATCGTCCTCTCCCTTACCTACACGAACTGGTTGTGTAAAATATATTGGGTTTTTTTTTTTTTTTTTTTTTTGAAAATTAGGGTTCCTCGCGAGTTCGATTTGGGGGAAGGAGAACTGAGAAACCAGGGAGGGAGCCGGCGGGTCCGAAATCCACAGCTTCACTGCCGGTGAAGGAGTGAACGGAAGCGACGAGACCGTGTCCAGGCAAGGTCAGTGAGCCCCCATCGTCTCTGCACGCAGCCGCATACCCTACAGTGGGCGATGACTACCCTCCCGTGAGACCGGACAGACGGCATGAGCCACGAGGCGGCGAAACTCGTGGGAAATATGCGCCGGGGAAGAGGATCGGCGAAGTGAGAGTGGAAGAAAGAAATCGCAAAAATTATGAGAGGAATGTCGGCCAAAATGAGGATTCAGTGACGCGGGTCTAGGACCCGGGCTGAAATTTAGGCCAAAAACACTGGGCCGAGAAAGGAGTTGGGCCGGAAATTATTTCGACTACTGGGCCGGCTAATATATTTTAGGGATTAGTGCCACAATTAAATTGTGGGAGGGATTAATTTAAAGTATTAGTGAATAATTCATTCTCCTTGGGCCATAGTTATTTAAGTAAGCCCCAATCCAAAATTTAATTCATTTAGTGGTCCAAGTTACCGTTAATTAAATTATGGTACACCCTCAATTAAAACATTATGCCTTAATCATTTGCCTAACCGAATTATTTTTCTAATAAAGAATTAAGTAATAAAATATATAATTATCAATGGGATCAATACATACCCTATCTTGCAGTATGCATACATGATTTTTCATATAAATAATTTTCTTATATTCGAATTTAATTTTTGGTCACAAAACTATATCCCACCAGCTACATTCTCGGGATCTTAATTATACATGGCATTATAATCGGCCGTGTCTTCCCATGTCTTTCCATATTAATTATCATTTCCGTGATTAATTATAATTTACGGAAAATGCTTCACTCCTACGGCGTTGGTCACCGTAGTTTTTTTTTTTCTTCCTTATGTTTAAAACATTTTTAAAATAAAAAATAGTTTTACAACATGTGTAGCGAATGGTGTGGTTGAAATTGGTGTTCTGTTACATATCTGATGTCACGGGTTCATTTCACCTTGAAGACATTGTGTTCTCATGAATTTTTTTCAATTTTTTATATTTATTTTTTTATACTCATGAAATACTAATTGCAACTTTTTGAATTAATTTTTTTTCCCGACTTCAACTTTGAATTATATATTTTGTGAATGCTTAGAAGAACTGGTTTTATATTTTCTGAAATCTAGAAAAGCGCCCGTTAACAAAGATTCCTAAAGGGTAATTCTATACATAGCCCCATATTAAAAAAATAAAAAAAACCAATATTGACTATACCATACTACCCTTAAGGGCCCGTTTGGTAGCCAGTATAACCTAGGAAAAGTCTAGATAAGAAAATTTATCTCGGTTTTTCCAATGTTTGGTATCCGAGAAAAATAATGTCATCGGCCCGTGAAAATGCTTGGGCCCGGACTAAATTCACTGTTACACTGGCATATACTATACCGTCTCTATCCCCGGATAAGTTGTGATAAGTTTTTTATTTTCAATTTTAATTATCAATTTTTTATTTTTTATTTTAATTATCAATTTTTTATTTTCAATTTTAATTATCATTTTTTTATTTTCAATTTTAATTATCTATTTTTTATTTTCAATTTTAATTATCAATTTTTTATTTTTTATTTTAATTAAAAAAAATTATTTTCAATTTTAATTATCAATTTTTTATTTTCAATTTTAATTATCAATTTTTTATTTTTTATTTTAATTATCAAATTTTAATTTTTTTTATTTTAATTATCAATTTTTTATTTTTAAATTTAATTAAAAAAATCAATTTTAATTATAAATTTTTTATTTTCAATTTTAATTATCAAATTTTTATTTTTTATTTTAATTATCAATTTTTATTTTTTATTTTAATTATCAATTTTTTATTTTTTATTTTAATTATCAATTTTTTATTTTTAATTTTAATTATCAATTTTTTATTTTCAATTTTAATTATCAATTTTTTATATTTCTTATCCCAACTTATCTATGTTTGTATCAAACACACAATATATTTTTTATCCCAACTTATCATACTTTTTTTATCTCAACTTATCACACATTTTCTTATCCGCCCTTTTTTCGGTATTGCTACCAAACAAGCCATTAATTCTCCAGTTGACGTATAGCCCCAACTTTAAAATATTGTAATGAATTAATAAAACCCAATCGCATAACCCCCCCAAAAAAAAAAAAAAATTCCCCAACCCAGAATGAAATTACGACAAGATGGAGGCGGCGCCACCCGCGAACAAGACACCATCCCATGCTTATTTATTCTCTTATGTTAAAGATTCAAATTCAGGATCATAACGACGTAGATTTGCAGCCGCCATGGGAGTATTTTATGTTTGTTCATAAATCTAATGTTGACGGCATACACCATATAGGAAGAAATTTCATATTTTGAATGTCAATTTTCAGCATTTTTGAAAATTGAATGGCGTCAATGTAATGTTAGATTCACGCACAAACTCGAGATATGTTTCTCATATAAATCGACCGAGGATCACGATATGTTCGGGGCTTATCTTCTGGGAGAGAATCGGTCTTACTTCATTTGCAGAAGAAATGATCTCTCTTGATTCTCTTTTGGATTACAATAATAACAATCTTGAAGAATCAAATTTTGAGGGCTGATCAATTAAGTTGAACGGCCGTTGGAGGCTATGCTAAATCGATGTGTGTTTGGGGGCTATGAAACTGGGGTTACACGTTTCAGTTAAAGGCTAGGGGTAATACTGAACAATCAATATTAATTTTTATTTATTTTTTAATATGGGGGCTATGAATAGCAATTTGGGGGTTATGTATAGAATTACCCATTCCTAAAATACATTGGTTTCCATTTTACAACAATTTCAATCCATTTAATAGGGGGCATGGTTTGTGGACCCATCGACGTGTTATGGGCCGAAACTTATTATGGGAAAGTTAGCCCATTGGGCTTATTGCGTTTTGACACTTACCACTCTTACTAAGAATTCAATCTCATTGCTTAAAAAGCAATTTTTCATGCTTAAATTAATAGTATTACTCAAAAAAAGAAAATAAAATAATGATAAGTAGAAAATACAAAATCAATTTTCATGTTTTTGTCAAAACTCATAATTATTGCTTCTAATTCTTGGTTAAGCCAAGGAGGTATCAAGATTCGTCAAAATCCGTTCTTATGAAGGAAATTTATTGGATAAGCATATATATATATATATATATATATAGGGATAGGTTATGGTGAAAACTAATTATTACGTGAAACCTGCAACCCATTATAAAATGTTGCATTTTATGTACAAAAGTGTTGCATTCTCATGATGATGCATTATATGCATAAAAATAATATAAAATAATATAATATAATATATTTTATTATGCAAATTCTCATGATGATGCATTATATACATAAAAATAATATAAAATAATATATTTTATTATGCAACATTTTATGCACAAAATGCATCATTTTATGCATAAAATGCAACATTTTATGATGGGTTGCAGGTTTCACATAATAATTAGTTTTCATATGATCTACTACCTATATATATATATATATATCCGACATTCTTTTGGGGATATATATACAGTAGTGTCTTAACCTTTTCTTTGGAATTAGGTATTTGCTCAATACTTATGAATACTGACTCGATCAGCTTTGAATTGGACACATGTATAATATATCTTCTTTGAATGGTTCCTTAATCTTTATCTTAAATAAAATAAAAAAATTGAATACCTATACTCCCGCTTACGTCACAATTATGCCCATAAATTTAGCAGGTTCCAAAACAAAGTAAACAGAATCAATTCTATCAATTATATTAATACAATTATCAAATCTAAACAGAGTCGAACGTAAAGTTAATGACATAGATCGTTCTAGAGGAATTACAAGCATAATTTGTTTAAGTTATAAATTGATGCAACTGTAAGTTTAATAGTATTAGAATTAGCACCCTTCTTAATTTGTGTCCTTGCATCAATAGCTGAATTTGTAAGAAAAAGTAATAATCAGTTAATTACATTAGATAATATTAGTTGAAAGGTAATATCGTTGAACGGTTCCTCTTCCACTGACTTAGATTGGTTTAGTTGGTAAGACTAAGTACTTCGAATCTTTCCTGCTACATATATAATATATAATATATTAATACGCCTCCTAATTTTCTACTTTACCCATAATTGACAACAAATTTCTCTTGCCCTTGTTAAGAATTTTGCTAAAATAATTTAATTTAATTCCTCTTTTTGGCAATTTGTTCTATATGTCCTAAATGATGAGGCTACAAAAACGTAAGTTAACTCAATAGAATAACCTAATTCATACTTCACCCATTAGATGAAAATTTTGGAAAACGAATTATTTAACTAAAATGGTATTGTAGTGAAGCTTGACTCTTGCAAGAATTTAGTTTAGCTTGTACAAAACATATATATACTCGTAGTTGCATATAAATTAACTATGGTAATTAGTTAAATATAGCATTAATACTATATGAGCGACACCCTAACTAACGGAACCAAATACTTTGGCGCGAGAGAGAGATTATGCATAGCAAAAATAAAATATTTCTTCTAAATTCATACGATATATGTGCGAGGAATATTACTAATATAAAGTGTAATAAATATAAAATAATACCCTCATGCAAATAGAGTATTAAAATTGAGAATCGAAAGTATGCATACTCTAATATATATTTTTGATGTGATATGACATCTAACCAAAAAAAAAAAGACATTCGGCCTATAGAATATTTCTTAGAATTTATACACATTTAAGGTAGGCTTCAAAATATAGGAGTATTGAATTGTTAAAATAATCTCGTATTAAAAACTTTTTTTTTAAAAAAAAAAGAAAAGAAAAAAGAAAAAAACAAAGGGTAAGGGGCAATTGACATTGTGAGTAGTTTGTTACCAAGTCCACCATTAACTCTATTCCCTATGTTGGAGCGGTTTAACAAACTCTTCTTTAACTAAGCACTTCTCTCTCTCTCTCTAAATCTTAGTAGTTATATATATAGGAGTATGATGCAACAAAACGCATGCTTTTACTCCAACACTCTCTTCTCCATTAAATTCAATTCCCCAACTTAATTCCCACACGCACATCACCACCGCCAATGGGGAACGCCGCCCCCCAGCGCCAGCCGGAGGGGAGAGTCATTCTCTCCCACGGCGGCATCCTCACCTACGACGAGCCGCTCACGGCCGCTGAGCTCATGCTGGAGCACCCGCAGCACGTGGTGGTGGAATTCCAGCCGATCGCTAGCGGCCGGAAGCCGGTGCCGCTGCCGGCGGATCAGAAGCTCGAGATCAGAAAAACTTACCTCATGCTCCGGATCAGGAAGGGCAAGCCGATCCAATTCTCCTCCGACGAAGCTAAAAAAATCCTCGCCAACACCAACGCCGCCCTCAAATCGAACGCGCTGCTCTCCTTCACCGGGATCCTGCCGCTAGTCGCGCGGATTGTTCCTGCGATCGGAGGGAGGAACGCCGCCGCGGAGAAGAATCGCTGTTTAAATGAGAGAGAAAAGGAAGCGGCGGAAGAGGAGGATTCGAAATGGGATTGTTTCGCGGAGATTTTGGAGGGAAGGCCAGAATTTCTGAGTAGGCAGCTTTCCGGGAAGGGATGGAAGCCGAGTTTGGATCCGATTAGGGAGAAAGTTGTTAAGGCAAAGGTTCGTCACTGGATCATTTAATGTCTCAAAATTCGTCGAATTTATTTAGATATAAAATGCGACGAACGAAACATGAGTAAATTAAGAATATGGTGTGAGAGATTTAATTAGTGGTAAATTGTTTTGAATTTGCGTTGATGCTACTTAGTTAATAGTTACTAATATATGGATGTTATTAGTGTGTGCTTGTTTAACCTACCATGCATTTTGCATGCTGTAATTAGTGTGCTTCATTTGGCATTAAGAGTGTTTTGGCAAGTTGAATTATGATGAACTCATCTCAGTTAATTACTTTGTGTTTTTTTTATTCAAAAAAATATATATGTATGACACGTAGGATTTGCGTTTCTTATTTTGCCATGGTGGCCCACGTTTTGTGATTTGCCTTGACATAATCGGGACACCGAGTATTAGTTAACGAACAATGCCGTGCACAATTTGTTTTAACGCCCTTTAAGTTGAGATGTAAACAAGAATATGAAGAAAGCCTTACTACATATGAAATATCTAAATATTAGAGAAAAATAAAGAAAATAAAATATTGGATCTGTATTACACGATCAATGAATATCATCTTACATAAATCATTTCCAACAATATACTACCTCCGTCTCATTTAATTAGACACATTTGTCGTTTTAGTCCGTCTCAACAATTAGACTCATTTCTTAAAATGACAAAGAATATTTGGCTACAATTAACTCTCTCTCCTCAGAATTAACTACAGCCACATATTCCTCACTCTTTTGGTTCTTGGATCTATAGTAAATGTACCTAATTAGATGAGATGGAGATAGTATATTGTCTTAGCTGGACCCAAAATATAACTTACGAAGTCCCACTAGAATTCCATAATCACGAATCTCCTTTTGAATTAATCTATCATTCAAATTTTATTGAATTAAATTCAACTCAACTTCGTGGTGTTTGACTAAGTTTATTTGAAAGAGTTTATAAGCAAAAGAGCTTATAAGATTTAAAAATAAATGGGGTGGTGGAGCTTATTTTTAAGGATGCTTATAAGCCTATAGGTTTTTTTTTTTTTTTTTTTTTTTTTTGATCTTATAAGCGCTTTGATAGTTTATTTGTCAAACACATTTCCAGAGAGTATGAGCTTATAAGTTTAGGCAAACACCCCTTAGTAAACAATTTATTCCGATTGAAACATAATTTTTTTGGTGTCTTCAAAACTAGATTTGTTTGTCCCAACATTAAATACACACCTAGTAAATATAAATACTCTCTCTGTTCTTTATTACTGATCATGTTGACTTTTTAGATGATTTTGGAGCTTTGTGATGATGGATTTTAAATTGAATTTTTGGAGATTAGTTTTTTTTATACGATACTACAACACTCGTAGTACATTGTAAAAAAAACTAAACTCCAAAAATTCAATTTTAAATCCATCATCACAAAGCTTCAAAATTATTTAAAAAGTCAACAGGGACAAATTATTAAAGTCAAGGAGGACGGAGTGAGTACTTGCATTTTATTATTATTATTAAATACGGAGTACCTAAGTTAGATGAAGATGAAAGTTACGTTAGGCTTGTGTGAGTGATGTATATGGCATTCCCAGGTGATCTACTCCCTCTATTTTTTATAAGAGCATCCTCAATGATGTTGCTACTTAACATTGGGGATTTCTACCATTTTTTTTGTGGGCCACATGGCCATGGTCAGAGCACCCCATCCAAAAGTTAGTCCCCGTAGTAGGGTGCTCTCTCAGGACTCTCCGGATTTCTCTCGGTTTTATTATATCATTATTTATTCTTTTATAATTTTTTTGAAAATATAAAAATCAAACTATTTGAATTATTTTTTTATTTCATTAGACTAAAAAGAATTGAGAGAAATTTAGAGGAAGATTGGAAAAATTATGGATAAAATGAAGATAGTAATAGTAAAATAGGAGGTGAAAATGGAGTAATTTGCAATGGTCGAAATAAAAATAAAAATACATTTTTTAATGAAATCAAACTAAATAAATAAAGGAAAATCTCAAAATGGAGAACAAACACAGCATCGTGGATGAGCACCCGGGTGCGCACTCAATGAGAGCAGCAGCGCGGAGCGCACCCCAATTTGAGGAGCGGTATTGCCGGAGCACTACCCCCACAACCAGTACATTAGGGGGTTAAATTAAATAAGAAGAATTTAACTATTTTATCGTCGAAATTCGAAATGGAAAACTTAAAAAGAAATAAGAACAAAAATTAAACATGCCATTTAAAAAAAACGGAGATAATATTGTATATATTAATCTACTATACTAATTAAGTCGTTTCATGATAGCTCCGTCTATGTCACTTTAATGATGTTGCATTTACTCCGACTCATCAATGCCATTTGAACACAATATACTCTAATGTATAAATAGAGATATGTAATGCAAATCTTTATAACTAGTAATTTACCCGTGCGACGCACGGGGTTACCTGCATATATCTATTATAATCTCTTATCATAACAAAAAAAACTGATATTAAAATTTATGTATATTTCAACAGCTTCACCCCAAAGAGTACAAATAACTGATGTGCCTCTGATTGATAAGAAAAGGTTAACAAATATTAATATGAAACTTATATATTTAATATAATATATATACGAATTTAATTACTGAAAAAATGATTAACTCAATATTTTTAAGCTCTACATCCACCCTCAAAGACTCACGACCATTGGAGCTATTTGTTGTCGGATTGCCAACATTATTCACCTTCCCTATAATATCTGCAAAAAAATTTAAATACATGAGTATATATTTGGGGGTTATATACTAACGAAATAAAATATAATGTGTATATATATATATATATATATATATATATATATATATATATATATATTACCGAACAATATGTTTTCATCCAATTGTGCAGTAGTTTGAAGTGTGGAAAAATCACGAAAAACAAACATGAATGACGGGAAAGTACTATCGACGATCTCAACTTGTATATCAGACCCCGACACAAATTTAAACTGATTCGTAGTGGTCTTGTACCGCATGCTATTTAGTTACATTTTGAAAAACCTAAAACCATATATGCCCCCAACTTCAATTTTAACTTTGAAACGTGAAAAATCAACTAATCTAATGGTACCATGAATACGATTGTCAGTACGATCGTGACACACTAACTCATATGATGAAATTTTGTTGCTAGTGCCATAAACATAAGATTTGTACAATCGTACAATTCGAACTTTTAGCACTAAAGTATTTTCAGAATCACCCGTCTCTGAAATACGGCTTATCAAACTATAAAAATGTGTCATGAGTGTGTATTGAAAAAATAATAGAAACTATAAATAAGATGCAAGTGTAATGATTTTGCCTTCGGAATACACATATTTATAAATGTGAAATTAATGATGAAGTTAATATTCATTAAAGTAATTTTCATCCCCAAGACTCACTTCTGTACGTTCTTCAATGCGAAAATTGTTATGGATTAAATTATAAGAAATTTTTAAATCAAAAATGAATATTTGTGAACAGTAAATTAATCAAACACTATATGTTAAAAGCACAATCAATGCACAAATCAATCATACCATCGAGTCAAGTTGGGTTAGGAGAATAGACTTCGTATATCCCTTATTAATTTGCGGCACACCCATACATGCATGTTGTCCTCTATATACATGATCAACCATATTAAAGATTTGTTTGTTGGACATCAACACTGTCATATTATGTGTCATTAATTGTGTAGATGACATTGACTTTCCAAAATGGCTTTCAACCATTTTTTTTAGGTGTTATTAATTAAATCCCAATGATTAATCCCTTATTTTGATTTTTTTAATATTATAGATTGATTACTCTTTAATTTGTACACTAATCATAGGCACCAAAAAAGTAACTTATATTATTTTTACTTTAATTATTAATTTTCTTATAATCATGCCTTTATATTTATAGTGATACATATATAAATCACTCAAATTGAAGATAATTTTAGACTAATTAAATTTTAACTTATTTATACTATTTAATATAAGGGCAAAATAAATATAATTGGATAAAGCATTACTGAACATATATTGTAAATTTTGATGATAGATATAAAATTAAGTAAATATTTTTTAGAATAAAAATTAATTAAACATACCTTTTGTTGTTTTATGAATAAAATTATAAAAATCAAAATCCAAATCTCATTCCCATTAATTGTGTAAATGGCATTGACTTTCCAAAATGGCATACAACCATTTTTTTTAATATAATTTATTAAAATCCAATGATTAATCCATTCTTTCATTTTTCAATATTATAGATTCATTCCTCTCTAATTTATACACTAATCACGTTCCACAAACAAAGTAAGATACATTTTTTTTCTTTAATTATTAATTTTCTTATAATCATGCCTTTATATTTATAGTGATATATATTGAAGATAATTTTTGACAAATTAAATTATAATTTATTTATACTATTTAATATATAAGGGCAAAATAAATACAATTGGATAAGACATTGCAGAACATATATTGTAAATTTCGATGATAAGTAGTACGCCAATTATTCAAATAATATAATATGTAAATAAAATAAAGGAGTACAAAATTAAGTAAATATTTTTTAGACTAAAAATTATTAAAAACGTACTTGTTTCTTGAATGAAATTATAGTAATCAAAATCAAAATATATCGATAAGTATCGTAAATATACAAAGTGACTAATTATTCAAATAATATAATATATAATGTGAACATACTTTGAATTAATTATTCAAATAATAGTAGTAAGAATTTTGGTATAAATAAAATAATTAAATAGAATGATTTTTGTATTAGTAATAATTAAAATTAATGTTAACAATTAATGAACTGACTTACCATAAATTGACTTCCGTAGCTACTAGTATTAGTTAGTATATAGACTAGCAATATCTAAAGTTATTGTAATATATGGTGGGGCGTCCTTTTCTTTTCATTTGTTTCACTATGAGAAAATTTTGTCTAATGCATAAATGAAACTATCAGAGACATGTAAATTTCGATATGTTTGTTAATTATATAATGTATAGCAGAAAGTAAAGAACAAACAAACTAATATGTATTTTTTTTTCTTATAAAAATCGAACATTTTTTTTTTCCCGACGCATTACAAAGTATTACCTCCATTCCATATAGTTAGTTCACTTTGCTTTATTGACTTTTCCGACACTCGTTTCCACCGAAACCTAGTACGGGTTTTTAAATATAATTTTGTAGTATCATTTTTTTTACGGGATACTATGACACTCATATTATCCCGTAAAAAAAACGATACTACAAAATTATATTTAAAAATCCGTACTAAGTTCGTGACGTGTCAGAAAAATCAATAAAGCAAAGTAGGACTAACTATATGGGATGGAGGTAGTACGTTATAATAAACTTCAACTAACAAGATAAAGTTTTTTTTTTTTTTTTTGGAAGTGGGGTAAATTAATCAATTAATGTAGATTCCGAGTGATTATTATAGTTCTATAAGTTATGAGGTCACCTAATTATTGATAGGATAGTTCATTGCTTAATCATTGTTGACAATATAAAAATGCATCACATAGAGTCTTATAATGCATTGCATATTAAAGTCACAATACATTTACTAATAAAAAAAAATCTCTGACAATATCGATTGTGAAAGAAAAAAAAAAGTGAGTAATAATCTTTCAAACAAGTTGATCACATCTACTGAAGAACTCATAAGAACTCTCATACTAAATGATCGATCGTGGATTTTAGAGTGTTTTTGTGATGGTGAGATTTATAGAAAGCTAAGAACACAAGAATTTACGTGGTTCGATCTATGAGTAGATCTACGTCCACGGAGGGAAAAGAGAATATTTATATTGAAGTCTTCTTTTGCTAGTAAATACAGTGGCCTCCTTTTTATCTTCTCAGATAGTTCTATTTATAGAGAATTGAGGTTATGGGTGACAGAGAAATTGTGGGTGCTGTCTTCACACGTCCCGTCGCACTCTGACCATGGCGGGTGATTGAGAAATCGTGGGGCAGGTAGATGGATTTGTTGACTGGTGCTTATTGGGCTTCACTCTGGATGGGCCGAGCTGATCTGGGCCATTGGGCCGCATCCTATCACATCCCCCCCCCAAAGGTCGGAGAAGCGAGGTCCTTGTGGAGGGGTGTGAATTGCTTCGTCCTGTTGAAATTGAGATTTCGACGAAGTCGAATTGCATACTACCTCGTTTTGACGAGGTCGAGCTCGAATTGCATTGCCCCGTCGAAATTAAGATTTCGACGAAGTCAAAATGCATACCGCCTCGTTTTGACGAGGTTGAGCTCGAATTGCATTGCCCCGTCGAAATTAAGATTTCGACGAAGTCAAAATACATACCGCCTTGTTTATACGAGGTCGAAGTTGACGAAATCGGAATGGGCGGGATTTGAAAAGTCGCGACTGTTGGAGTACAGCTCGCATAGGGCACGTGTCGCGTCCTTACTGGGTAGATGAAAAGGCGGGATTTGAAAGGGCGGAAGATTTGCTTATAAAAACTTCCAGCGTACGCCTTCAAATAATTTCTCCCAAATTACTGTTCGACTTTTAGAGAGAGAAAAACCCTAAGTCCGAGTTCTGTATTCGCCGCCGCTATTCGCACCATATTCCGTGAATTTTTGTGAATCCCGCAACAAGTAAGTAAAAATTTTTTCGTAATGTCGTCTTCTTCATCTTCTCTCCCGTTAGATATGGATAAGGTGGACACTGGGGTTTCGCCCTCGCCGTCTAGGGTTTTTCCGGTGAGGGTTTGGTTGAATGTGTACACCCGTGCGCTAGTCCCTCCCAGGCTTAGGGAAATCGAATTCTTACCCCTAGTTGGGTCAGATTCTGCCCTTGAAACTGCCTCCACAATAAGTGAGTCGCATATGCAGAATTTAGCTCGGAATTTTTTGTTTCCGGAGTCAGCGGAGTTTGTGCTACCACGTATAGATGATAGGGGGAGTTCTCCTCCCGTAGGATTTTTCACTGTATACGAAGACTATCTCCACTTTGGTCTTCGTTTTCCGTTGAATCGTATTTTCGTCGAGCTTCTAGAGAAGCTCAAACTTTCTTTAGGACAGTTGGCGCCGCCCTCAGTAAAACAGATCGTCGGATTTTGCGTTGAGGTCGGTCGCCTTGGTGGTTCTGTTAACTTAGAATTGCTGCTTAAGTTTTTTAGACCTAAGCGGGGTCCAACTGGGTGGGTTTACCTTTCACCCCTCAATAGGTTTAAACTGGATACACCTTCCAAAGTGCCGAACTGGCAGAAGAAATTTTCTTCTGCCGGACTGAAGGAGTGCCTCTGTACCCTTGGTCCAGGGGTAAGTTCGCACTTCCTGTTGCTGAAAAACCCATCAGCGAACTCGAAGTGAGTTTGGTGAACCTCGGCCTTATTGAGAGGAATTACTCTGAGGCCGAGCTTTCGGAGTACGGGTTGAGCCCATATGACAGCAATATGTCTGCGGATTTGGGTGAGGCCCTGCTTCACCTATTTAATGAGATGTTATGTATCCGATGTTTAATATATGATGTTTTTGCAGTGAATCCTCAAGAGCTTCAGGCCACGGTGCAGCGGAAAAAGAAGAGGGCCAGGACCTCTCCTACCGTGGTGTAGACGGTGTCTGGTACTTCGGCTGAGGAAACGACCGACCTGACCAGGTCGGTTTCAGAAAATTCTCCACATGATGTAGTTCGGGCAAGATCGCCTCCACCTCTTACTGTGGGCCACCAAATTGAGGGAGTTCGGCTTCCCTCAATTGACGAAGTGGGAGTGGAAGAAGGCAATCGGCTTGTGGGCCAAGGCGCATACAGGGAAATGTCTTTTCCCGAGGTAAGTAGAATTCGGTATATTAGATGTTGATGTCATGTGTTTGTTCTGACACTATTATCTGTGCAGGAGGCCGAAGTGGTTGTGGCCGGATTGAAAAGCCCGGCGAACTTCATTACTGACAGAGTCGTCAAGTTCCGGAAACTCTCCGCCGAGGTCGAGGCAGCTAGGGCTGATCTTACGGCGAAGGTGGTCGCGGCCGAGTCCAAAGCCAAGATGGCGGCGAAGCGGGAGTCTAACGCTATCGCTGCCACTGAAGAAATGAGGAAAAAGGCGGCCGACCTGGAGGTCGAGGTGGCGGAGATGAAAGCCCAGCTCGTAGGCGAGAGGGAGAAGACCGCTCGTGCGGCAGCCGAGCAGGGTGGTATGCTTCGGGCCTTTGCCGAGCGGATCTTTCGATCCAAGCACTTCGGCGGGATCGTGACGCAGCTTGTGGGTGCCATGAGCAGTTCGATCTCCGCGACAGTCATCGACCTGATCGCCCAGGATTACCCGGACCTTGATAAGGTGAAGTATGGGTATGAGGCGATGACCGAGGAGGCGATGCTGCAGGAGTATGCCGAGGTGCTTATGGAGGCCACCTCGAATGTACCGGTGGTGGAAAGGCTGGCCCAGCAGAAATCCCTTCTGTCAGAGGCGTCAGTTCGAAATTGCCCTGTCGACAGGGACAACCAGCTGGAGGCTACCATCGCCTGGCTTTTGAGGGACCGAGGCCCGGACGCTGCGGGAGGGAGGTCGAGAGAGGCCGTCGGCGACGAAGAGGTCGGCAGGGAGGAAGGGAACCATGGTGGAGTTTAACTGACTCCTTCCATGCATTCCTTCTCTCCCCCTTTTTTTTTTTTTTTTTAGCCTTGTACTTCGTCGCTATTAGGGTGGCGTTTTATTTGCCGTGTTCGGCTATAAATAAAAAAGGCTTTCTGTTAAACCTTACTTGTATTTATTCTGTAGCCTGCCCCTGAGTTTTACGATGCTTCCCACCTTGTCAAAGAAATATCCGAGCTTCGCCGAGCTGTAGAAGTAGCCGAGCTCGATGCTTCGGACTAGAAGAAGCGAGCAGATAACATCGAGGTCGAGGCCGAGGTTAAACTTCGGGCCGCTCTGGAAAAACTTGATGAGATGCATGCCAGATATATGGAGCTTGAAGACCAGTATCAACGAGCTCGGGACGACATCAAGACTTGCAAAGAGATCGTCGAGGAGCATATGGAGTACGAGACCATAATTCACCGAGCTGGGGGATCCACGATCTCCGAGACTTATGATAAGGTCAAGGAGATCCAGGCCTGATGCCGAAGCTACAGGGAACAATATGGGAATGAATCCTGGCAGGTTAGGGGTGAGTTTGAAGAGCTCATTCGTGTGGCGAGCATTTATGAGACGGTCCTTGATCGCTTTCCGAAGTTGAAGCGACGTCTGTCTTTAGAGGCTGGATCTGCGACTTCAATTTCCCCCGATCTGGATCCAAAGTTGCTCGACCGTACTTCTAGAGAATTTTTGGAAGGTGAATCTTCGAGGTTTGTTGACCCGGACCCGAAGATAGTGACACGTCATTCTCGAGAAATTTATAGTCAAGAGCGGCGATCGGCGTCTGGATGGGCCGGGGTCGGGCGAGCCAGAATGTTCAAGGTAGAGGTCGAAGTTCGGCTCCTGGGCGAGGTCGAGGCAGGTTTAGCGTAGACGATATTTTGAACTTTAATTCCGGCAGGGATTTTGCTAGAGATTGGCTTAGCTTTAGTCAGCCAAAACCTCCGGGTTCCTCGTCTTCTTAATGTAACAATTGTACATTTATTTCCATTCAAATAAAACAGAAATTTTTGCATTTGTGTTTAAGCTTTCCATCCTTGTCTTTAACTGAGGTAGATTCCCTTATTTTCAACGAAGGCAGCTTTCTCGTAGCCACTTCGTCGGGTGACGAAGTTTGGGCTTTCGGTCGGCCACTTCATTTAGAGATGAAGTTTTGGCTTACAGTTAGCCACTTCGTCCGGAGACGAAGTTTTGGCTTTAGTTAGCCACTTCGTCTGAAGATGAAGTTTTGGCTTTCAGTTCCTTATTTGTCGAATTTATCGATAGGGGTGGTCCCCTTACGCGCGTTTAGGTGTTACTCCGAAGCGGAGTTTATTTGCGTATCCTCGTCAGGATTTTAAAATCGAGATACTTAATATAAACGAGAGAGAGAGAGGTGCAAAATGCATGCAAATTATTTAAGTGAGTAAGTGAAAGCTAATTTTTTTTTTTTAATATTTCTAATTGAATGAAGTCAAAATAAGACAAAATTTACTGAGACAACTCGATTCCTACGACCTAAATGAACTTGGACATCACTCTCTGTTTATATAAAGTACCTTTTCAAGTGGGTAATGTGCCATGTACGGGGTATGGGCTCACCAGATAGGTGGGCGAGCTTGTACGACCCTTTTCCAAGGACTTCTTGAACTCGGTATGGTCCTTCCCAGGTGGCTTCTAATTTGCCGAGCTTCTCCGCCTTGCTGACCTCGTTATTCCGAAGTACGAAGTCGCCTACTTGGAGCTGCTGATGTTTCACCCGGCTGTTATAATACCGAGCTACTTGCTGTTTGTATCGAGCTTCTTGTATGTAGGCTTGTTCTCGTTTTTCTTCTAGCAAATCCAAGTTAGTTCGAAGTCCGTCTTCGTTGTCTTAGGCCGTGAAGTTAAGCGTTCGGGGGCTCGGCAAACCGATCTCTACCGGGATCACCGCTTCGGTTCCATACACCAAGTTGTATGGTGTTTCACCGTGTGATGTCCGCGGGGTGGTTCGGTACGACCATAGGACTTGGGGTAAGTTCGCTGCCCAGTCTCCTTTGGCCTTATCCAGCCGGGTTTTTAACCCCTTGACTATCGTTCGGTTCGTAACCTCGGTTTGGCCATTTGCTTGAGGATGGGCTACCGAGGTGAACTTCTGTTGGATGTGGAGTTTGTCACACCATTCTCTGAATGTCCTGTCTATGAACTGGGTTCCGTTATCTGAGACGAGGACGTGAGGTATGCCGAAGCGACAAACTATGTTCTTCCAAATGAAGTTTAGGGCATTTTTACTTGTGATCCGTGCCAATGGTTCGGCTTCGACCCACTTCGTAAAGTAGTCGATTGCTACAATGAGGAACTGTAGTTGGCCGGGAGCTTTTTCGAACGGGCCGACGATGTCAATTCCCCACTGCATGAACGGCCAAGGGCTTTGCATGCTGGCCAGTTCGGTCTATGGCAATCTCGGAACCGTCGCATGGATTTGGCACTTCGGGCATTGTTTGACGAGGTCGGTAGCGTCTTGGAACATAATGGGCCAATAGTATCCCCACCTCATGACCTTTTTGGACAGGGCGCGGGCTCCGATGTGACTGCCACAGGAGCCTTCATGGACTTCGCGCAGTGCGTAGTTCGCTTGGTTGGGCCCCACACATCTTAGGAGAGGTTGGAGGTAGGATTTTCTATACAGTATTCCCTGCTCCAGGACGTACTTCGTGGATTTGGCCAGGAGCTTCCTAGCCTCGGCCTTATCAGTTGGGAGTTCGCCATTTAACAAGTAATTGCGAAGTAGAGTCATCCAGTTCGGTCCATCTTCGTTTACTACATTGACTTCGGCGTCATCAATGCTTCGGAGTTGTACTTCTTCCACCGGAGGGATCGTTGATGATGATGCGAGTTTGCTTAGTGCGTCAGCTCGCTCATTATCTCCTCTTGGGATTCGCACCAACTCGAAGTACGAGAAGCTTTGTTGTAGGATCTTGGCCTTATGGAGGTATTTCTTCATTCGTTCTCCTTTGGCTTCGTATTTGCCTAGTATATGGTTCACTATGACTTGGGAGTCGCTGTGAATTTGAATGGCCCTGACTTGGAGAGCTTGGGCTAGACGAAGTCCGGCGATTAGAGCTTTGTACTCCACTTCGTTATTTGTGGTCGGGAAGTTGAACCGGAGTGCGTGGGTGATCTCATTTCCTTCAGGGCTGATGAGTAAGACCCCGGCTCCGCTTCCTTTGTGACCTGATGCCCCATCCACGTAGACCTTCTAATAGTCTTGTGGTGGTGGCTTCGGCGCCTCAGCCTTTGATTTATCCTTAGTGGGTTCAACGGATTGTTGCGCGTCCGTGAACTTGGCTTCCACTAAGAAATCAGCCAAAGATTGCCCTTTAATGGCTTGGCGAGGTACAAAGGAAATCGTGTGCTCGCCGAGTTCTACAGCCCATTTAGCGATTCGCCCGGACGCTTCTGGTTTTGTAAGCACTTGCCGAAGTGGGAGGTCGGTCAACACTTGATGCGTGGAAGTACGGTCGGAGCCTCCTTGCCGCATTCACCAATTCAAGTGCGACCTTTTCCAGAGGTTGATACCTCGTCTCCGGTCCTTTTAGGGCTCGGCTTATGAAATAGACGGGTAGCTGATGACGTTTTTCTTCTCGTACCAGGACTGCACTGATTACCTCATCCGAAGCGGCGAGGTATAGGGAGAGGTCCTCGCCCTCTTTTGGTACAGATAATGTGGGGAGATTTGCGAGGTACGTCTTTAAGCCATCAAAAGCTCCCCTGTGCTCGTCGTTCCATTCAAAGTTCGGCGCCTTCTTTAGTATTTTGAAGAATGGGAGTTATTTTTCGGCGGCCTTGGATAGGAAACGACTTAGGGCGGCTAGGCAGCCCGTCAGTCTGTGCACGTCATGAATTGACTTCGGCGCTCGTATTTCTTGGATAGCTCGGACTTTTGATGGGTTAGCTTTTAACCCTTCGCGTGAAACCCAACACCCTAGAAATTTTCCAGACCGGACCATGAAAGTACACTTTTCTGGGTTTAATTTTAGGTTCACTTTACGAAGTAGGCTAAAAACAACTTTAAGGTCGTTTACACAAGTGGCGATTTCCTTGCTCTTTACGACTATATCGTCTACATACACTTCGACAATACTACTGATGTGGGCTTCAAAAATCTTGTCGACCATCCTTTGGTATGTAGCTCCAGCATTTTTCAGCCCGAAGGGCATCTTTTGTATGCGTAGACGCTGAAGTCTGTGATGAAGGCGGTCTTCGGAGCGCCTTCATTCATGAGAACTTGATGGTACCCCTTGTACAGGTCTAAGAAGCTGAACACCTTGTGGCCAATAAGAGCTTCGACCTTCTTATCAATGTTGGGGAGGGGGTAGCAGTCTTTTGGGCAGTGTTTATTGAGGTCAGTGTAATCAATACACATCCGCCACCCGCTTCCTTGCTTCTTCACCATCACGGGGTTGGCCAACCAGGTCGGATATTTTACTTCGAATAAAATATCGGCCTTCTGTAGTTGGCGAACCTCGTCATGGATCACTTGATTCCTTTCAGCTGCGAAGGCTCGCTGCTTCTGCCGAACTGGTTTCACCTCAGGATCGATGTTGAGGTGATGAGTGATGACGCTTGGTGCCACCCCGGTCATGTCTAGCGGCGACCAAGCGAAGACATCTCTATACTCCCGAAGTAGCCGGATAAGTTGACTTCGGAGCTCGTTTTCGCCGACGAACCCTACTTTGACGACCTTGGCAGGGTCATCTTCGTATAGTGCGACGCCTTCTACCGGCTCGACGGGTGGAGGCGACATCGGCTCCACCTCTTCGGGTTTCTGTAGTTGCTATGCTTGGGGGTGTTGATTCCTAACACCTAGGAGTGCGACCTGCATGCACTCCTTAGCCTGTTGCTTGGTTTCCCCGAAGCGTGATCACTCCGTTTCTAGACAGAATTTTAATCGTCAGGTGGTAGGCTGAGCAGATCGCCTTCGTTGCTATTAGTCAATCCCTTCCTAAGATGATGTTATAGGGGGAGCTGGCTTTTACGATGAAGAAGTGGATTATCTTCGTAGTGGACAACGGGCTCTTTCCAACTGTCACAGGCAGTGAAATTATGCCTTCCGTTGTCGTCTCTTGTTGCGTGAAGTTCTTTAGCGGCATGGGTGCTGGCCTTAGACGTGCTTCTTCAATATCGAGCTTATCGAAGCAGTCTTTAAAGAGCACACTCACAGAGGCCCCACTATCAATAAATACGCGGTGGACCAATTTGTTGGCCACTACGGCCTCGATTATGGTGGCATCTTGATGAGGTACCGCATGGGGAACTGGATCATTGCTAGAAAAGGTGACGACCTCGTCCCTTTTGAACCTTTTTTGGGTAGGTTCTTCCCGCTGTTGACTTCGGGCCTCGGCTTTCAACTGATGACTTCGTCGTGCCTTCGGGCAGTCCGGTGATGGCCGTGATGACTGCATCATATTGAGGCTAATCTTCATCCTCATCCTCGTCGTCGTGCTTTGGCCTTTTGTCGTTTTGGGGGGTACAGTTATTGCCTCCCCTATTTTTCTTTCTCTTGCCATTCCCTTGAGGTCGGGCCTCTTTCTGGTTGCGACTTTGGTACAGTTTAAGGGTACCGTCGCGTACCATGTGTTCTATGTCCGAGGCGAGGTCCCTGCAGTCCTCGGTTTCATGACTGTAGTCATTATGGAGCTTGCAGTATTTCTCCTTGGATCGGCGTTTCGACCCACCTCGGGATAAGGGTGGTGGCTTCTCGAACAAGTTTGAGTGAAGCTCGTATATTTCAGCCCTGGACTTTGTCAGTGGTGTATACTGACTTCGGTCTTGATTGGGCCGAGGTCCTAAGCGGGACTCGAGAGGTCCTCGCTGTAACCTTTCGAGGGCACTTCGGCGGCCTTACCCAAGGTCGGCGCGCTCCTCTTTTTTCCTCTTATCATTGTTTTCGGGCTGATCTGCTGCCCGCTTTTTCCGATCGGCCTCATCCGCCTCCGCGAATGCATCGACAATCCTCCATAGCTGCCTAGAGGTCGTTGGGCGTACCTTTACAAGCTCTCTGAAGAGAGTTCCGGACTGAATGGCATTTTGGAACGCCGAGATAAGCACGTCGTCGGAGAGACGATCGACTTTAAGGCTTTCGTTATAAAAATGGGCCAGAAAATCACTGATCGTTTCTCCCCACCCCTGCCTTAAGGTTAGGAGCTGGGCTGGGTTGATTTTTGCCTCAGCTTTTTGAAAAAAACGGCGTTCGAAAGTGTCAAGTAGGTCGGCATACGACCCTATGCTGCAATTAGGGAGGCTATCAAACCAGCTCCTAGCGTTGTCCACTAGCAGCTCGGGGAAGACTTTACACATGTAAATGTCTTCGGCCAATCCTTGGTTCATCATGTTGTATTGGAACCGGGATAAGAAGTTGTTGGGGTCTTGTGACCCGTTGTAAGGCGGGATAGGAGGCACTCTATACATCGACGGGAGGGGAGTATAGAGTATCTTATTAGTGAAGGGAGTCGAGATTCGACCGTACACGGTGAATCTTCCCTGGTAGGCGTTTCCTTCGTCACGCCGAGGTGGAATGGCGTTCTGACGAGGTGACGTTGATCCGCGCCGAGGTGAAGCGCGGTTGTTCCCACGACGATTGTTCTGTCGCCTTCGGGGAAGTTTGGCCTCCCTGTCTCCAACGATCTGGAGACTTGGGGATCGCCTTTGTGACGGTTCAACTCCGTCTTCTCTGTTTTGACTTTGTTGTCGATGTTGATCGACGAACTTACGAAAGTCCTGCTCGTGGAGGTCCAGGTACGCCTTCAGTGCGTCTCCAAGCTCAGGTTGGAGTTCGGCGTTGCCGCATCGGCTGCCACCCTGATCGGGCCCGTCGCTGCTAGCTGAATCTCCAGACGGAACATCTTCTAGGTGGCCTTCAGGAGTTCGGCGAATGAGCTGTTGGTCACGTCGGATTTGGGAAGCAGTTTTCTGAGCTTGACTAACGTCACCCTCTTCCTCGTTGACTGGAGTGTAAGGCGGATTGGTGAAGGGGTCAGCTTGCTTCTGTTTTGCTTTGGCGGCGGCGGCGGCAGTGGTGGCGGAGCGGGTTGGCCTCACCATCGTATCTTTACTCAAAATGCGCTAATCGGTTTCACAAAATTTCAGTTTCCCACAGACGGCGCTAGTGATCAATCGTGGATTTTAGAGTGTTTTTGTGATGGTGAGATTTATAGAAAGCTAAGAACACAAGAATTTACGTGGTTCGATCTATGGGTAGATCTACGTCCACGGAGGGAAAAGAGAATATTTATATTGAAGTCTTCTTTTGCTAGTAAATACAATGGCCTCCTTTTTATCTTCCCAGATAGTTCTATTTATAGAGAATTGAGGTTATGGGTGGCAGAGAAATCGTGGGTGCTGTCTTCACACGTCCCGTCGCACTCTGACCATGGCGGGTGGTTGAGAAATCGTGGGGCAGGTAGATGGATTTGTTGACTGGTGCTTATTGGGCTTCACTCTGGATGGGCCGAGCTGATCTGGGCCATTGGGCCGCATCCTATCACTAAACCTTGCAGATAAGGTTGAGTGATAATGCTTATGGAATAATAAGAAGTTAATTATAAGTATTCGGAAGCTTTAATTAATTAATGGATGTGAGATATTTTAAAGACATGAGTAATTTAAGTTTAATACTAGCCCTGAACTCAAATATAAATAAATAAGTACTCAGTATTATTATTGTAGTGGAATATTTTAGTAGTTACAGATTGAATTATTCTTTGAACTGAGTATGGAGACCCAAGTTTATCTACCTACTAAATCTCTGATCCGGCCCAACTTCTCTTAAAGTCACAGAAAGAAGAAAAAATAGGTTGTTCATTATTGAGCCCAGTCTGGCTTTATGAGGTGGGCCTATTCTTTGTTTCAGTCGGTTTCTCTTTTTCTTTATCGACTCCCATCAACTATTTAATATGTTAAAAGACCAATTATATTGAACGCTTGCAAAATGAGATGTACAACCAATAAAATACCATTAGGCTTAATTAATCAACAACTCAAAACATACACGTGCACCTCAACATATATACAAAGTAACAGAAGCAAGCGGAGTATTTATCAACCTTATAGTATCATAATATCACATCTTCTCTTATACGCACAAAATATCTCAACATGAAAATATTGTCACTTCACCAACTATATTAGTATATCATAATATAATATATTTTTATAATATCTTATCTTCTCTTGTACTCTGTGCCGTGCTTATTAATTCCCACAGCAGGGGATCATTTCCCATGAAATACGCATCTTGTAAATAAAAATACTATTTTTTTTTTCTAATTGTTTTTATTAAATATACCAAAGTTGGATGAAGATGAAAGTTAAGTTTCAGGGTTGTCTCGTAATGGGCTTATGAAGTGGGCCTATTCTTTGTTTCACTGGCTTTCTCCTTTTCTTCCATCAACTATTAATATGTTTAGCTCAATTTTATTGAAACGCCTTGCAAAATGAGATGTATAGGCAATAAAACACCATTACTAAGTGCGATTTCTGGGCTTAATTAACCAATAACTCAAACATGCACCCTCACATAAATACAAACAGCAGAAGCAAATATTTACAAACCTTATATCATAATATCTCCTATCGTTTTTTCTACCCACAAAATATCTCAACCTAAAAATATCGTCACTCCCCCGACTAGGCCATTCCATTCTCGAATATTTCATCTTAGGTCGTCGTCTTAGGCCGCTTGATTACCACTAATGGGCACTTAACATGCTTAGCACAGTAATCACTCACGCTTCCAAGAAGAGCCCTGCTTATATAAACATTTCAATCATAATTTAATTAATTATTATTTTCTCAATCAAATTTGACTAGAGAGAGAGAGAGAGAGAGAGAGAGACCTCTTGAAGAAACCATAGTCATGGCTACCCATGACTAGGATGTCAGCCTGAAGCTTGTCCACTGCTACACATATTACATCCTTAGCATCTCCACTTCCAACTTTCTTCTCCACTTTCACCTTTTTAATATTAATTAACTTTCATTAATTTCACTAATTACACACATAAATCACACGATAAATTAGGAATAAATACATACCTTGGTATTGAATCCATTGTAAACTGCCTCTGCCCTTTTCATCACTGAATTCGCCAAATTTTTACTCTGTTTCTCCATGGTTGCAATCACATCTCCCGCAAATATATACCCTAATTAACAACATTAATCACACCACACATAAATCAATTAATTAATTAATTAAACTTGCATGCCTTAATAAATAAATATATAATTACCTGCGACGTCTAAAGAAGAGTAAGAAGGAACAGGTGGTTTGATGTAGAGGAGGATTAAGGTGCTGTCTGGATTGCTATTTTCTCCTGATAAAAGATTAGTGAGACACCATGATAATGCATACATGCTTTCTTCACTTTCGTCCACTGCCACTACTACTTTCCTCCTCTCATTCCCCATTTTGTTTACACACTTTCTCTCTTGACTCTTGTGGAAGGGAAGGGAAGGGATTTTGAAGATGTTTGTAGGTTTTGTTGGTTGAAGAGGGAGGAAGGGAGTTGATGTTTTGAGTTATAAATAGAACCAGTTTTCTTTGAGCTGTTGTACTCTGTGAGGGGGCGGCCTACCTCTTGTTTTGGGTTTGGGATCCTCTATCCCCAAACCTATGTCCTAATGGTGTTCCAAAACTTAACTTCTACTAGTTTTATTTTTTTTTTAAATAAATTTATTTTATAATGATTTTGTTTAATTTTATAATTATTTTCAAGGGTTCACCCATCCTATTTAGGTTTATAATTATTTTTTTTTACATTTAATTTCACTTTTATTAGTATATTAGAATTGATAAATTCAAAAATAAAGTATATAATTTCCAATAATTTCAATTTTTTTCTTATAAATGTCTATAATGATTTACTAAATTATAGTAGTATTTTTATTTTTATAAAAAATAATATAAAATTAGTAGAAATTATGTTTTGGGACATAGTTTTTGGGATACCATTGGGACATAGTTTTTGGGATAGAGGATATCATCCCCTTGTTTTGTTTGGCACTAATAAATTAATTTAGTTATGCTCTTTTACTTCACTTTCCGTATTTTTCGACTTATTCTGTTTCTTTTGGGCACACATATTAAGAAATATAAAAAGAAAAAATCAATATGTGGTGTCCACATATGATAATGAGTGTGGATTAATTAGAGATACAAGTAGTGTAGGGATAAAGGTGATATTTGTTGGGTCAAAGAAAGAATTATGACAAGTAAAAAAAACACCCAAAAATATAAAACAAGACAAATAAAAAATAAAAAAAATATATAGGGAGTACTTAATTGGTTGATTATTTGGTACAGTAGTATTTTCTTATAGTTTTGTTTTTTAAATAATACTATTTGACAAGTTGGGTGACTTGCTTGTTTCAGGAGCGCCAGCAGTTTTAAATTTATCGAACCTCTGTTTCATTTAGAGAAATAAAAATAAAAGCGAAAGAAAAAGAAAAAAAAGAAAGCTACCAAATATTTTCTTGGTATGTATACTAAAAAAATTGTGTATATATTTATAGATAGTACATATGTATGTAAATATTGAACGATAAGTTACACTAAATTTTATATTTATTTATTGGGAATAGAAATAAATATTGCTATAAAAAGAATTACTCCGTACTTGATTTAATTGCAAATAATATAACTAGTTTTTTTTTTTTTTTTTTTTTAAGGGAAAATAATATAACTAGTTGATGAAATATTATAATAGATTTTTTTTTAAAGTTGATTATTAAATTTTGTCAAACTTTAAAGTGACGATAAATTTAAAAAATAAAACTGGTGGCTTTTTTTTTTTTTTTTTTGCATTTACCTCTATTATAAATTCAAGATACAGTAAATATGAAAAACATAACTAAAATCATTTTCCGACCAAATTATTGGACCTAGCGCTATATATTACTCCCTAATTGATTTTGGATATTGCCGCTCACCAATCCGTGAGGGTGATTTTAAACATAGCCCCCATTTCTCTCATTATAGCCTCTTATTTAAAAAATAAATAAATAAAATAATGAATATACCATTATACCCCTTATAGTCCTAACTTGTACTAGCCTCGGTCGGTGGACATTGTGAATGGATTGAAACAGCAAAGCAATATTATCCTACACCATTGAATTGTGAAATTGGGAATGAATCGAAAATTGTTATTGCAAATCAATGAAGGATGTTAAGAATATTTATCTACTTAATTTTCCTATCTTCTTCGACACTTGCCCATTGAAAGACGAGAAAGTGGTGGACAATAGATGTGAATGATCCTAGCCATAACTGTGGTTGATTTGGTGAACAATGAATGATGAAAGTAGCAATATCAACCTCCAATTTGTGATGATGATATAAAATATTTCTCTCTTTTTTTCTCGAAATATTTCTCTTGAGATCCATTATCCCTACTCAAACATCGCCTGGGTTTCTCTTTTAATCCTTTTTGCCCTAAAATCAATTATCTAGTTGGAAATGAGTTTCTCTTTTAATCCTTTTTTGATGTTTGATATCACCAACTCTATTAGAAAAATGGTGAAGTCAAGCTCTCTAAAAGTATTAAGGCACCACCTCCGGATTAATAAATCAAATTCTATAGTTCTATTGAATGGGTATGCAAAAATTCTTAGCCCTAGTATCTCGATGAAAAGAAAAAGAGTTCTTATTTTTAGTTTCACGATGAAGGAACAGTTTCAATCCGACAAGCGATGGCCATGGGGCTATAAGGGTATAACAGTAAACTTAATAGTATTTCATTATTATTTTAAATAGGGGGCTAAAGTGAAAGAAGTGTGGGCTATGTTTAAAATTCCCCATCCGTGAGCACCTTCGTGGCATCAATCACAGTTTGATCACTTTAACATTATTTTGTTCGATTTTTTCAATTGTTTTATATTGTAGTACTTTGAAAAACAATATTAAAATCATTAAATCTGTAAAATTCACAAATATCAAAGCTCGATTTGTTCATTTTTTCACCAAACTTCAAAAAATCAATAATAAAATAAATCGAACTTTGATTTTTATAAATTTTATAAATTTAATGATTTCAATATTGATTTCAAATATTCTAAAATATAAAAGAATTGAAAAACCAAACAAAATAATACTAAAATGAACAAATAGTGATTGGTACCCGCGAATGTGCTCACCAATTAGTGAGCGATATATCATTCTCTTTGGATATTATCTCCACAATAAAATATCTTCTACTTCTATCTAGTACTACTAGTAATATTGAATAATGAAGTAATCGATAAAATTCAGTAATGTTTCATTCATAAGGCCCACCAACCTCACTTCAAGGGGTCCATTTTAGACTTCTAGCAGTATTACATACTAGTACACTATATTTCCATGTAAAAACCTCCACGACTAGTCTAGGATAAGATTGAACGTTAAAAGGGTCTACTATAGAATCCGTAATATAACAGTGTCACGTTAATATTTTTTGGATGATGCTATTCGGTCATAATGTAACCGACTATAATTAATGTTAATATCGACATAGTTTATTTTATGTATTTATGCCCAAAAAAAATATATATATATATAAGAAAATTCAGGAAGTGGTATGATTTATGTATTTTTAACAAATTAACCATTTAATTTATTTGACAATCGTAACTACTTTAAAGAATTTGTTGTTTTTTTTATTTAAGAGAACAAATATATAATTATTGGGGAGAAAGATATTTTTTTATTCAAATTTAAAAGCAATTAAGAATAATATCTTATAAACATTTAAATATTGATTATAACTTTTAATTTATTATTTTTAAATTATGTATATTAAGAAAAATGTCACTGTGTGGTCAGCCACATTATAACCGAATATCATTATTGTAAACTTTTTATTTATAGTTTAATAATTATTTTGATGAAGTTTATTTTTCAAGGAATATATTTATAGTAATTATCTTTAAAAATTATTATCATCACGTCACCATGAATTCATTATGTAAGAGGCATTCCTCTAAATTCAAATTAAAAGTTTTTGAAAATGGGTCAATTTTAGTGTGCGTGTATCGATAGGGGTTATGTTTCGGGACCAAAGGTCCCGAGTTCGAGTTCTCTATAGCACGACTTTAAATTTCAATTGATTATGTTTTTTTTTAGAAAAGGGTCAATTTTGAGGTCCATTTCAATCACTGCTATGTCACTCTTATGCAACTTGCAAGGCTCATAAATAAATAATTTGACATTTACCAATAATTGAATAAAACCCAATCCAAATTGAAAGGTTCTCCCGCAGCCGTAGCTTAATTAAAAGGTAGAGTTTGAAAAGCTTCTTTAGAGATATTTCTCTGTTTTCCTTGGGGGGAAAAAAAAAACAGAATAGATATTTTTCTGTTTCTTCGAAATTATAGAGATTATAATGTGTTGTCAATAAAGAGTATTTTGTTACTAAAATGATTAGAATCATACTTTTTTGTATGAAACACACTACTACTCGTTCAACAAAAGAATGAGCCTAAATAAATTGTATGAAACGTTTATGTGGTGCTTGGTATGATGGAATGAAGATTGTTATGGAATGATCATTCCTATTTTTATTCCACTCTCATGTTTGGTACGATTTTATCATTGGGAATCATTATTCCGATAGAATGTCCATTCTTTTCTCCATGGGAATAGTCATTCCTTCCAAATCCATGGTATCAGCTCATTCCTACCACCTAAATTTTTATTATTTTTTTATTTGATCAATTTATTTATTTTATTTATGTACATTTTTTTTTCAAAATATTTTACATCTATTTAAATTCTCTTAAAAAAATTCTCTCAACTTTCTCTCTCTATTTTTTTTTTCGCTCGTCACTTTCTCTCTATAAAATTTTTCTCTCTCATTGCTTTCATCTCTAAAATTTTTATTCTTCATAATTTTTCTCTCTAAAATTTTCACTCTCATGTCTCTCTCTCGCTAAAAAATTTCATGTCTAGAAAATTTTCTTTCCACTCTCTCTCTCTCTCTAAATTTTTGGCTTTCATCACTTTCTCTCTCAAAATATATTATTTTTCATAATTTTCGCTCTCTATAAAATTTCTCTCTCGTCACTTTTTCTTTCTCTCTCTAGAAAATTTTCTCTAAAAATTATTTTTTCTCTAGATATTTTTACTTATCACTTTATCTATCTAAAATTTTCACTCTCGTCATTTTTTTTAAAATTTTTTTTTTCATAATTTTCTCTCTCTAGAAAAAAAAATTATCTAACTTTTTTTCTCTCTCGTTACCTTTCTCATCACTTTCTCTCACTAAAATTTTATATTTTTAAAATTTCTCTCTGTCTCTCTAAAAAAATCATGTTTCTCATTACTTTCCCTATCAAAATATTTTATTTTCCATCACTTCTTATCTTTATACATTTTCTCTATCATGAAGGAGAAATAGAAAATATATAAAAATTGAATAATATAATTTTATTTTGTTGAAAAAAAACTATGAATTTATTACATAAAATAAATGAAAGAATAATGATTCAATTCCTTTCGTATTGCTTGTTCATACCAAGCAATATTATTCAAAAATCATCATTTTATTCCTACCTTATTCCATTCCATCATACCAAGCACCACCTTAGAGTTTAGATTTTGATTCGTAAAATTTAAATCACAATCACGTGAATATAAATTTTAATTATGTACGGTATAAAAAAGATAAGAAAAGCTGTGAGACATACATGAGAACTAAATATATTTGTCACATCTTTCTTTTTTTTCTTTTTTTAAATATGTACTCACCCTGACACGAATTTTAGTAAGACAAAAAAAAACATATAGATAGTTAGTGATTTTTTTTTGTGAGGTTGTGACTTGCTAAATAAAAAGTTAAATAATAAATTATTTTTTTAATAATTAAAAAATAGAGGTATAAAATACAAGAGGGTGTAAGATTATGGACTAAAATAGAAACAACGACTCTTCATGCACCGAGAAAAATAACAAAATCACCGCATTTTTCCTGAACGGATGGTGTATAATTCTTTCTGGGTATCTTACTGCTCAATTTCAAAATTATTGGGCCTTTCTTATAACAAAAGATCGGGCCTTAATTAATAATTTCCTGAGTTATACCGATAGCCCATTTTTTTTATCAGGCCCGTGATATAAAGAGCTACTACTATTTCCCTAAAAAATAAAATTATTGAACAAATCATTAAAACAACCTTTTCGTAATTTTTTTATACAATTAATAATTATTAATTTGTAATAATAGGTATTTGCTCCTACATAATTAATTTTCCTAGGAGACTGAAATTTTATTATTATTATTATTATTATTATTATTATTATTATTATATATAATAATATAATAATAATAATAATAGAAGAAGAGAAAAAAAAAAAACAAAAAAAAAAAAAAGAGCATGGTAATGAAGAATTGTGAGAAAACAAGATAAGGTAGGAACTAGGAAGTATTACATAATCGCAATTGGGCGGTGAGAATAAGACGTGTAGCGTTAATAGAACCTAGAAGAAGAACTGCCCAATCCTAATTGATCAAAGATTATTGATTAACTTATTCTTATGTAGAAAGAGAGAGAGAGAGAAAGGAAGAGAAAACGAAGTTAGAGAGGTAAAGGAAGAAGCGATAAGAAGGAGAGAGAGAGAAAAGAATGAGATGAGGATAAGCACCAAATCCAAATTCAAATGTCAGCACGCCAAAATATCTCTTTAATTATATGCCCAAATGGCCTTGCGCACGCGTCCACTTAACATTCTAATACGTTGCATGAATCCCCACTTATTTCCATATTATTATTCCTTACTAGTACTTAATAATATACTAGTATTTATTTGTTGCCAATATTATAAAATAGTATGTAACTTGTGTAGAATAATACCACTTGGATTACGTGTCTCAAATTCGATGTCACAATCATGTCTCAAATTATAATTTTTATTAGTTATATATATATATATATTATAAATTTATTTTACAATGATTTGATTTAATTTTATAATTATTTTCAAGGTGTTATTCTATCTAATTGGGATTTATAATTATTTTTTAGCATTTAATTTAAATTTTATAAATTATTATATTATACTGTGATATTTTTTATTTTTATAAAAAAATAATATAAAACTAATATAAATTAAATTTTGAGACATCGAATTTAGGACAGAGAATCCCATACGGAATACTACTTACATGCTAAGATTTTTTAGGAACTTTTAATCTTGAGCACTACTTTCCTATTTTTCTGAAAGGAACTATCCCTCTTCTTAAACAAAACGGAAAAGCTTATTGGTTTGTTATATGTGCATGTAAAACATAACTTAATTGTGAAATAATAGGATTTTAGTGAATTTTCTATGGATATGGGAATAAAATGCTATATTTGGTGCTTGGACTGTCATCAAAAGGCTCCAATGGTGTAACAAATAATTAAAAGAACAATCAAACGAATAAAACAAACAATTAACACAAAAAATGGAAGCCGTTAAAAAAAAAAGGAATAATGTGTGAATGGATTTAAGAAAATAATTTGGTACTATTATTGTGCCATTTTGACTTTATATTCACACTAAAACTTTCTTCAAATAATAATAATAATAATAATAAGCAGCGTCACATCCAACATAAAAACTACAAGGGCCATCAATTCTCCAATACAAGTATACAACTTGCATAACTTAGATAAATTGGAAAATAGGAAAGTACTAAACTAATGAATTTATATAGATAACGTGGCCACATTCTTCTTTTAGCTAGCTTTCAAGTATGAATTCCACCAATCTCATTTTATAGGCTCCAACAAACAAGGCAACAACTTAATCGATATTTCTTTCTCATTTTATTTTTCTTAAAAAAAATACGAATCTCCAAAATATGCATCGAATTCATACTTGCGTTAATTAAAAAATATATATATATGCATTTTTTTTCCAGGTTTGAAAGTGGGCCCACATAATATTGAGCCATACAGTTGGAAGGGGCGGTGAGGTGGTGAGAGCGCGTTTTCGTAGGTGGGCCCACAAATTTAAATTTCCGGTATAATTC
Source organism: Mentha longifolia (assembly GCA_001642375.2). Lineage (NCBI taxonomy): Eukaryota > Viridiplantae > Streptophyta > Magnoliopsida > Lamiales > Lamiaceae > Mentha > Mentha longifolia. The sequence goes on along the minus strand of CM038113.1, from coordinate 12,434,894 downwards.
TGGGAGCCGTTGATGCGGCGGCAATCATACACCTCACGTTCAAACTCGAAGAAACCTAATATTCAAAGTAGCCAAAGCAAGCCTAAATACAAGGAAAAAAAAAAAAAGAAAAGGGAGGAAGAGGAATCAATACTCAATAGCCTCTCATTTATTGATTTCTTACTTAGTTCAACTAATTTAGTTATGTCCAATCATTGCATTTATTGTCATTATTTTTTTTCAATCAAATCATGTTTCTCTATTGAATCATTCAATTATCGGTAAACATTGTCTGATTATCATGTTTCTCGACTCGCGTACATTGTTTTTTTTTTTTTTTTGGTGTATAATTTGGTTTGCTTATGCATTGTTGATTATGCTTGTCTACGTAATAGTTGTATGTATCTTTGACAAAACTGTTATACATATAATGCATTTTTCATGATACGAGTTAGGATACATTTTATGTACAATTATAATGAACAACGCATCATATTTAACATTACTAAAATGTAATGTATCAGTCATCACAATATGTTCTCAATATAATTATAATGTATAAATTAATTTTGGATTGTAGATCACAAAATGATCAACAATCCAAATCATTTTTCATCATATAATGTCCATTCTTTTATTTGATCTACCACCAATATATATATGAATGTTCCCCTATCTTCCGTGGGCATAATGCGCTAGCAGTGACACGTCAATAATTTTTCTATTTAGGATTTAGTTTTTTTGTATATTAATAATAATTTTACTTAAATATATCACCCTCACTTCAGCCGTTGTCACATTAAGTATGCCCACGGTGGGTAGATGACGCATATATACATACATATATATATTCCGTGAGTACATTTAATGTGCCCATGACTAATGTAGTAATGTCACGTCAATAATATTTTTATTTAGGGTTTCATTTTTTCGGTAGTATATTAATAATATATATTTTTTAAATATATTATCAACACATCAATCATGAGTACATTAAAAATACTCATAATGGGTAGGGGACCATTCCTCGACTGATTATTACCTAAAAGTAAGAAGAAAAAAATCATTACTCCCTCTGTCTCACTCTACTTAAGCCCACTTAAATGGACACATATATTAAGATAGTTTTGTTTAGCAATAATATTTTGTCAATTATAATTATTAAATTATTTTATATAATTTCAAAAAATAAAAATTAGAATAAAATTTATATTTTCAAATCTAAGAACACTCTAATAAACCGAGTACAATGGGTACTCGAATCCCTTACAAATCGATTTCAATACAAACCTCTCTTTAAATGAGAGTAGATGGAATACACGCGAAATGATTAGAACACCAATCATGGAACGAATACATAGAAAAAGAATGGAAAAAAGATCGAATCCACCTCCAAGAGCGAAATTTAAACCCATCCACAACCTTCTCAATGTCCAGCTTTATCTTTTTGAATATAGCATCATTTCTCGCTTTCTAAATGCTCAAACGATCACATTGTCAAATAATATTTGAAATCCTCTTCACTCTTTCCCCAGTTGGTGCTCAAAAATTGAACATAGCGACTCCTAAGTATATTTGAACCCACCATATGAAAATCAAGCCATCCAAAACATTTCCTCTATATATTAGTTCCATGTAATCCCTTGATATTTGGGACAAATAACCTTTACGCTTTTACCATCGATCAACAATAAAAGAGGCCGAGTAATGGGCATTAACCTCTCGTTTTTTCTTTATGTTCTCTTCTTTTAGTCGCTTCAATAAAATTATAATATATAGATTAATAAATTGCATTTTATTGTTATTCTACAACTACGATTGCCTACTATTGATTACATCTAGAAGAAAAATATATTGCTTACCAACACATGCTTTATTTCATAGCTTGTTTAATAATGTAATTTCATTATAATTACATGGACATAAGATCATATAGAGTAAAATAATACGGAGTAGTAAAAAATAAAATTGACGTGTGATAAAATTATAAAAATTAAAGATATATAATGCCGGAAGGAAACAAGATTACTGGAGCTAAGATAGGTCCAAATGTCTAAATATATATAATTCAAATATGGCTAAAAGAAAAAACAAGTCATAACTCCTTTTGCCGAATGTGAGGTAACAAGCTACATGCGACTAATTCGTCATATTATATACATATATTTTGATGAGCCATTTATATTTAACATATTTATGTACATATCTCCAAAATAAAATAAATAATACATCTATGGAAAAAACTCAAACGAGAATTGAGCGTTTTAACTTTCTGTGAACAATCTTGATGTGGTAACTATTTGCAGCTGCTTATACCCATAAGCGAGCTTTTGGTTACTTTTACTTTATTATTGACAAAATATAATTTTGCCATCAAAGGAATTTTATATTTACTTTTGTTTGACATTTTGATTTGTGATTGAAAACTTTAACCTAAATTCCAAATGGGATAATATATAATCAATTTTGCAGGCTTAGGGGCAAACTTTGCTTAGTAGTACACATTCATAAATTGCGATGAAAAGTCAAAGATTATTTGTACGATTTATTACAATATAATTATAGCAAATATTTTAACTTTCTAATCCTATATTAATTGTTATATTCCTCTCAGCAATCAGAATCATTTATTATAAATCGTAATTATAAATGTATGACATATTTATTATCAATGTAATAGATTACGAGATCAACTTTCTTAATTCTATGATATAGATTTCTTAAAAATTATTAAAAAATGGGGAGACGTATATTATTTGCAGCACATTTCATTTCAGATAGTGTAACATTTAAGCAGAGATTAACAGCAATAATTCACATGTAGGTGAAGCACAAATTAAATTACGTTAAAAGGGGAAAGTAAAAAAAAGAAAAAAGGAGTATTAAATTAAAATCTGTAACCTAACTAATTATGTGTAATTAGGAAGATATTGACCAAAAAAGGAACTGGCAGTCCATAATTATTGAAGTTTGACAAAATATTTTGATGAAGTTGGAAGTAATAAATGAAGTCAAAGAGGCATAAATTGCAAGGTCTTCACATGAAAAAAATATATATAAATGGTCAAACCACACCGCGTCTAATTTTAACACCTAAATTAAATCTAAATAAATTCAAATTTTATTTAATAAAATAGTAGTAGGAGTATAGTTTTAAGGGTATTACGGAAATTTGACCCTCCAATTTTCCTTACATAATAAGAGTCTGATCTCAACAAAGACTCTGAAATTAAAGAGAGAGAAAGTTAGAGAGAGAAACGCAAAGAAGGCAGCCTTCAGAGTAACAGAAAAAACAGTCTGATAGAATTTTTTTGAGGGAAAAAAAGAGAAAGAAAGAGAAGGAGAAGGAGAAGTGATGAGCGAAATCGTGTTGCTGATAGATGATTTGAGATTATCATCATCTAAATCTTCTTGTGCAGAATTAATTTGTAGAATTTGCCATGAAGAAGAATTTGAAAGCTGTCAAAATCTCGAGGCTCCTTGTGCTTGTTCTGGGACTGTAAAGGTATTCATAATCATACCTATCTATCTATATATATAGTATATGCGTAGCTGTGTGTATAAATTAATATACAGTACGTATTTTTTCAAGAAATATGTTTGATTATTGAATAGTGTTGTTTGTTCTTGTTTTTACAGTATGCACACAGAGATTGCGTACAGAGATGGTGTAATGAAAAGGGCAATACTACTTGTGAAATTTGCTTACAGGTGAGAGAGAGAGGCTTTAATCAAATGTTGATGAATGATGATCATATTATTACTCTGTTCTTATTTTCATTTTCCAGAAAAAAAAAAAAAAAAAAGTTGAAAAATTCTTCTTGTTTTTTTTGATGAATTGATATATATTTTTTTTTGGTGTGTTTCTAGAATTCGTGTATGAGTCGTTTTCCTGTATGAGAAGTTTCTCAAATTCCTTTCTTTCTTAATCGTATATATTACTCCGTATTAGTTTTGCTGAGCTACAAAGTTTGGATTTTTCAATATTGTCCTTTCTCACATTTTCTGATTCTCTTTCTGCACTTCTAAATTCGATTTACTAAGTATTTTGTTTTTCTTCACTTCTTTTGTTTTCTTTTTTTTTTTTAACATATATACATGCATATAAATGTGCAGTGCGTGTGTGTGTTTTCCATATATATATATATATATATTGTCTTAAAGGGCAAATAAAAATGTTATAAATGTCTCAATCTCAACTGAATTTCTTGGAGTATAAATAGTCTTTAAATTTAATACTATATGTTTAATTTTTATTTTATTATTACGGAGTGCCTTTCTTATTCTCCATTACAAGAATGGGACATCACCAGTTAGTTGCCATATGTATGTTCTTATCTACTTCTGTTTCCAAATTTCTTCTCCTACTATTTTTTATAGTCCCCCACTTTCATTTTCATTTTCATTTCAAAGATGGGCGATTTAAATATTTTAATGTAAAAGGTAGTTTTTAAATTTAATAGTACTACTATCTATCTCTAACGAAAGTGCCTTTCTTTTTTCCCCTTTTTAAATCAAATTGCAGAAATTTGAACCCGGCTACACATCTCCACTAAAGAAAATACACCTAATTGATGCAACAGTCACAATAAGGTATATATTCCTCTCTCTCTCTCTCTCTCTCTCTCTCTCTCTCTCTCTCTTAAAAAGAGTTATTATTATTATTATTATTATTATTATTATTTAAATGCACCGGCTTGATCATGAATTGCAATTTGCAAATACGAGAAACTGTGCAAACATTCCTTATCCTTAATAATTTGTCTGTCCTCAATTTGAGGCCAATAATTCAAGATTAGTACTATGTGTTTTGTCTTGCTAGTTGCCCTTAAGTTGTGTTGTTCTAGAAGGAAACGAAGATAAGCATACATCACGTACTTTAATTAATTAATTTATTTAATCATATCAATTTATATGACATATATAAAAGTACAAAAATATTATGTCAACAACACACACTAATAATATAATAAAGTAAATACATGACAGAATTGAGAACCAGAATTCCTTACAATACGAGGTTTGACAATGAGACTCACGTCCTTATTGATAAATAGTTCAAATAAGGACGTTAGTCTTCACTTATTAATTGTTTCAAACTGTGTGATCTATAGAGTAATAAATTATATAAGTAAAACAATGTTAAGAAATAGATTGGAAACTTATAAAATATGTGACTTGATAATAGGAGAAGTTTGGATGTGCCAAGAAATGAGGAAGAAGAAGAAGAAGAAAATGTCAATCTTGAAACAGAGCATGAAGAGTATGAATCTGCAGCTGATAGAAGTGCTTCTTTCTGCAGATCATTGGCTTTAATTGTGAGTACTTTTTCTATTTGATATTTACTCAATTATTGAATTATAATTTTGTTATTTTTGAAAATGTATATGCATGGGGGCAGTTGGAGGTTGCATTATTAGCACATAATTAAGTTTTGGAAATATTTTCCAGAAAATGGGGGAAATGATTAATTATGATGCCACTTTAGTTTAATGTTTCACATTTATAGCTTCAGAGTAACTTCCTTCAATTTCTGACACTCTGTACCCAACAAACTAACTCTCTCTCTCTCTCTCTCTGAATTTGCAGTTCACAGCTCTGCTTCTAACAAGACATTTATTTGCTGTTGTAACTGGAGGAGCAGGGGCTTACCCCTTTTCACTTCTTACAGTAAGTATTTCATATTTTTTTTTTACCAGAAAATCATGATGCAAATATTTACTACTAAAAAGGAAAAAGGAAAAGAAAAATGAACCAAAATATTGTGCGACTTGCATTGCAGGTACTTATAGCCAAGGCTAGTGGTATACTAGTTCCTATGTACATATTGATTAGGATTTTAGCAGCACTACACTACAACATTAGGCATCATTATCAGGTATTTTTATCTCTTAATTTTACCTTTTTTTTATCCATTATACTTTATCTAATTAAAGCTAACAATCAACAACATTTACTCGTTTCAGAATGTTGATAATGATTCAAGCTCTGATGATGATGAAGACGAAGAACGGCAGCAGCATACGAGTATTGAGACACTAGTTTAACCAACTTCCCCTATACCTTAGCTTGTACCTTTTGTGTGTATTCTTCTTCAATCTCTTTCTACCCTTTTTTTTCACTACAGAAACTAATGAAGGTATAGAAAAACCATACAGAAACATAATGAAAAGAGGTGAAAAAATTATTTTATTTGCAATCCCGACAAAAACTGTTCACTTTTCATAAATTTTTGAAAATCATAACAGATCTGCAAGTCATTTACACAAGCATAACCAAACTCTACAACCTTCAGTCAAAAATGCGGCTGGGCTCAAAAGTTACGACTCGCAAAATATACTGCCCTTTTCGACAATATCAGAATAAGGCTCAAAGCACAATATTGTAGCTCAGCTAGCATATTAAATTAGAAAATTCAAACTCAGGGCAAGTAAATGTAGGATTCTACCATATACAGGGCTAGCCGTTGAAGTACACTTCTCCCTTTTTTCCTCTTAATGATCCAAATGAGATTGAGAATCATGGTCTACTACAGTTGTAGAAGTAACCTTGATCTAGATTGAAGGCTGGTTAACAAGTCAACGGCCTTACTTTCAACGAGAGCATGGTAGTCTGTGGAAGCTGCAATCTTAATCAAGTTTTCGATGATTAATGATGCTTTGTCTTCCCACTTTTCACTGGATGAATCGGCACCTACTCTGTTGCCATAAGTTCCTTCAAATTCCTTAGACATCAATGCAGCCTTTTGTAAAACATTATCAGGAAGTCCTGGAGATTATGGCAAAACATAATTAACACTTACCTTACTTTTTTATTATATACGGAGTATATTTTTTTTTGGTGTTAGAAGATTCTTGAGGTTTTGCAGAAGCTATTCAACATTTTATGTACCTGCTAAACGAGCAACATTAACACCGTAACTTTTAGGGCATGCCCCGGGAGTTAATTTGTATAGGAAGACTACTTCCTCTAAACCTTCAACTCCCTTTTCAACTTGGCAAGCCATATGACAGAGAGAGACCTGTATGAATATTGACAAATGGAAGATATGAAATCCATAAAATAATAAATACTTGCTTTTTGTATAGATAAAAACCAAACTAGTTGCTATTGATAAAATTAACAACATATTTCAAGGAAAGGTTTTATGGAAGGGCTCTTATTCTTTTATAAGCAATTTTGTCTGATCAAGGATCAACTATTTATGAATAATCATTTCTTCGGAAAAAGGAAAGATAATTGTCATACCTTAGGATCGCTTTGGTAGTCAATGGCCAATCTATGATAATGTGTAGAAAACATTCCTCGACATTGCACTGTATGAACAAAATGTTCAAGCACCGATGCACTGGCAAAAAGAAAACCAGAAATGCTTGTTTACTAAATCTAAGAATCAAAGCAGACAACTCATGTAATACTGTTGTTGATAAAAAAAATAATGACTTTCCGCAAAAACATTAAGCTGCACTTACGCAATGGCTTGCCCATCTGATGTTGATGTTCCTCGTCCCAGCTCATCCAGTGCCACAAGTGAACTTCGGGTTGCTGAAGTCTACATTCATCATTGGCAATATGTAATAGCATGACAAGACATCAAACTAGTAACCTTTTCTTATATGTATAGTTTAGAGTTTTTTGATGTATGCTGCAGAATAAGCTGGTTGCAAATACTAACATCCCGCTTATTTTCCCGCAAACCAAATTTGCTTATTATAACTCTACACCACTAGTCCTTTTCCATGTTATTCCACTAGGACATACCAATGTATTATCATCTCATTTCATAAGAAATGACATTTCCTGTTCAGAAATTATCCACAAGTTGAACTTACCAGCATGGATGCCGTTTCCAAAAGCTCGGTCAGAAATGTGCTTTGGCCAGCCATAATCTGATCTTTAGCACCCATTCGAACAAATATACGGTCAAAGGGATTCAAAGCAAAACTTTCTGCAGGCACATCAGCTCCTATCTGCGGAGAATCAAAGTGAAGCTGTTGATAAAGAAAGCAAATTGACTTCATTAACTACTTATAAGAAAAGAGATCCAGAAACAAACCTGAGCCAAAATCACAGCCAAGCAAACTTGGCGGAGAAGAGTAGACTTCCCACCCATGTTAGGACCGGTAAGGAGTATGAAGCTGGAGTGATTAGATCCACCGAGTGTAACATCATTAGTAACAAAGGTGCCCTCTCCTAGGTTATCACTTCTTAAAACAGGATGCCCCAAGCTTTTAGCCTTGAGGAATGGCACTTCATCAGGATTTGATGAAGCAATAACTGGACGACAACTTCTCCCTTCATAATAGTCACTTACAATTGATAAGCTGATTAAAACATCGAGCTCTGCAAAATAGCAACCGACTCTCAGACATAAAATATATTCAAATAAGCACAATCTCGTGAACAACTCCAAAAACTTTTGTTTGCCTTTTTTTGAGCAAACAACTGCAACTACAAAACTCTTACCTAGTCAGAGACATCAATGGAGTCGCATATAAAGGAACATGACCAGACTACTAATTTTAAGTGAAAAATTTTCCCGTAAAAATACTTATCGGCAAAAGGCCCACATGGACATACATGGAATCCACAAAGCCAAGCAAACATCAATCATCTTTCCTCTCAACTTTGCCATGTAAAGAAAGATCTTGACAAATCTTATAATCCAAAAACACTGAAAAACTGCCTACTCCCCATTGAGAACAATGCTATTACCTGCAACAGTAGAGATGAATTGCCTCCATTTAACGTGATTGTCACAAAATCGTTCTATTAACCTCTGAAGAATGCTCTTCAATTTTGACTCCTTCTCAGATTCAGCTTGTGAAAGCTCCCCTAGTAAATCCTTTATCTCTGGAGTCCAGTATCGGGAAAAGCCCTGTGAAATCAATAACTCAGAATAGTGAAAAAAAGAGGACTTAGATACATGAAAAAAAGAGGACTTAGAATAGTGAAAGGACAAGTAATTTCTCAACATGGTCATGATATATTCCCCATCTACTGGGACAATTGAAACCAAAGCCCTTCTGTAATAAAGCCATTTGGGAATAATGGGCCATTTTCTATTTAGGAGCAACGTTAAATTATTGGTAGCTTTTATTTTCAAAATTGGAATCAAATGATCAAATCTTATATCATATGAAGGTTAAATAAAAGCATGAAAGTTCAACAAATATACAAAAATTGTTCAAGACCAATGTCCAATGGGATAAGGAGCAATGTTACATTTTATTAACTATGAACAAATATTTGCCAGTACTGAAGCTCAATCACAGAGCGCAGATATTTTCCCAATCACAAGGAAAGCTTTTGCCCTGCATAAAACCTGTTTCTGGAACAAGCAATCTACCCACTCCAATAGAACTGGATGTACAGCCAAATATTGTACCTTCTTTGACGATCGCAATTCAAATTCCTCCGGAATCTCCTGTGTTAAACTCTCAGGCACTTCCAAAAGGTATGCATCTTTTCCAATTGTTACATAACATATCTGTAAAAAATCCCAAATGAAATAAAATAATGCAAGAAGTTCAATAATCATAAACCGGGCTATTTTAAGAATTCTTACGGATGGGTCTCCTAGTAATTTCTGTTGTTCCTTTAAATGTTTTCTGAGACTGGATTCAATGACTTTCACTGATTGGCATGCAGCATCATAATCAACATCAGCCCCCTCTCGAGGTATGATGCGCCCTGATTGATATGCTTCCTCCCAATCAAAGGCATCCTTGAAATGCCTCAAAATAGAATTGACATCGGGAATCCCTGCACCTGGAACATGCAAAATATAAGGAACCAATAACAAAGAAGAGTTATACCGAAAGCTGTTTCAGCTATACCAGGAATTAGCAGATGACGTAGTAGTCTAGACTCCACATTCTCTAAAATAGCCCCAAGTGCAGAGCACGCACTGGTCATCAAATCACATCCACGCAGAACTGAAATGAACTCTTGGAGCAGCTTTTTAGCCGCATCCTCATAGAGAACAACTTTGTTTGCATTCCTGCCACTAGCTTCACTGTATTTACCCAGAAACAACATAATCAGCTGAAGGAAGAAGTTCGGCAAAATTCATGGAAATTATTGAAACTGAAACGCTTTGTAACTTCACCTGCCAGCAAAGATGCGTGCAAGCAAACGTTCCATGTCAGGTAGCTTGGATAACTCTTTTCTGAATTTAAGCACATGAGGTTGATTAACTCCCTAAGATACAAAACACAATCATAATTAGAAAAGGCACTTTTACCTAGCAGGAAGTGAAATTTCCACAATCAGCACTTAGAGATTTAAGTGATATGAGTTCTGTCTCTCAAGTCGCGACATTAACTTAGGTAACACACGTCAGATGAAAGATTAAGACGCATACACCTATGAGGAGAGAGTTTATCAGAGTCAACTATACCCTGAGTCCTGCTATAGCATCCTGCCGCTCCTTAATTGACTCAAGATGATACAAAGGTCTGGCAAGCCATGTTCTAAGCAGCCTTTTACCAAATGCTGTGGCACAACGGTTTAGTTGAGCATATAATGTCCTGCAAAGACAATAATGATGATGGATGTGAAAAATAAGATACCAATGAACAAGCAAATTTGAAACAAATATGAGACGAAGAGTTTAAATTACCCAGAAGGTTCTCCATTTCTGCTGTTTTCAAATATCTCAAGATTTTCCAAGGCAGCAGCATCAAGAATCATGTATGGTTTTTGGCCAATTTCACCAAATCCAGAGCATGTGAGCAATTCAAATTTGGCAAATCTGAGGAGAGACTCATCAAGGAAAGCCTGCCTTAAGTAGAAAAGAGTTGCACCAAGTGCTGAAAGTGCTTGGTTTCCATTTTCACCCTCGCTTATGAGGTTGGATAGCACTTCTGGTAGGCAGTTTCTGGCACTATTTCTCATTGAAGAATCACTGGACTGCACAGTAGTTTCATTCTCTGATGAATCATGAGAATGATCACCATGAAGCTGATAAATGCTGGTAACTTCAGATATAGTTTTATCAGCATTCCAAAATTCAGATAAAGGAACCAGCTCGTTAACCAGGGGATTTCTTGTATGCCTGAATAGTGCCTTTTCGGTCTCAGCACACAACAACTTAGCCGGTTTAATAATTTCCACTGGCCTTAATTCAGATAATAAACAGCATAGTGAACTGCAATCAGCATCATCCCTGAACTGGTCAAAGGAACCACAATTAATCCCACAGAGATGGAATTAAAAGGTCTATTTCTGGAAAATCTACATAAAGAAGTATAATGCAGAAAACCATAAAATTTTAATTCAGGATAAAGTACAAGCATATACAATGACATCATTTAAGTGTTTCAATCCTACCTGCCCAAGGATAATCTTGCTTGTAGCAACATCAACCGCGCAGATACCAAATATGTGGACCCCTTGTTCATTTGCTGAAATTTGGCAGCTTTCAGTCACTGCCATTAGATATGAAGCATCGGGGTTCGTTGAAAGACTTTCTCCCTCAGTTAAAGTTCCTTTTGTCACAACAGCACATATCTCACGTTTCACAACCTGGAAGATCAGCAGTAGGTGTCAAACATCATGATACAATAAAGAAGTTTTCCTTTGAGTTCCGGGACTGATCTTATTTAGCAAGATTCAAAAGAACAGATCGAACAATGACCTTATCCTTCGAGCCCTTTTCTTTTCGACGAAGATCAAGCTGTTCAGGTGTCTCTGTTTGCTCCACAACAAGAACTCGATAACCCTATTGAGGTTTAAAATTCAATACAAGAACTAAAAATTGAGTTAGAGAAGATTGAAACCAAGACCTATAATAATGCAAGACAACCTTTCTGGCCAGCTTCTCTAAATTGATCGAGAAGTTCTTCTCTGGAAATCCACAGTGAGGTTGCTCTCCCTAACATCACAAGCAACTATCACTTAACAGCTTGAAATTAAGCGCCAAGTAATTGAAAGAGCACATTGACATCGCTAACATTGACATATAGATACTCCAAGTCTTCACAAGTGCAATTTTATTATAAGACTCTCTCCTTGTCATCTACTAATAATATCACGACATCGTAAATAAACAACCAACAAAGTTCAGTACCTTCATATACTGCAAACCAAGTTCTTTGGCTCCAACATGTGCATCCATTTCAAAAAGTTCATAAAACTTGCCCATCTGGTTCGAAAAAAGAAAGACAGTGATTGCAAACCTCACAAGAGCAGAGAAATGATTGACCAAGTTGATAGCACGGACTAGAAATTTAAGAAATCTTATATGAAGTTAGCAATACCTTGAAAAAGAGAACTTTGTCCATGTGCTTCGACTTAAACTCCCACCATTGCCGCTAGAAATAATGAAACTCATCAGATAAACAATTTGAAGATACACTTAACAGAGCTAAATAAAACCAGTTATGTGAAGAAATCAATTACCTGGCCACCTGTCAAATTTTTTACAAAGTCTGGGGGCAAGTATAAGGTTCTAGGGTCATACTTTTCATCCCCAGGTCGCCTTCGATTGGCATCTCTACGGTCTCTGCTAAAGACAACCCACTCAAAATCGTTTCCAGTAAAACTCAAGAAATGCAAATGTCTCAAGCATATAAATGTTAACAGCATTACTTAAAGATTCTTCCATAATACGCTCTAGTAGAAGGAAGGTCAAGTTTATCTAACTTACAACTCAAGGAAACGAAATTTCTCTGAATTACGTTTGGCAAATCTTTCAGTCGTGTCTCCCACCAAAGGACTATCTAGAAGGGACACCTTTGCACCTGCGTTGACAGAATCTAAAGTTTACCACTGATCACACAAGTATAGCATTATATCAAAACATCATTGAAATAATCTAAAGTTTACAGTTGTCACACTAACACCACATCCTAACAAATTAAGGAGATGTCAACAATAAGTATATTTGTTTCCAGTCCTACCAGATAAAAGTTATCAAGCTTACATTCATTATACAGCTTGATACTGATAACCAAAATCAGAAAAACATAGCTCATAGAAAGGGTACAAAATTTTAATTCCACCAATCTGAATCATTACTGCTGCTACAAATACAAATTTGTTTTGCAAACAAAAAAAAATAGCTCAAACCAAAAATAATGAGGGAAATAACTCATCACTTACTAAAAGCGCTAGTTCCGCTAATAGGTACGATCAGCTTCTCAGCACTGCCTGAAGAAGAAAGCTTAGAGACACTATTCTTCGACTCTCCACCATTCTTGCCCTTTTTACTAGCAACACCTTCTCCTTCACCCACTTTCCGTTTCCTAGAGTTCGTATTCTTCCGAACACTAGCTTTGCCAATTTCTTCTTCCTCCACTTCCAAATCTAAATCATCCAAACATTCCTCATCTTCTAATATTCCATTACCTACCTTTCCCTCCCAATCCTCATCATCTGAATCATCTTCAAGTTCTTTGAGATCAACCTCATCCTCACCATCATCATCTTCTTCCAGTACAGAAAATCGCCTTAGCCTCCGAAGCTTCTTTTTCGCCGGCTCCTCAATCCACTCAATCTTTTCCACCGAAAGATTCAACTTTTCCTCTTCAGCATCATCATACTGAACCACATGTTTCCCTGATACCACATCAAACGACTTCACGACACCTTCGTACCAAGACTTATCCAATGGCCAATAAACCTTGACCCTTCTGTCGACGACCCCCGCCCCGTACGATTTCTTCTCCGAGCTGGGTTTCTCATATGAAGAGGCGCCTATATTTGGGCTGATAACTAGGAGGGGTTTCTTCCGCTTGGACTGGAGAGGCGAAGGAGTGATCGGGCTCGGGCTTAAACCGGGACTCCCATTAGGGTTAGGGTTTACCTTCGAAACAGCGGGCGACAGCGATTCGGAAGGAGATGGAGATGACCCCGGCGGCTTCTTGCTGAAAAATGCAGTAATCTGACTCTGTTGATTGACCAACGGTGACCGGCCATTGCTTTTCTTCGACGAAGACATCCGAGTAGGAGTATATTATGCAATACTTGTGTCTATATGTGACGGCTATACGCAGTGAGGGAGAGAGAGAGAGAGAGAGAGAGAGTGGAGATTTTCAGTTGCCTAGAGAGATATAGGGAGGGAGGGAGGAAGAGAGATTCATTAGCGGGAAAGTGGAGGCACGGATACCGAAGGGCAAAGAAGGAGAAAGGCGCGAAAGAAAATGGTGAAGCGCGTCAGTTTGCGAGTATTGGCGGGAATTATGAGAGGACCGGACGCCGGAGGTGCTGCGGCGCGTGCATTCAACGTGCAGATTACCTTTTTTTGGATTTTTTTAATTTATTATTGTTTAAATAAAGAGGTTATTGTTTAGAGGAGAGGGGACTGAGCAATAAAAATAACCCGGTCGGTCCAGATTCGGGTCGGGCTGGCCCATGAGATTTTTTTGGCCCTGACTATGAAAATTTTATTTGGGCTGGCCCAATATTTTCATAAGATTTTTCATGTATATAAATCTAACTAAAATTATTTTCTTTATTTTTTGTGAAAGATTTAGCTGCACTTCTTTGATCGCATGATTGATAATTAAAGTGGACGTTTCTACTGAATAATAATGTTAAAATAAATGAAATACCTGGGATGGGATGAGGAAAAAACCATTAATTTTGTTCGAAAGAAACCAGAAATGAAAATACACTTGGAAAAAAAAAATGAAACCAAAAACAAAAAGAGGCAACAGGAAAAGGTTCAGAATTAGCATGTAATTATACAAATAGAGTTAGAAAAAGTGGCCAGTGACAATCCTTAAAGACAAGGGTATTGATGTCTCTGTATTAGTAGCTGCAGAAGCTTGAGAACGCTATGACTATATTTCTTTTAACAACAAAAATTGGATCTGCGTATTTCCCAGAAAGCAAATGAAAGAAGAATGCAGACCATTATAGATCTGAGAAGATACCAGTGAACCATTTCGATAGCCGGTTCAACTTCCTCAGGAATTCTGGATTTCTCGGAAAGTAAAGTTCAGCATTTTCAAGCATTACCTCAACATCATGCTCCATAGCCTTCTTACTCCTATAATAGTCGTTTTCTATCCTCGACTTGATAATCTCAGGAGATAATGGAACAGGAAACCTGAAATGTTTCCATCATTAAGGGAGTGTTTACTTTGGGTAATAGGATAAATTGATAAAACCTATGCTTCTGTATTTGAGGGATTAGAAGTTCAAAAGTTTAAAATGAACCAATCCATCAAAGGAAATGGTAGGTAAGCCTATATTACTTTTTTCAATCTATTGAATTGAATCACTCTAAGTAATCAACACCTACATGCATATGATTTATGGAAATGAAACATAGAATGTTAACTTTTACCTGTTCATGAAATCCGGCCTCTGTGCGACTTCGTTCAATTTGATGATGCAATATTTATCCTGTAACATCAACAACAGATTCAAATAGCATAATTATTTTGCACGTAATATCAGCATGAAGAAACTGAACGCAATGGAAGAGGAAAAAGGAAGAGACCTTGTCTTTAATAGCTTTTCGGAATAACTTCGAGAGAGAATTTAGGATCTTCTCTTTGCTTTCAAAGCAAATCCTAGGCGGTTCACATAACCTATCTGGATCGTGAAGTTCCCAGGGGCAATGACGATGGGGTTCAGCATTATCATTTTTGTACTTGACATGATATCTTTCCCATGGGCTTCCGGGGTAATCACTTGATTTATCTTTGATAGTAACAATTCGACCTTCCCACCAAGTACCCCCTTGTTCACTATCATCTCTCCACCAAACAAGGCACTTATCTCTAGCTGCCCAGCTTCGGCCCACAGCTGAATCGTACCGTGACCTTTCAACAATAAAATCTGGAAAGTCGAGTTCAGGAAGAATCAGACGAAATTTTTGGCCAACTACACTACAAGATGCATCCATGAATCTGAGTGTGATTTCACAACAACTCTCTCCTGAACCAGGACGTGGCATATACTTCAGTTCTTCAACTGCACATATTTCGACAGCTCTAACTGCTTCTCTGTATTTCAGCCAAGGACCATGCTGTCGTGTCCCACTAAGCTCTTGGTACTCTTGATGGCCCTGCAAATCATTAAAAGGCTAAAGACATCAGTATATCCATTATTATTATAAAAGTGTACTTAATAGTTTTTTTATTTTATATTCTAAGATAGTAATTCAATACTCCCTCCGTCGCATTATTCTTGTCCCATTTGTTGAATATATGTGAGGTATTAAATAATAAAGTGGGACAAGAATAAGGGGACAAAGGGAGTACATTTTTGTTTTATATACTTTTTTGTACAAGATAAGGATCCTTCGTATCTCGAATTCTTCAAAAATTATCAAAAATTTGATCTATATATAGTAGTGAGTTCAGTTCATATTAACTCAAATTCAGCTCCTATACCTGTCGCAAGTACACAACTTCATCCCCAAGCTGAGGGATGTAACGATATCCTTCCTCCTGCTCCGACAACAGCAACCAGTTAGCTTTCTTGAGCATATTCGGTTTGTTTCTCTCAACAGAAGAGCTTGTATCTCCCCTGTAGTAACCTTCTCTCTTGTTAATGGAAGATCTAGACCTTCCAGCATGTTTGGATGGGAAACTTGCAGAAGTTTTCTTGGAGGATCTTTCTACACTTCTTGATGTACCTGGTTGCAGATAGTCACTACCCGTCTCTAAAGTATGGTTAACTTTCAATCTCAAGGATCTAGCTCTTCGAGCAGAATCAGTTGCCAAGTCCGGGGATTCATCTTCTGCATCTTCATAATGGGAGCTGACATTTAGATTGCTGTCATAAATTCCATTACCATTTATATAGAGATCTGG
Source organism: Mentha longifolia (assembly GCA_001642375.2). Lineage (NCBI taxonomy): Eukaryota > Viridiplantae > Streptophyta > Magnoliopsida > Lamiales > Lamiaceae > Mentha > Mentha longifolia. The sequence goes on along the minus strand of CM038113.1, from coordinate 12,418,140 downwards.
ACTGTAGTTTGGTTCATCTGAAGAATAGTCCGCCATTAATGCTCCTAAAAATGGTTCTTCCTCCACAGTTTTAGATGTTTCAACTGCAACACCTGCGGAACCATCTGAGTGAATTTTTTCTGGAAGTCTGGAAGGAGAGTCCTCAGGAACTTTCTTTGATTTTATCTTTATTATAGTGAGTTTCCTTTTGGGTGTATTCACAGGTTCAGAAGTGTGTTTTGCATCAATTGTGAGGCTACTGGATCCATGAAGATCAGAAGTGGATAAATCTGTTTCTCCAGTACCAAATTGCTTGTTGAACACACCATAATTGTTGTCGAATTGCAAGCATCCATTAGTTCTGTCATGTGAATTTATTGGCACGGGGTCTCCTAACAGTGTTTCATTTGATGTGCCTGTTTTTAACTTTTCCCGAGTAGCCATGTTATCACTCACCTCATTGATAGCTTCTGTTGCTTTTCCATTATCTTTGAGCTGCTTCTTATGACTTTCAGATCGCTCCTTATCTACCACAATAGCAGAAGATGAAGCTAAATTCCTTGACATGTCTTCACTGTCTTGTTTGGGGCTTTCTTCAGAAACTCTCGAAGTTGAAGGTGCAATAGTAGTTTGATTCCCCAATTGGCCAGACGAGGTAGGTGGGTTACGATTGAGAGAAAATTTAAGCACCAATCTTTTCTTGTTTCCACCATTGATCTGGCTATCAGGATGGTTTAGACAAGGTTTGACTAGTTCTTCAGGCTTATTTGAAGGTGCCATGTATTCTCTTTGCACATGTTGTTCTTTTCTCTGAATGGATAAACCTTCCAAGGATGACTCGCTATCTGAGGTCTCGCCTACTGAGCCATATTCACCGTCTTCATCTGTAGTAGTTTCTGGAATCTGGGAAAAGTTATTGATGGCATTACGTGCAGCAACTCTCTGAGGTCTTGATGGCTTCGACTTGGTAGACTTCCTCCTGGAGGTCCTCTGAGCAGCTTTTGATTTTTTATATCTTTTACTTCTGGATGAAGTACCCTCTTCTTCATCCGGAGTTCTCCTCTTAACACGTCTACCAGAAGCAGTTCTATGCTCAACCTGAGAATAAAGATGGAGCTCAGCGAAAAAGTAAAACATGCTAAAATACTGATTTTTTGGTAAATTAAAACTTACTTCAAGCAAAGACTTCTTCCTCTTTGATCGGCGCATACTATCTTTTGGGTTTCGTCTAATCTTGTCTTCCTCACTACAAGCTGAATCACTAGAGTTGCTATCACTAGGACAGGTTTGCTCATCACTGAAATGCTCTTCAGTGACATTATACTCCGAGTCATTGTCATCATGTATGACATCAATTTCAGGTTCCCAGAACATAGCATCCACATAATCTGGCAGTGGTTCCAGTACTACATCCAAATCTGGTAAAGGTAGTATCTGAAACTCTTGGCCAATGCCAATATCTGTACCAACAGCAAATTTAATGGATGAAGGACGCCACTCGATTCCCAGGGCACCAAGCCGCCGTTGCTGATACATACTTTGGTAAGGCTCTGGGTATGGAAGCATGCCTGTGACCAGTTTGTAGGGTGTGTTACCAAACCATTAGAACATTAGCCTATTTTATCTGAAATAAAAGTATTACAAACAAAAAAAAAGTAAGCAACATGAACACTACAGAATCATGACATACTCGAATCACATAGGGGATCTTGAATATTCCTCATGTATGGTACAAGCTGTGTCTCCTGTATCAGATCAAGCATACTTGAGATCTTTGATAAACAAGAGGAATAAGATAATTGAATAGTTGAAACTATTCCATTTAATTGAACTACTCTTAGATAGCATAGCTGATTAAATATTTGAAACTTGTCAACACAAAGGTGGAAATTCTATCACCTATAACCTGTAGATGCAGCATTGCAAGAATGAAATCTTTTTCCTGTGTATTATATGCCATTGGAGAAGTGGGTGTTAACCATTATGTGGTATTGCATTTATATAATTATATCTAAAATATCTAGTACCATATTCCTCAAACCAAGCAGCATGAAACCCTTCTTCATTTTGGAGGAGCAATAAACATGATTGTTCAAATATAAATGATACTCTTCAGAAACAATATACTCGTGCATCTGAGAAATTCATTCTTAAATGGAGTCATTGTATTGTTGGCATTGTAACCAGCAAGTAAACTTATGACCCCAACCAGCCCCATTGATCAGGCCTCTACAAAATAATGGACTGTTTTCTGCTAGCTCTTATATATGGACCCATAGAATGAGAAGGAGAGGAAGCCGAAAAAGGGAATGACCGGATTCAATAATACGTCAAAGTTACTACAGCGTATCTATCAATTATTTTTGTAATCTCATTTTTATCTTCTCAAAATCCTTTAAATTCTTGATGGATATACGAAAGGGCTTCCACAAGTCTCTGTGTTGGGAGACATAGAGGATTGATGAGCAGTGCTCCTTTCACTCTCGAATGAAATAAGATTGCACAGTTCATACTTCAATTTCAAATGGCAAGGCCACTAAATCAAAAGGATATCAAAGTTTAGGAAAAGCAAATTAAAGCCTCAAAACTAAAAGTGATTTGAGAGAGAATTGAAGAGTAAAAGAAATACTAGTGGAGCTTTAAAAGAACAATAATTACAAGACCCATAGAAGATATCATTAACCTGGTCGACAACATTTCCATGAGTGTCTTGGATAAGTGGTCGGTAATCCCCAAGGAAGAACTGTCAATTAAATATTTACATAATCAGAATCATCGCATAGGAGTCAAAGTTACCTGACAAACAATGCACCCAAGTACCATTCCTATACCTGATCATATTTAGCATCTTTCTGGGACTCTCCTTCGCCAGTGTTAAGCAGATATATTTGACCTACATCATCTGAAAGCACGATTGATGTGCCATCCCTGGAGAAACAGCAAGTTAATTAGCAAGGACAAAGCAATAAATTCAAATAACAGAAGAAAAAAAAACATGGAAGGGCAAACCAACAACATAAGATTATAACCACACGTAAACCCATAGAATTGGCATAGAAAATATTTTTGGGATAATCTAGAGAAACTAAACTCATAATGTGCAAGCACACAATTCTCATTCTCATAGATACCACATACATAGGCCGGCAGAAAGAATTTAAGGCAGCCTTCATTACTAAAATGGAATGAAGAAGAAAAAGTTAGACTGACTTACTGTGAAAACTTCCCATCAACCAACTTGAAGCGCCCACCTATCTCATACACTCGTATAGGAGTTCCCTCCCATATCTAGGAATACAACATAATTAAAATATTATGATAGACAAAACTAGTGTCGGTAAATTTCAGAAGTAAAGGTATTATCAACTTACATCCCACAATATTGTTTTGCCATCGTACCCAGCACTCATAGCAATTCTTGGATTAAAAGGATGCACGTCCAAAACATAAGTCTGTCAAATTCAATGGAAAAATTAAATGACAGAGATATACTCTGCCAAACTATTCTTGATTTAATGACAGAACATGCTTAAACATAACAACAGACGATTAGTTTCAAATTTAAGATGTCTCAAATTCTCAGGTTTTTCTGAAGGATCTCTGCTTTACAATATATGAAGAGAAGGATAAAAAGTGCCCAAATGCAACTTTTTTTTTTTTTTTGGAGTTTAAAACATAAGCAATCAACATGTTGATGAGCCAATATGATTGGTAATATTAAAGGTAGTTAAGCATACAGATGCAGTATGACCAGCCAAAGAGTGCACCAAGCTTCCATCACTAGCATTCCAGACACATATTCTGTTATCTGCATAAGAATTTCAGAATATAAGCTTGCAACCAAGAACATGTAGTATCTCTTTCTTAAACTTTAAATGCGTAGAAAAGGAAAAGAGATGAAAATAGACGAGAGAAACAGAGAAAGGAGATGCCGACAAATATCTGAAACTCCAAATAAAGGCTTTACAGATAGATATGGGGAGTCAAAGAAAAAATATTCATTATGAAACAGAATACCCATTATTGCAGCAAGTACAAAGCGATTATCCAGGCTCCACATGATCATATTTACACCACGTGGAGTTGGAAGCAATCTCTGGCGCGGACCTCCTCGTGGTGGTTGGGGAGGCATAGGTGGAGGAGGAACTTTAAGATGGTATGCCCTGATCCAACGTCCAACTTTTCCCTAAAAGAAAAAAGATTGTTGGAAGAATAAAACCAAACAAAATGTATGGATACAGTATCAGCAGCACTGATAAACTTTAGAAAGTCACTGGTCTAGAAGAACTAACATGAGATCTCCGTGATCTAGGCACCCATATAATTGCACTCCCATCGCGTGAACAGGTCACGATGTTATCATGATTAGACCTGATATAAGGTCAAAAAGTACACATCATATAACGAATAAGCGACTAGTGTCTAATGCCAGCACAAAACGTGAAGCAATAATAGTTCTTGTAGATATATATCAATAAGAGGAGGACCAGGAATTTTTAAACTTTGGAATGCTATCCTCGACGAAGGAATCAGATGGAGATGATCTTGAAGCCACAGCACAGCCACTGCATAAGAATGCAGCAATTAGACATTGAAAATTTCCAGGGTTGTAAAGTAATAACTTACAAACCTGAACTGGACATAATTGACATCATTCTCATGGCCAGCTAGTATGTCAATTTCATGACTAACTTGATCGGGATCATCTGTACTGGTTTTACAAGCATTCCAAACCTGCTTAAGAATAAACTCGTTACAATTTTTTTCATATTGGGCATACTAGTATCTTACTCTGGCAATCTATTAACAGATATATCCATATGGGTATAAGGGACAATCTATACGTATAACACAACTACACTCTAACATGGCATATACAAACTTGATTATACCAAATAGAACAGACAGGAGGCAAACAAAAAAGTCAAGAACTACATGCATAATAACGTTTACTCTATGAAGATAGGGGAAAATGTTGGCAGGATAGCATTTTTCACACTCACATACATGTAATCAAAACGTAGTATTAAGAGGGGATTATACCCTTGCATAAGTATCAGAACTCCCTGTAACAAAGACCGTCCCATTGGCATTGAATGCACAACACAATATTTGATGGCCTGGTAGAGCAGCGCTCGATGATGTACTAGCTGAAGGCAAACTGCTCGCTCCTACGCCAAGAAGAATTATTTAAACCCAGTATAACTATTAAACTATATGTTACCATACACTATAGAATAAACAGAGTATCATCTAACCAGTAGGAGCATCCGTGGGCTTTGGGATATAAACACGAGGACGAGACTGGGAGTATCTACCATCCCATACCCGACATGTTCCATCATCAGATGACCTATCAAATTAGAAAATTAGCATATTAGATAAGCTGAGTTGTCAGTTCTAAGCTGAAAGTTCTCTTTGTCTATCTTGAAAAGATATATTATCTTCTATCTTCGTCTACTCTGGCTTCAAAAAGAAATCTTACGCAAACAGTTTCATAATTAACTATGTTACGAATATACTATCAACACATGGTCTTTCACAGATAAGAAAACTACATCTAACTAGAAAAGCAACTTATATCAAACCAAAGTTTCTATCAGCATATAATTTGACACAATCATGAATACATGACAGCTCTGTATGTACTCCTTTTTTTAAATAAAAAAAAAAACACTGCAACAGTTCGCAGAAAGCTCTAGAAAAATGTGACTCAAAACTTTACAGGTATGAATGTATGATACAGAATAATGCAGAGATGAGTTATAAAATGAGGCTCACGATAAGAGATGATAGGGGGTATTAGGTCTGGGACTAAAGGCAATTGCAGTAACAGTTCCAGTATGTCCACGAAGAACAGAAATAGGGTACCCATCTGGGAGACGCCACTGCATAATACAATAGTTCAGCTTTTAAAGAGGTAAGAGTAGATTGAAGCTGATCAAGAACCAAATCTTACAACTCGGATAGTAAAATCATTTGAAGCTGATGCCACTAACGCATTATTGGAACAGACAGACAAATCTGTAATGTCGCCCTGGCAATAATCATAAGAAAATCAATTAACAAAGTATATAGCAGTATAGAAAAACAAAATAGTCTTGCTCAATTTATAAACATCTTAAGTGCACTTGATTTCAACTAACTTCATGCCCACGGCAACTAGCAAGGCATAATGCAGTCTCCATTGACCAAACTTTTACCAAACGATCATCCGATCCAGTAATCACATAGCGACCAGTGCGATCAAATATTGCTGCAGAATGTACAAAATGGAGAGCAGTTCAGTAACAAAGCAAGACCATCGCAACTTCAAAAAAAAAAAGAGTAAGACCATTTGCATAAGACATTAAGGAACGGGAAACACACAGAACTAGGCACCATTTCATATGAACAAGATCTAACTCCACTAGTCTAAATAAATGGAGTGAAATGCTGCTGCTAAGATAAAGAGAGAAAGCTATCTCCAAGAAGCAAAATACTGAGGGAGATCCGACGTCAATTCAATTGATATGCTTCAACAAGAATGCTAGCCAGTTAATAAGTCCATTATGAAAAATGCCATATGTGAAGCTTTAAAGTGAGTACATACCACAATACACAGCATCCCTGTGTCCTCTTAACTTCTTTATGTTTTGCATCTTTGGCACCATAGATGATGGTTTAGCAATGGCATAGCATGCAACACGTATAGATGGAGCCCGGTGATGTTTTGAAAAGCCACCTCCAATTTCTCTCAAGCTAAGCCCTCGAACCTGATCAGCTTGCATATGAGGCCATCGCAGGAAAGATGGTAAATTCTTTACTGGCTTAGTTACTTTATTTCTCTCACCTGCATCATATTACTTCAGCAATGTATTCCATGAAGCGATTGGTACATTATAAATTCTTAATTTCATACACTATCGACAGGCCTTTCAAAAAAGTAAGAGAGCCACAGGCTTCACATGTTCCATGAGATAAACTTGAAGTAAGAAAACAGAAAATAGAAAAATAAAAAAGATTTTGTACATGACCTTTTGGAAACCTAAACCAGCTGAAAAAGGGGAATAACAACTTATTGGCAATATATTTCTAACAAATTTCTTTTTAGGAATGGAAAAGTCCTACATGCATACATAGGACACAATGAACACAATTCTAGAGTGAACACCTCAGTTATTACTCACAACAGCATGAGTAGCCAGGTCAATCACCAAGTCAGTTTTGTCATGAATTACAAATACATTTTTATCACTACTTAAACATCTAATCGCTCAATATTCTTATCAACCACGAAATGGCTAGAAAGCTGGATTGGAAAGCCTTCCAATTCTACATCAACACATTATGAGTCACTGACCATGATAAAAAAGAGCACCAAATGCCCTTTTGCATTGCAGGGAAATGTAAATAAGAGAAAACAAGGCCAAGGCATCAATTACATGACAACAAAGAGAAGGACTCGCTTCCTAGTAGTGTTGGCACATCTGCAGCACTTGGAGCAGTTTTTCCAAGCAGACACCGTAATGGAGGAGATATCATCAGCATCAGCTGTTTGAGCAGCTTAGCCAAGTGGTCCTTTTCTATGTGAGAGTACCTGGTACAAATGCAGTAACCCCACATCAAATGAGGACAAAATTGCATGTAGTATGATTTAGAATATTAAGTAATCAAACTTATGCAGGGAAGTATAGATCGATGATAAAAGTACTAGCAAACGAATAACTGCTTCAAGTTTGTGATCTATAAGATCCTCCATCTTCCCCGATTCGCTACTAGCTAGCGTTTTAACACGATGAAAACTTTTACATCCTAATTAACCCTTTTGCAGGAACTGTATAAGTACCTCTTTCCATTTTAATGCTAGAAATATCTCCAGTAGATTCTTCTTTTGGACAGAATGTTTTTATGTGCAAAAATAATTTTTTTCTTTCTTTTTCCACAGTCTCTTACATATAGGAGAAATACTTGTCCTTGGAGATAATTTATAATGGGTGCTACCACATTCAAACACAAAACCTTTTATTTGGCCCGTCTCTCATACTCTGTTGAACAACCACCTCTCTTGAGGCTTACGCTGGTAAAGAGGAGTATCATTTTATACAGCTACATTCAGTATCCCTAATCGTAATTAATCATATATAAAAACTGAAAAAAAAAATGATGTAACTTGAGTCAATATTCTTAGATTGACTTCCATTGTCCAAACTATCAGAGGAACTCCCAAAAAATTGCCTCATGGAAACAGATTTTAAACAAAGATGAATTGTAAACTATACTTACTTTCTGATCAAGTTCTCATAATTCAAAGGAAACGATTTTCCATCATTGTTTTCATCCCTGCAGATTGAATCGCTTCTTGAATAACAAGCATGGTATCTTCTAGGTAAGAGCTCATGTTCCAGAAGTTCCTCATGAAGTTGCTCAAATGTTTTTTGACATGGCCCAGAAGATAGAAAATGCATGATCAGAAAATAAATTTCGCGGGGGTCGACATCAACATCCATGGAAGCAGCACAACCTGCAGCTACCTCGTGATCTTTCATGTGAGGTTTAGCATGTACCTTACTTGGCAAACTTACTGTACCCACATTCATAGAAGGTGGGTTGCTAACGCATGTATATTTCCTACAATCCATGCTCTACATACAACCTGAAGCATAATTAGTAATTTTCATCAGAAATAGTATGCTAGCTGAACAGATCACTTGAAATGAAAATTTACCAAAGAAACACAACATAAATGTCAAAAAAAAACAAGAGGAGAAAAAACAGTTAAAGGCTGATTTCTAAGATGAATATCCCAAACAAACAATGACTTAACAAGTGTGACAACATGACCAAAGACCTGTGCTAAGAGGTCCTAAATTCATTCAGATTTTTTATGTTATTTATTTAGTATGACTCGTTGCTGGATCGAATGCTTCAAAGGGTACGTGATGAGAGCATTTGTGATTTCAGACAAACTTAAAGTTCTTACAAAGACATAAGGAGAAGCTCTTTGAAGTCGATCATTTACTTGTGTGGAATACAGGACGCTAGCCAATAAAAGTACTCGTGATTTTATTATTTGGTCCTCTTCTGTCATTGTTCTTTACAATTATGTTTTCCTATCTCCAGTGAACAACTCACACAGTCAATCAAGTCAGCATTCAGGGTATCACTGACGTGAAGTATCTGCTATACCACCATTAACTGAAATTCCACATCGCTCTGTACAGTAGTTTACTCTGTTGAACAGCACCCAAACCTTATCTAATCATCAAAATCATTTCTACATGAAAACGAACCATTTCTAAGTATGCATTGCAATTCCAATATGTATACAACCAACAAACAGTCGGAATAGGTTGTTGACGCATGTCTTGGAAATAGCAGGCACACAGCCTAGCAAGATAAAGTGAAGATGTTCTGGCTGTGTAAACATGCACAGTCTGAAATTTGCAAGCTCGTAGAAGAATAGATATGAAGTTGGAACTTGATAGCCTAATCTTGAAAGCTAAGGCCCAAGCATGCAAATGTAGCTTAAATCTTCCTGAGCTCGATTCAGTTCGAATTCGAATCTAAGGTCTCCAGCTCAACTAGAACTCGGGTTTAAGCTCCAAGCCTCGTTGAATAAGAAACCATTTCACAATCAAAGTTTAAATTAACTAATACCTAGCTCACTACTCAACAAAGTGTTCTAATCAGAGAACCAACGAAAGAGATTGTAGGGAAAATAAAAAAGAGGAACAATTGATGGAACCCTGGAAAATAAGGAACTTTTAAAGCGTCATAAGCTGGAGTTCAGCATCCATGGCACCATCCTCGTAATTTGTTTAATACTGGTATCAAGCGATACTCATTAACCAGAACTCAATCGTTCAATTAAACAGTGTATTTTTGCAGCAACAGATGAATACCAATCCAAGCAATTTCACGAATAAAAGGGAGAGTGGGAGAGAAGTCGTCTCACGTGTTGCAATAAGCTCCTCCAAAGAAAAATATGGCCGATAATTTGCTCCAAGCATCCTCATTCGACGATCGACAATGCCGCTGCGCGAAAAATGAAGCTGCGCTTGAAAAATCAAAAGGCTGGTTAACTAGATTCGATTTATAGCGAGAGCAAAACCTAACAAACTTGCTGGTGTTAGGAGGCGGCTGCCGGCGATCCTTCGGCCGGAAGATGGTGAGGCGGAGCGACGGCGAGGCGACGGCGCTCCCGGGCGATGCTGAGTAAAGGTAATTACCGGTAGAGTGGGTGGCTTCGTTCGAATTGAAATTGAAGCCGAAGTCCTCTTTTTTCTTTTCTTTTTTTACTTTTCTTTTTGTTTCATCCAATAAAACTTGGACATATGGAATTTATGAAAAATAAATGAAACTAGAATTTGAAAAACAAACTTTAAATTTTTGGATATCAATTCATACTGAATAAAGTTATGATTTTTGGGGCGGGTAAAGTTGTACTTTATACTTGAGCTGGAAATTAGAGTGGTTTTGGTTTTTTAGAATTGGGATAATTTTAGAAAGTCAGTTTTGACGAATTTTGTGTGACTAGTTTATGGAAAATGTATGGAAATTAGAATTTATTCATTCTCCACGTGTGCATAAAATGTTCTCGAATTCTAAGTATTATAAAATGGCAAATACGAGCTTATGCCCTAACATTTGAGTTTTCTTTTAAAACATTCACAATTATAAACATAATGTTGTAAATATATCTAAAAGATATATTTCATATCTAAAAGATATACTCTATATATATCTTATGGATAATCATCCCTAGACTAACCCTAGCTCCTTGTACCACTATAAATAGAGGCTTTTAGTCCTCATAATAATAGATCTACAATTCTCATGCAGTTTATTTTTCTCTATACATATTCTTTCTCTCTTTTCTCTAGAGAATTTCTCTCTAGTTTACAACACGTTATCAGTACGATTGTTCTACTCTCGAAGTTAGTGATAGGTAATTATTATTAGTTTTCTCTTTTATTGTTTCAAATTGCATAAATTTTGATCAAGTAATGGAATAATCAATATTCCATTAAGTGATTCAAAATCGCATAATTGTTCATCAAAATTGAGTAACTAATATTCCATGAGATGATATTCTATGCCATAGAATTTTCGCACTTCATACATATGCACGCATATAATCCATGTACTTGTGTGAATTAGAATCATCAATGCCTCAAGATTTCGATTTCTTTAAAGTCATCCTGATTGCTATAAAGCTTCGTATGTATTCATATATATACATAGCTTTATAAAATATACATACCATTCTCGCGAAATTAATTGAAATCACTTTACTGTCCATTTATTAATAAATATAGATTGCCGCATTCAATCCATAATTATTCATCACTAATGCTTTATTTCATAGTTTTGTTTTGTATGGCAATTCCAAGCATGATATATATCTAATTATTATTAGATCTAAGTATGTGTTTAATAATACGTAGAAATCATTCCGTATTCTTTATGAAAGTTAATTTATTGATTGCCATTATTAATCGAGAAACTTAATATTCATATTTAATTATGTATTATATTTTGAGTTATTTAAAATACGACAATCATTGTTTCTGAAAGAAATATAATTTATTTACACGATGATCCTGAAGATTATTGTGTTTAGATTGTTGCTCCCGAAGTAGCACAATTGATATTCCTGAAGAATATCAAATGCTCTTGAAGAGCAATTTATATTTTGGGATAATATATAATATATTTATCCATTTTATTTTCTTGTGCAGAATTGCATAAATGGCAAATATGGCTAAACTTGAGTTCAATGCTCTTGATATTTCTGGCAAGAATTATCTATCATGGACTCTTGATGCTGATATTCACCTGATCTCAAAGGGTCTAGGGGAGACAATAAAAGAAGGAAACGAAGCGTCCCAGCAGGACCGTGCCAAGGCACTAATTTTCCTTCGTCATCATCTTCATGATGATTTAAAAATTGAGTATCTTACCGTCAAAGATCCATATGAATTGTGGACAAACCTAAAGGAAAGGTTTGATCATCAAAGGACTGTTGTCCTTCCTAAAGCTCGTTATGAGTGGATGCATCTAAGGTTGCAAGATTTTAAATCTGTGAGTGCTTATAATTCTGAGTTATTCAGAATTACCTCCAAATTGAAATTGTGTGGAGAAAAAAATCACTGAAAGTGATATGCTTGAGAAGACATTCTCAACTTTTCATGCTTCAAATGTGCTCCTACAACAACAATATAGGGAGCGTGGTTTCAAAAAGTACTCTGAGCTTATATCTTGTTTGTTGGTTGCTGAGCAAAATAATGAGTTGCTCATGAAAAACCACGAGTTACGCCCTACTGGTTCCACTGCATTACCCGAAGCCAATGCAACTTTTAAAAATGAGAATACACGTGGTCATGGGAACCAACGTGGTCGTGGAAACCAACGTGGACGTGGACGTGGTTCTGGAATGGTCGCGGTCGTGGACGTGACGTACAAAATCATGCAACCTCTAGCAACAAAAGACAAAAAGCATCCGATTACAGTTCATCAAACAAAGATGTATGTCATAGATGTGGCATGACAGGGCATTGGACCCGTTTCTGTCAAACTGCAAAACATCTTGTGGATCTGTATCAAAAATCAATCAAGGAAAAGGGAAAGAATGAGACTAATCTCATTGACTATGACGGTCCGATCGATACTACTCACTTAGATGTCTCTGACTTCTTTGAAGACCCGAACGGGAACATAGATCCATTGATTGATGGTGGTGTGCTGGAAGATGATAATCAAGACACTATTTAGATAGTCATTATGTTTTACTTTTTAGATAGCTTGTTTCAGTTGTTTGGATTCAAGGCATTGTTTCATTTGCTTCCAAGTAGTTGTTTATCCCTTTTAAAATATTTATAGTAATTCATCTTTTTCATAAACTTTTTAGAATTCAAATGGAACATTGCGATATTTGTCTAGCTGATAGTGCTACCACACACACCATTCTTAAAGATAGGAAGTATTTCCTAAAGTTAACATTAGCTGTGGATAATGTAACACTATATCAGGTGCATCAAATATCATTGAAGGCTCTGGAAGAGCTTGTATCATTTTACCAAATGACACTAAATTAACTATAGAAAATGCCCTTTACTCTAGTAAGTCCAGAAGAAACTTACTAAGTTTTAAGGACATTCGTTTCAATGGATACCACATTGAAACAACATCAGAAGGTAGCAAAGAGTATCTTTGCATAAATTGTTTTGCATCTGGCGAGAAGCAAACAAAAAAAAATTATCAACACTACCTTATGGAATGTATTATACATTCACAAAAGCGATTGAGGCAAATCATGTCATGAACTCAAAGTTCAATGACACAAAAAGCTTTAAGCTTTGGCATGATAGATTGGGACATCCCGGAGCAACTATGATGCGCCGAATAATTAATAGCTCTTGTGGGCACAACGTAAAGAATCAGAAGATTCTTTTAACAAATGAATTCTCATGTGATGCTTGTGCGCAAGGCAAGTTAGTCATTAGTCCTTCCTATACGAAGGTCAATATCGAATCTCCATCTTTCTTGGAAAGAATTCAAGGAGATATTTGTGGACCTATACATCCACCATGTGGACCATTTCGATACTTCATGGTATTGATCGATGTTTCTTCTAGATGGTCACATGTATGCTTGCTTTCCAGCATAAATGTAGCATTTGCTAGACTACTTGCTCAAATAATAAAGTTAAGAGCTCAATTTCCAGACAATTCAATCAAGAGAATTCGTCTTGATAATGCCAGTGAGTTTCAGTCTCAAGCATTTAATAACTATTGTATGGCTATTGGAATTGAGATTGAACATTATGTTGCTCATGTCCATACTCAAAATGGCTTGGCAGAATCATTTATTAAACGACTTCAAGTTATTGCTAAGCCATTGCTTATGAAGTCGAAACTCCCAACTTCTGCTTGAGGTTATGCCATATTGCATGCCGCAACATTAGTTCGCCTTAGGCCATCGGCATATCATCAATACTCACCAATGCAAATAATTTCTGGTCGAGAACCCGATGTTTCTCACCTAAGAACTTTTGGTTGTGCAGTGCAAGTCCCAATCGCACCCCCACAACGTACCAAAATGGGTCCCCAACGAAGGCTTGGGATATATGTTGGATTTGATTCGCCTTCGATTATAAGGTACCTTGAACCATTAACGGGCGATTTGTTTACTGCACGATTTGCAGATTGTCATTTTGATGAAATGACATTTCCAACATTAGGTGAGACAAATCTACATCCTGAAAAGCATAAGGAAATATCTTGGAATGAAAAAGCTTTGTCAAATTTTGATTCCCGAACTAATCAATGTGAACAAGAAGTTGAAAAGATAATTCATTTGCAAAAGATTGCAAATCAACTTCCTGATGCTTTTGTAGATACAAGAAAAGTGACACTATCTCACATACCTGCTGCAAATACTCCTGCTAGAATTGATGTCCCTGAAGGACAAACAGCAAGTGGCAGCAAATGAATTTAAAGTTCGTCAAAAACGCAGTCGACCAGTTAGTTCTAAAGACTCCGTGCCTAGAAAAAGAAAGAGGCAAGAGATGAATCCAACAATGACGAAAATAGATCAAATGACTGAAAGTAATGTGGTTCCTGAAGAACTACAAGTTCGAAAATCATGAGATCTCAATAAATTATTTATCTTCGAACGAAATATTGGAGAGAGAAAATATCGTTGTGGACGATATATTCGCCTTCTGTATAGCTCTTGATATTTTAAATGAGGATCCTGAACCACGATCTGTTAAAGATTGTAAAAATAGAGATGATTGGCCAAGGTAGAAAGAAGCTATACAAGGTGAATTAAATTCCTTAGAGAAAAGGAAAACATTTGGACCTATAGTCCAAACCCCGGAAAATGTTATCCCTATTGGATACAAATGGGTTTTTGTCAGAAAAAGAAATGAGAAAAATGAAATTACGAGATATAAAGCCAGACCCGTAGCACAAGGTTTTTCTCAAAGACTGGGGATTAATTATGAAGAAACATACTCTCAGTATGATGCATTACTTCAGATTTTTGATAAGTCTGGTTGTGTCACAAAAACTTGATATGCGTCTTACGGATGTAGTGACGGCATATCTATATGGCTCATTAGATGCTGACATATACATGAAAATCCCTGAAGGATTTACTATGCCTGAAGCACATAAGACAAAACCCAAAAGCATGTTTTCAATTAAACTGCAAAGGTCGTTGTATAGGCTAAAACAGTTTGGACTAATGTGGTATAACAGACTCACGAGTATCTTAAGAGGATACAAGAATGATGATATTTGCCCTTGTGTTTTCATAAAGAAAACTGACCATGGATTTGCAATTGTAGCAGTTTATGTTGATGACTTGAATTTAATTAGGACTCCTGAAGAGCTCAATAAAACTGTTGAATATTTGAAGAATGAATTTGAGATGAAGGATTTAGGAAAGACAAAATTTTGTCTTGGTTTGCAAATTGAACATGTCCCTGAAGGACTGTTTATCCATCAATCTTCATATACAGAAAAAGTGTTACAATGTTTTTACATGGATAAAGCACATCCATTAGCATCACCGATGGTTGTTAGAAGTCTCGATGTAAATAAAGATCCATTTCAACCTATCGAAGATGGAGAACAGATACTTGGTCCTGAAGTACCATATCTTAGTGCTATTGGAGCATTAACTTATCTGGCTAACTACACTAGGCCAGATATAGCTTTTTCTGTAAATCTCCTTGCAAGATATAGCTCTGCACCTACTTTAAGACATTGGAATGGTGTTAAGCACATTCTACGATATCTAAAAGGTACGGTTAACCTTGGTTTATACTATTCAAAAAATTCTGAATGTTCTCTAGTAGGGTATGCAGATGCAGGTTATTTATCGGATCCACATAAAGCTAAGTCACAAACTAGCTATGTATTTACATGTGGATGAGCTGCTATATCTTGGAAGTCCGTAAAGCAAACTTTAACTGCAACATCTTTAAATCATTCTGAGATCATTGCAATCCATGAAGCAAGTCGAGAATGTGTTTGGTTGAGGAACATGACAGGTTATATCCAAGAGTCGTGCGGATTAGTTTCATCGAAGGACACTCCGACTGTGTTGTATGAAGACAATGCCGCATGTATCTCGCAACTCAAAGGAGGATTTATCAAAGGCGATAGGACAAAGCATATATCCCCAAAGCTTTTCTACACACATGATCTCCAAAAGAGTGGCGACATCAACATTCAACAAATTCGCTCAAGTGATAATCTCGCGGATTTATTTACAAAGGCATTGCCGACATCAACATTCAGACAGTTGGTACACAAGATCGGCATGCGTCGACTCAAGGATCTACAGTGATTAATCTCAGGGGGAGTAGCTGTACTCTTTTTCCTTCGACCAGGTTTTGTCCCACTGGGTTTTCCTAGCAAGGTTTTAATGAGGCAACATATTTTGTTAGGGATGAGAGGGAGTGTTGTAAATATATCTAAAAGATATAGAGAAATTATATGTTTTTATCCCCTTAAGTATAAGAAACACTATTTTTGCCCAATTTATAAGAACACACAAATTTTGCCCATTTCTAATACAAAAGTACTAGTTTGTCCTTTCTTACTTATTTTAAATTTAAATAATACTTCTTTCTTCTTCTATTCTTCTTCATCTTCTTCCTCTCTCTCTAAACCTTAGAAGCTCCACACACTCTCTCTCTCTCTCTAAAAGCCATTGAAGATCCTCACTCCTCACTCTCTCTCTCGACTTCTTCTTCTCCGACTCCGACGGCGTTGCTGCATTGTTGCCTCTCTCTCCCTCCCTTTTCATTTCATTCTTCTCTCTTTCTCTCTAAAAACCCTAACCATCTTCCCTCTGCACCTTCTTCTTTCTCATATCTTCTTCTCTCCATTTCTCTGCAAGTGACGGCGGCAAGAAGTCGACGGCGATGATGGTTGGGTTGCTGCGATCTCTCTCTCTCTCTCTCTCTCTCTCTCTCTTCAGATCTAGGGTTTTTTACACATATTTGGTTTTTGTAAATAGATCTAGGGCTTTTACTTATTCTTCTTCTTCTTCTTCTTCTTGTTCTTCTTCTTATTCTTCTTTTTTTCTTTTTCCAGATCTGGATTCGAGCATGCATTGGAGGATGAAGCTAAGGTGTTTGATGATATTCCCAACCGAAAATTTGCAATTTTAGTAGTAAGAAAATTCAAAACTTTTGGTAAGAAAATTGCAATTTCGTGGTAAGAATTTTTAGTTTAGGGTTTCAAATTATTGATAATTGGTTAGAATCTGACATTTATTTTCTTACTATTTTTTGTCTGATTTTACTGTAATTTTAGTATTTACAAATTGATTGCTTCTTTTTGGTAAGAATCGGCCGAAGATTCTTACTATAATTTCAGTAATTCTTACTATACTTCTAGATTTAGGGTGTGATAGTTTTATTTGTGAATTGTCTGCTTTTTTTTTTATAAGAATCGACTGAAGATTCTTACTATAATTTTTGTAATTCGTTACTATAATTCTAGAATTAGGGTTTGATGTATTTTTTTTACAAATTCACTACTTCTTTCTGTTAAGTATTGACCGGAGATATTGGTTAGAATCTGATGATATTTTGTTAGAATCTCACATTTTCTTATCGTGTTTTGTTTGTTAATTTATGGTAAGAATTTGACATTTTTCTTACGTTATTTAGGATTTACGAATTGACTGCTTCTTTTTGGTAAGAATCGACCGAAGATATTGGTTAAAATCTGATGATATTTTGTTAGAATCTCACATTTCTTATCGTGTTTTGTTTGTTAATTTATGGTAAGAATTTGACATTTTTCTTACATTATTTGATATATTTCTTACGTTATTTAGGATTCACGAATTGACTGTTTCTTTTTTGTAAGAATCGATCTAAGATTCTTATTGTAATTTTAGTAATTCTTACTATAATTCTAGAATTAGGATTTGATAGTTTGTTTATGAATCGACTGCTACTTTGTTTTGTTTGATAAATTGGTAAGAATTTGATATTTTTCTTACGTTATTTTGATAATAAAAGACTGAGTATTTATGGCTTAAAATTGATAAAATTTTCTGTTCTTGGCATGTTTTGTTGCGGTAGTTGCAAATTCTTCTAGTTTTTCAAGTTATATAAGAATTGCTTCATTTCTTATTGTAGGAATTATTCGGCTGACGACGGCTATGAGACGCGAAAGACGAGAAGATATCAAATTTTCTTACTATATCTGTAGTATTTTGATAAGTTTTTGTTGTTTCTTGGTAATAATAGTGTCTTAATAAATGATTAAGTGGTAAGAAATGTGATGTATTTTATTACCAATATGTGTAATTTTCTTATCATTCCCTGTACAAACAATTAAATACATTTCTTCCTTTTTTTTCAAAAAAATTGGAGATTTTGTCAAATTTGTTACCAAAATTATTCGTAAGAAAATCCTAAAATATTATAAGAAATTATAGTAATTCTTACTAAAGAAAGATAAAATTTCTTACCAAATGCATTAAAAATTCTTACCAAGTGAATTAACAAAAAAAAAAAACTGAAACAAGAGAAAAACGAAAATTGGAAAATTAAAAAAAAATTAATTTTTGGCTCTAGGGGTATTTTTGTCCCAATTTTGAAAATGAGACAAAATTAGTGTTGGGCTTATATTTTGGGCATTTTTTGTTCTTTTATCCTCTAAGAGGATAAAAGTGTTGTTGCCTCAAAGATATATTCCATATCTAAAAGATATACTCCATATATATCTTATGGATAATCATCCCTAACCCTAGCTCCTTGTACCACTATAAATAGAGGCTTTTAGTCCTCATAATAATAGATCTACAATTCTCCTGCAGTTTATTTTTCTCTATACATATTCTTTCTCTCTTTTCTCTAGTCTCTAGTTTACAACACATAATTTTATATTAAAACATGTATGATAAACAATGCCTGACTAAGCTTGTACTCCGTATTATAGCATATGCCAATTGGGTAGGCGGAACAATCGTTTTTAGACGATGTTAACTAATGAGGATGATAGTAGATTGAATAATTTTATCTAATATACTTTCATATTTACTAAGTTAAATTAAAAGTGAGTGATATCCGATGTCCCAGATTGGCTTGATTTTTATCCTAAAAGAGGTACTATTCCTTCATATATATTTAAACACGTTTGATAATTTATCTCATACTCCCTTATGAAAATTTATCTAGTGAGAAATGATATGTTACTCCCCCAATATGGCGGGTAACTTCGCCATTTCTTTGATTTGACATTATTTTGTTCGATTTTTTGGATTATTTAAATTTAGTATCATAGAAATTAATATAGTTTTTATAAAATCTACAAAATAAATAAAAATCAAAGCTTTATTTGTTGTTTTTTCCTTCTAACTTCGAAAATGAATAAATAAGACAAATCGAATTTTGATTATTACTCATTTTTAGAAGTTAGAAGGAAAAAACAACAAATTGAGCTTTGATTTTTATTTATTTTGTAGATTTAACAATTTCTATATTAATTTCTATGATACTAAAATATAAAACAATTGAAAAAATCGAACAAAATAAGGTTAAATCTAAAAAACGACGAAGGTATTAATGAAAATGCCACGAACGTGCCTACCATTGGAGGAGTAGCATAAGGGTCCGTTTTGTAGGCAAGATGAGCAGATGAAGGCAAGATGAGATGAGTCATCTCCCTTCATCCGGCGTTTGGTAGTATTTTACAAAAAGTGAAAAGCCCGAACATCATCTACCCGGCTCGTTGTTATTTACTGTTTTTCCACTTGACTCAACTCTCCAAAATGGTGAGTTGAAGGGAGATGACCCTCTCTTCGCACTTTGTAATAATAATAATAATAATAGGACTCAATAATATTTTAATAATGTAGATTGCAGTTGTTGTTAAATAATAATAATATTAATAATATTTTATAGATATTGTCAGTTATAATTATATAATTAATAAATAAATATGACTCAATAATAATAACAATAATATTATTAATAATTAATTCATTATTATTGTTACTATTATTAAAAAAAATTATCACACTTTGAAAGATTTGCTACCAAACAACATATGATTCATTCATCTTGAATACTATTCATATGACTCATCTAGATGAGTAGACTTCAAAAATGTATCAAACACTGCCTAAGAGTATTTCTCTATATCTAGTTATCTAACTTAAGAAATGACAAATAATGTGGACCATTTCGCAAAAAAAAAAAAAAAAGAAGAATAAAAAAAAAGCCCATTTCCAGCCCTTCTAGATGGAAAATACTTGGGGGATTTTAAACATAGCCCCAAATTCTCTCAATGTAGCCCCCAAATAAAAGAAATAATAAAATTAATCCTAAATGTACAATTATGTCCTTGTGTAGCCCCCAACATCTAATTTTTAATAAAATCTAATTAAGTATTTATAATTTCGTAGCCTCCTGGTGCATACCCATATAGCCCGCGTACAAAATCACAAAGATTGATAAAATCATGCTGATACTAATTACGTTACTCATCTTTGTAAGTTTATTCTATTTTTTCTAGTTTTCGACGTTTGTTTGTATGGTGGTACTCCTATGAATGTAACAGTAGAATACTTCTCTCTCTCCCCTCTCTCCAAGGAGTACCTAGCGGCAGCGCGAACCAAGAAATTAATCCGCTCGAAGATATTCATCGCGATCCTTCACGAAGAGGAAGAACAACACGTCCCTCTCTCTCTCTCTCGCCTTGTCCACCAACACCCGCTGAGACGAGGGCGCGATGCTGAAAACGCCGACGAGTCGATGACGAAGCACGAGATGAATAAGGCGCCGCGGAGGACGCTGTTCAGGCTGAGGTTGGCATCGGCAAAGCGCGTGAAGGAGATGTTGGCGAAGATGTCGTTGGCGCCGTTGCCCTGCTGGCGATCATCAGCGACAGACGCAGCACCCTCGACAGCTCTCCACGAAGGGGCAGAAGTATTCCATTGTCATGTTCCCGAGGATGTAGAACAACACCACCAGCCACGCAGCAGCGCAAAGTACCCAACCGCAGGGGAATCATCACAGGCGCAGTAGAAGATCTCGAGGTAGTCGAGTTGTTTTTCACGTAGGAGCATTTCCATCGATAGTCGACGAATTTATGAACATTGTCGCACGCAATCCAAAATGGCAGTTTCATACAGAAGAATAGAGCTCGAAGTAGAGACAAAGAGGCGGCGAAGATGGAGACTGATGAAGCGAGAGAAAGACCTTGTTTGCGGTGAAGTTTATTGGAGAGAAAATCCATTCAAAAGGAGAAATGAATCAATGAATCAGAGTGATGGCAGCCATTAACAGAAGCTATAAACCTCCGAAAACAAGGGAGGCTAGGAACGTATAAACTAAATTAGATTTTATTAAGAATTATATGTTGGGGCCGGGGGCTATATAAGGGTATACTTGTACATTTAGAATTAATATTATTATTATTTTTATTTGGGGGCTGTAGTGAGGGAATCTGGGGCTATGTTTAAAATCCCCCAAATACTTAGTCCTCTTTTTATTATTACTAATAATTTATATTTACGGGCCGAGTATAAAAGTATAGCCTGGATTGGGGTGTTCGGCCCAGCCCATCATATAGACTGCTTGTATCCATTCCGTGACTTCGTCTAGCTCTTATTAATAAAATTGCTTTTCTTATAAAAAAAAATGAAATGATCGAATGCATAGGAATCCATAATGATGAATTACATTTGTAGCTCATGTCAAGATTGGTCTCCTTTGCCTCTCAAACTTAATTATACATACACATCACACATTTGATCATCAAAACTTTTATATAAACCGATTATTGTAACAATTGTTTTTTATTCACCTGTCCCTTTGCATTGAATATGCTAGGACTTATTTATAGAAAACCAAAAAGGAATAGATAAGATTGCTTGCTAGAAGCAAAACATAATAGTAGTAGTATAATGTTTTATGAGTTTTCTGATCCCAATAATTAAATACTAGCAGTCTCTATTATCCAAAGTGTGATTGGATTTTGAATAATGTAAGAATATAATATCTACTACCTTAAATAATTAAATATATGGAAGTTCATTTGGATTTTTTTTTTAAATTGAAGTAGATTATATAATCACCCAATTCAAATATTGATTTTATTACATGTATCTTCAAACATCTATCCACTAATTTAAATAAGAAAAATATATATATAAATGAACCGTCACAGTTCCGTATTCTATTATCTCAAAATATAGTTTTAAATCTTACCAATATTCGACTACTACAAAATATTACTGCTCAAATACTTACGTTGTCCCAACGGATTAATGCAATTAAAATTGGGCAAAAAAGAAGTACTGTAGTAATACTAGTTTGGTAAAAAAATTGAAAAATTAGGCAACATCCAAGAAATAACCAAGGAATATTACAAGCGAAGATTCCTAGAATCCAAACCAATGGGCGTCCTTTGCTTAGCTGTCCCCCACCATTTATTACACCGGCGCACTTTCTATTTAATTAATGATTAAATCTGATTAAATTAATATTTTTGCCAACCCCCAACCCTCTCCTCCCCTCCTATAAATACCTCCCTCTTTTCTCTCTTAAAACCTTCTTTCGACCATTTTGGAGAAGCTCTCATAAGGTCAGTATCTCTCTACTTTTCTCCCTTTCCCTTTCGTTCCGTTTATTTTATTCGTTTCCCCTTTCCTTTTTTTCTGTTTTGTTTTTTTCATTTTTTTCTTTGTCTTTTAGTTTTATTTTTAGATTTTTTCGTTTCTGCTTTGTTTATGTTTGTATTATTTTATTAATTTAGTTGCCTTTAATTGTTCGTTCCTATCTTTGATTGTCGACTGTTTGGATCTTGTGTTCTTATTATTTGTCCTTGAATTTGCAGATTCTTTTTTTTGACGTCTGAATTCCGCTCTGAAACCAGATCTAGATTTTTGTTTGTTGATTTATCTCATAAATTTAGGACTATAAACTGAGAATTGGATTTCAAACCCTAGCTTCCATGTTTCCGATCCCTCCGTTTTTATGACGTGCGCCGTCCTTATGCGAAGAATTCGAATCCTCCATTCTTTCTCAGTAGTATTCCTCTACTGGTTCTACGTGTTTTCATGAACTAGCCCCTCTACTCATCATAAACCCTAATTATTCATTCGATTCCGACGAATAACCCTTCCCAATTAGAAAATTCTCTATTATTTTAACCAAATTAGGTAAACCCCCGTTCAATTTATAAAAAAAACAAGCGCAAACGCTAGATCATCATCTCTGCATCTTGAGGAATGTCTTCTTCGAAGAATCAACCAACGAGCCCAGGCTCCGATGTGGACGAGAGGAAGAGGAAGAGAAAGCTATCTAACCGCGAATCTGCGCGAAGGTCGCGGGTCCGGAAGCAGCAGCATCTCGACGAATTGATCGGGCAAGAGCAGAAGTTGGTAGATGAGAACAAGAAGCTGCGGGAGATGATCGATGGTGCCTCTCAGCTCTACCTCAATTTCGCCTCCGATAACAACGTGCTGAGGGCCCAACTGGCCGAGCTGACTGATCGCCTCAGGTCGCTGAACTCCGTGCTTCAAATTGCATCCGAGGTGAGCGGCCTCGCCTTTGACATTCCGGATATTCCGGAAACTTTGCTCGAGCCATGGCAGCTCCCTTGCCCTGTTCAGCCTATATCTGCCTCCGCTGATCTGTTCCAGTACTGATGATTCGATCACGGTGGAGTGGATTGAGTTCCATGAACGTAGTTGCTACATTAGTTGGTTTGTGTTTTTATTGTTGTTAATAATGGGTATGGGGTTTGATTTAGTCAGGGTTTTGCAGTATTGCCTAAATATCATGTTAAAAAGTTTTATGTGTTAGGATTAAAACTTGTGTTGGTTTTGTAGTTTCTTGTGTTTGGATGGATCTCCTCTTGTAGTGATGTGGTAGGATTCTTGATTGGTGGTTTTGTGGTATAAATAAATATCTCGTTTGTATCAACTTCGCGCAACTTGATTTTTGGTTATTGATGTTCTTTATGGCGTTTGCAATAAAAACTCGAATGTAATTTCAACAACCAAATACTTGTCAACACTCTATTGAAAACGTTTGTTGAGCTAATAGATAAAACTATAGATCGATAATATGAGCGTTTTGAATTATTTTATATGTTGAAAATCCGCCATGAAAAATATATAGAAAAAAAAGTTCAATTGAAACTGAAGACAAATTCATAATTCTTGGGTTGTTTTCCAACCTCAAACAAAATCCTATCATCAATCTACTTCTTGTTAGAACATTAAATCAATCACAATTAGCTTTATATTTCCTATCAACAACCAATGCGTTTCAATAAAGTATCGTATAATTCCCAATCAACAACCATACAGCAAAGTGTAAACCACTACTAATCAATACCAAATCTTCTAGCAACACGTGTTCATATTAAAAACGACATTAAAGAAGCACATAACATAAATGATTAATGATGATTAATTGTCATAAGTACGGCACTCATCGGTCTCGGGATTATCCTTACAGTAGTTCTCCAAGGGGTCGGAGTCCTTCTGCTTGTCCCTCGCGTGGCTCGCCGCCGCGCTCAGCTCCTCCACCTCGTCCCACGCCGCCGCGCACTCTCCGCTCACGGCGTCGCCGGTGCACGCCTCCTCCGCCTTCTTGATGCTCTCCTCCACCTTGTCCGACAGCTTGTCGGGCGCCGCTGCCGCACGCATCCTCCTCAGAGGGGCGGCGCTCCGCCTCCACGGGCTGTTGAGCTGCGAGAATCCGACGGATCTCGGCGACGAGTCCGACGCCCTGGCGAAGACCTTCACGGGGGCGAAGTTCACTCCTGCTACGGCTGCCATTTTTGCTTCTTCGAAGGGAAAAAAAAAAAGATTGATGGTGTTTTGTGGTGGTTTGTGTTTAAGATAAATAGTTGGGGAATGTGGTGAATTGTGGATAGAAATTCTTATCATTTTCGCGGCCAATTGCGGTACTACACGTGGCGCTCATGCAAGATATTTGCAAGCAAAGATCTTTTTTGTGGTCTTTTATTTGCAGTAATGTTCATTATATTTATTTGCGTGTGGGAAAAAAAATATGGACGTTTGAAGGCAATATATACATACTTGAAGAATTTGTGTTCTAATAAAAGAAAAAAAATATTATTTGTGAAAAATCAAGAGGTACTTAGCGTAATCGGTCGGTCGGTATTGGACTCTTGGTTGTTATACCAAAGACTGGTGCGTTTCTTCACACGTGTTGTGAGTTGCAACGCTTGTTCTCAAAATATCAGCTGCGCTCGGATTCTTTTCTTGATCGGACAAAAATACATACATCATGTTATGGTAGCGTTGGCGGAAATATAACTCTTTGATGATGCTAAAATCGATATCTTTGCAATTACAAAAGGAGAAAGAATTAAAACTAAAAATAAAAACTCCATGGTGAAAAAAATATATATATACTACTTCCATCCCTTTATATTAGAGCTTATTTCCGTTTTGATCCGTCCTATTATATTAGAGCTCTTCCTAAAATGACAAAAAATACTTGGTTACATTTAACTCTCTTTCTTTAGAATTAATTATAACCACATATCCTCTCATTCATTAGTTTCTATACAAGTCAAATTAGCTCTAATATAATGGGATGGAGGTAGTATATATTTTTTGGTTACTAGGAGGGTGGGTGCTAAAGCTACCTCCAACACCTAGATCCGCCCTTAATTATAGTTAAATGAATTCTCTTTGTTCACGATGTTATACTATCAACAAACTATGCATAATTTAGTCACCGTGATTAGAGGTAGGGAAAGAAAATGATATCACATCTAGTCCAAAAATATATACCAACTTTTTTATGCGGAGCAACCACCAAGCTCTGCTCCATCCTTTTGTAGGTTTAGCTTGACCTAAAATTTCATTTTTTTGTCATTTTCGGCCGCTCACAGAAAACAAAACGTGAGTATTTTCATTTTTAGTTGTGGACTCTATATCCACAAACTTTTTTCATACTCAAAAGTCAACCAAAATTTATTGTAATATATACATTACTTTACTACTATTATTTACTTTATGGTAAATCTAAAAAATTACTTTATTATCCAGTGTTACAAGCATAAAATATAGTGTGCTGAAGTACTCCGCTCACATTTTTTGTGGACGAATGAATTATATTAGATTAAAACTAATACTTGGTGGCTAACATAATTATTTTGCTAAGATCAATACTCCTAAACAAAACTTGGATTTTGTCCATTATTGGCTTTTATTGAAATTTCATCTCAAAAGGTTTTTGGTATATATATATATATATATATATACTATCTCCATCCCATTACATTAGTCCTCTTTGCTTTTTAATTGTTCGGCACGCTTTTCCACCGAAACCTAGTACGAGTTTTAAAATATAATTTTGATGTATTCATTTTTTCACGGGGTACGAGTTTTAAAAATGAATACGTCAAAACTATATTTTAAAACTCGTACTAGATTTCGGTGGAAAAGCGTGCCGAACAATCAAAAAGCAAAGATGACTAATGTAATGAGATGAAGGTAGTATATATATATATATAAATCATGGCGTGAAAAATATAATAGATCTGAACCTTGATATTATTAAAATTTACGGCTGATATTGATATAAACATGATTGCATTAAATAATAAGTATGAAAAATTGAAAATACTTTAAGCATCACTTAATATATAAATAGGGACACACTTGGGTCAGCCAGAGGCACCGTGCGGACGGCTAAAATACTGACACTTTTATTCGTGTAGATTAACACTTTTTTATATAAAGATTGACACTTTTAAAAATTGACATTTTATTCGTAAAATAATTATGTTAAAGATTGACACTTTTATTCGTATAGATTAACACTTTTCTATATAAAGATTGACACTTTGACCCGGGCACACTATGTGGCCGACCTCACCCAAGTTTTTGTCATATAAATAAGCATGATGCTGAAATAAGGGTGATTACATGTACATTTAAATATAATTTTATATAACTTTAAACATTGTTCATCACATTATAATTTATTTTTATATGAACCAGATCTATATATATATATATATATATATATATGAAAGTGAGATACTCTTTGAAGAATTCTTTATATTGCTCATAAAAAAGTATAAACCTTTCCATCAATTTTATACTTTTTGATGTTAAAAAAAATGATACTACTATAATCTAATTCGACTTTTCTAAGGACCTTATTAAAAATATGGTCATCCTACCCTAGTTAAACCAACAAAAAAAAAAATAAGGAGACGGAAAAAATATCTCGGAGCTCCTCAAATTCAACAATGTCCAATTGCTCATCTCCATCTGATTCTAATCCCTCCGTTTACCGCTGCGGCCGCGCGTAGCCAATCACAGCCCGCCGCAGATAGAGATTCCCTCCGAAAGCTAAAGGCACTACGCAACTGCGCTTTTCTTTAACGCCATTATTTTTACTTCATTTTATTCTTTTGCCGTCAGCGCTAACATGCGCCTTCAGAAAGTCTATCACCGTTTCTCTCTCCTCCATTTCCCCAAACAGCCCCTCATCCTCTCCCACTCTCCCCATTTTGTCTCCCTAAAGCCACCTCCCCGTCCTCCATTCCACTTGATCAAGCCTTTCTCGTCAACTTCCGCAGCTGCCGGTAGAGCGAGAGCGATGCCAATCCGCAATATCTCCACCGTCCAAGGCGCGGAGGGCGACGGCGGCTCCAACGGCGCTGCATCCGCCGCGGCTGACCGTGAAGGTAGCTCACAAATTGCGCGCACGCCGGTTTTTGAATTGATATGCTTTGATTGCTTTTCATACGAGTGCCAGTTTAGTTAGCCGATTCTAAGTGGTTTTACAGTTTCTGCTGAAATTTGCTTTGAATTAACTGGCTAGAAATGCAAAGCATAGAACTTTGCGATATTGTTCTCTCAGAATGAACTTTGCGATATTGTTCAAATTTCTGGAAGTCTAAATTCATTCTGTTTATGTATCTGGACCGTCGGAAACTGGGTGGATTGGATAAAACTATGTCCTTGCTGTTAGCAGATAACACCGTTCTGGTTATGCAGCGCGTTTCTTTTCATTGTGTATTGTGCTATATGTCTATAGTATAGAATGTATTTTTCGTGAAGTCAACAGTCTTTTCTATTGATCATGTGTAAAATTCTCAATGCAAACTGAATTGGTTATGGTTGTAGTCTCATATCCTTGCCAATCTTTCATATGATCAATTTAGTCCTTTTTGAATGCTTGGCTATGGCAGCGTGATGTATGTAGCCTCTGTATAGGTGTGCAATGAATTACCTAAAAGTTGTTTGCATCATACATGTAGTACCACATTGATACCCGCACTTTCTTTAGTTAAGCTCAAATATCTCTATCTTCTCATTTTTGGCATTTCTGCAGATTCATCATTGGGAAATGGGTATCGCCTCCCTCCACCTGAGATACAAAATATTGTTGATGCTCCACCCCTTCCAACAATATCATTCTCTCCTCATCGGGATAAAATACTATTCCTCAAGAGGAGATCGTTGCCTCCCTTGGCAGAGTTGGCAAGACCTGAGGAGAAGCTTGCTGGCGTCCGCATTGATGGGAAATGCAATTCGCGAAGTAGAATGTGGGTAACAGAACATTTCTTAGACTTTTTAGTCATTATTTTCAATTTTTTAAGAAACCAACAGTGTTGATGGTTTTTTTTTTACATGTTTTATTGCTGTAACTGAAGAATGGCATGACATTCATTTCCAGGTCATACTATACAGGTATTGGGATCTATCAGATACTGAATAATGGTACCCTGGGTCCTGAAAAAGAAGTACATGGTCTTCCAAGTGGTGCTAAAATTAACTTTATCCAATGGTAAGCCAAAATTCTCTAAGAAATGTGCTATATGCACCTTGCTATTGATTTTTACTGCAGCACACAAGAATCAATTGGCGCCACATGCTAAATTGTAGAAACAGTATTTCATGTCTTATGTATGTAAATTTTCTTTACTCCTCATTTTTCTTCACCTTTTTAATTTGCTTGAGGAGTCATAACAATCAAGTATAGTTATCTCACTGCAAATTTTATATCATCCGTAACTCACTTGTTTTTCTTCTTTAATAAGGTCACATGATGGTCGCCATCTTGCCTTCAGTATCAGAATTGATGAGGTATATGTCTCCATTTTAGTCTCCCATCGTAGCCTGTGGTCACATTGTGCATTGTTCATCTTGCTCTTGGGATTCTATCCTTTTCTACTCATATATTAATTTGTACACTTATGGTTGCTGAAATAATATTTATTTATTCCAAAGAATAGATCTCCTCATTCTGCTCGCGTTGTTTCTTATGATATATATTCTCTATATGAATGCTATTGCCCTCACTACCAATCTCTAAACAGGAGGATGGCAGCAGTAGTAAGCTGAGAGTATGGGTTGCAGACGTTGAAACTGGAGAAGCTAGACCTCTTTTCCTGGCATCAGATATTTTTCTAAATGCAGTTTTTGATAAGTATGCTCCATAACTTTAGATTGTGTTTGAAGTTTTTAGTTAATTTTCTTATATATAGTCTTTCCTCACTTTTCAAATCCCTCTCATTTTTCCTGCTCAGCTTTGTGTGGGTAAATAACTCAACCTTGTTGGTTTGTACAATCCCTCTGTCTCGGGGAGATCCTCCAAAGAAACCTATTGTTCCGCCAGGTCCTAAGATCCAATCCAACGAACAGAAGGATATAATTCAAGCAAGAACACATCAAGATCTTCTCAAAGATGAATATGATGAATTACTATTCGATTACTATGCAACTTCACAGCTGGTTCTGGTATCTCTTGATGGAACAGTGAAGCCAGTTGGACCTCCCGCTATCTATACATCTCTGGACCCATCACCGGATGAAAAGTACATTATGATTTGTTCGATGCACAGGCCATATTCTTTTATTGTACCCTGTGGGAGATTCCCTCGAAAGGTTGATCTATGGACAGCTGATGGCAAATTCATAAGGGAAATTTGCGATTTACCCCTTGCCGAGGATATTCCCATTACACATAATAGTGTTCGAAGAGGAAAGCGCTCAATCCAGTGGAGAGCAGATAAGCCATCAACACTTGTCTGGTATGCTATCTAAATTTTCCTGCATCTATTATTGCCTGAATTGGAAGAATGAATTTGCAACTCGGAAGAATTTCACTGTTGAATTTGTGAATGCTTGGAGGGCAATAAAAATCTTTAAATTTGTTCTTTCTAATGAAAGAAATTGCTCCTTCAATATGAGTAATATTGGTATCAATCTATGTAGTAATATTTTAAATTTAAAATGTGCTACAACTGCATACAGGTTTTATGCTGGTACTTTGCGTTTTATTCGTATAACGAGTTTATTCTTTTTTTACTGGCTTCTCCTATAGGCTTTAGGTAATTTTTGAGGATAATCTGCATTATAATTGATCATTTGTGATGATTACAATTTATTAATGCCTTACTTATTCTTTTTGGTGGTGAATAAGGGTCGAGACGCAGGATGGTGGTGATGCCAAAATTGAGGTCTCTCCACGTGATATAGTTTACACAGAACCTGCTGAGCCGCTTGAAACTGATCAGCCGGTTGTTTTGCATAAACTTGATACTCGCTATGGGTATGGATTTTGATGTGGCTTTAGTCCAGCATATCTTGGGTCTTTAAACATGACATACTTTCTGCACATTTTTCATGTCATAAGTCATAGTTTACTGGGACTATACTACTGTTTACTTGCTCATGCGTTTCGATACTATTTCATACTAATCAGTGCAAATCATAGTTTACATGGCATTTTTGTCCCTTTAAATTCTACATGATGTGAAATTGGCATAGCTGATTTTTTTTTACTGAGTTTTGGGAGGCCATGACTTGTTCTTATGTGATCATTATATGTTAGAGAATTTATGAATACTTGAAATATTGTGTTTATTTGATTATCAAAACTGGAGTATGTTTTTATTTGCTCTCACAGAGATAGCTACTTAAATGGTTGACTTTGAGGTTTTCTGGCTTTTGCCACATTGTAGTTATCGATTCTATCTTTTACCCTTAATCACTTGACATACTGACATCATCCCCTGCTATTTCTGAATTCCTTGTGTTTTTAGAGGGATCTCTTGGTGTGATGACTCGCTTGCACTAGTTTATGAATCTTGGTATAAAACGCGGAGGATAAAAACATGGGTTATTTCACCCGATCATGAGGGTGCAACTCCACGCGTACTCTTTGATAGGTCTTCCGAAGATGTTTATTCAGATCCTGGTTCTCCCATGCAGCGGAGAACGCCTTCAGGCACTTATGTGATTGCAAAGATCAAGAAGGAAGGTGATGAAGGCACATATGTCCTATTAAATGGAAGTGGTGCCACCCCACAAGGGAACGTACCATTTGTGGATTTATTTGACATGTGAGTTTCATATATCTTTTGCTAGCTAGCTATTCCTCTTATCTTAACAATATAATGATCTAGAATCTGACTTGAGGAGTTTCAGAAATACAGGCAATAAAGAACGAATATGGGAGAGTGACAAGGAAAAATATTATGAGACTGTTGTTGCTCTGATGTCCGATCAGCATGAAGGGGACATACCTCTTAATAAGTTAAAAGTATTAACCTCTAAAGAATCCAAGACTGAAAATACACAGTATTACCTACTGAGTTGGCCAGAAAAGAAAGCATGTCAAATCACAAATTTCCCACACCCTTACCCTCAGCTGTCTTCACTAAAGAAAGAGATGATTAGGTATCAAAGGAAGGATGGTGTTCAACTCACTGCAACATTATATCTCCCCCCTGATTATGATCCTGCAAGAGATGGACCACTTCCATGTTTAATGTGGTCTTATCCTGGCGAGTTTAAAAGTAAAGATGCAGCTAGTCAAGTGCGTGGTTCTCCAAATGAGTTTGCTGGCATTGGTTCAACATCTCCCCTACTCTGGCTAGCTAGAAGGTAGACTCCTTCACGCTTGCTTAAGATTGTACCTTTATATCGTTTGTAGTCATAAGCTTCTCATTGACCTTCGGTTCTGCTGTACTCGTGATCACTTAAAATCCTGCAGGTTTGCTATCTTATCAGGACCTACAATTCCTATTATTGGAGAGGGTAATGAAGAGGCAAATGATAGGTATTTTGATAAATGATCTATTTTACTTTTGGATGGACAGGACCCTGTGTAGTTATGTTATTCATTAATATATATGTTTTGTTCTTCAGCTATGTAGAGCAACTCGTTGCAAGCGCGGAGGCTGCAGTTGAGGAAGTTGTTCGCCGCGGTGTATGTTTCTCCACTTGTAATTTTCACAAAGCAGTTTTTGCAGATAAATGATAATTCTATGAATATCATTTTCTCCAGGTGGCTCATCCAAACAAAATTGCTGTTGGTGGTCACTCGTATGGGGCTTTCATGACTGCAAATCTCCTAGCGCATGCACCTCATCTCTTCTCATGTGGAATTGCTCGCTCTGGAGCATATAACAGAACCCTTACTCCCTTTGGATTTCAGGTATAGATATAGTTGCTGCAGTTGAGTTTATGTGCTATTGCTTTGCTCTTTCTCAAATCTCTCTTCCTAATTTGGATGATCGGTTCCTGAGTTGCTGTTTAGTCTTCAGTCTATATTATCTTATCGAGTATCTCTCTTTCGCAGAATGAGGATAGGACACTTTGGGAGGCTGTTAGCACCTATGTTGAAATGAGCCCATTCATATCAGCTAATAAAATCAAGAAGCCTATCTTGCTCATCCATGGAGAAGAAGATAACAATTCAGGAACCTTGACAATGCAGGTATGGGACCTATCCTTCTCTCTTCTGCATATGTAATGCCCGCCTTTCTCGCAAATTCTGGATTATGTTATATCCTGTACACATAATGCAGTCGGATAGATTCTTCAATGCATTGAAAGGACACGGTGCACTTTGTCGTCTCGTAATTCTCCCCTTCGAGAGCCATGGATATTCAGCTCGAGAGAGTGTGATGCATGTTCTCTGGGAAACTGATAGGTGGCTGCAAAATTACTGTGTGGCCAATGCTAGTGAAGGAACTAATGATGCCTCTGAAGAAAGTGTAAGCAAAGGCTCATCGGATGCAGAAACTAAAGCTGTCGGAGCAGCTGGAGGAGTAGCAGAGGAGCCAGATCACGAACCCGATACAATTCACATCATGTGCAAGTCTTCATTGTGGTAATTGTTCACCTCTTCAAGTAATGGTCTCGAACAAAACTAATTTTATTTCAAAAGGCCTCATGCTTGCCATATTTATCTTCAAAAGAAGGGCTATGCTAAAAATTTTAGCGAGCTTTTCACTCTAGGTGATGGATTCAATTATATATATATATATGATCGAGTATTTGAAGGATAAAACAAAATGAAACAAGCTCAAAATTATTCAATCCATGAAAGTATGCTTTGGACAAACGTGCATTATTTATATCTATCTAGGTTAATACCCAAAGTAAACACGTATTTAGTTGTCAATGGTGTACTGTATTTTTTTGCAGATATTCGACTCAAAATGGATTATAACTTGAGCTCAGTGAAGCTTCCGACAGGGTTTATTTAAACCTACAGTTGATAGCATCACTGAAAGCTAAAGCATGGCGCAGTAGAGTTGGTTTTCGATTCTTAAGTGGCCTGGGTGAAAATTGGGAAGCAATTGTTTGTGCGAGGTCCGATTATGATTTATGAACAAATGATTATTGCTGGAGGTAAATTATTGGCGTGGAATAATTGATCATAATTAATCGTTTTGGTATTGCGTGTTTGTAAACTTATGTAACTTTAGGAATCTTTTCAATTAGGGCGAAGGAACTCCATTGCCTTATATTATGTCCTCTACTCCTGCTAATAATGCTTGTCGATTATGCCTCGTCTTCAAGTACGGTAATTTTCGACAACACAGCAACTTTTTTAGGGAGGTTATTCTTATTATTACACCATTTAAACTAGTACTGTAATATTTACTATTGTACATAATTGAAGTAGTTTCATTTTGTAGAGCTTTAATTTAACGTCTCATATTATATGCCATGTTCATTATAGTCATTATCATAAGAGAAAAATCTTTTTAGCCAACAATAAGATATTAATTTAATTTTAGCCACTTTTCATATATAGAGACTTTTATACCCTTAATGAAATTTAATAAATAAATTATTAAAAAAAAAACTATACTCTTACTCATCAGCTGCCCCCCACTCCACCTTCTCTCCCTCCCTCCTTTTTTCTTAATTTGCAGAAACGGCAACCTTCACCTCTCGCCCGATGCTGCATCACCTCTGGCCCCATTCTTGCTGCCGTCACTCCTCAAACCAAGAAGCCATGGTAGTTGCTCCCTCAATTGAGAGAACCACCGCCACCATCCTCTCCCCAATCTGATCCCCACACTCTCCATCTCTCCCAATTAGATTATTCTTTTATAGTTGACTAAAATTAACACTTGCTTTATCATTTTGGCTACTTTTGGCCATTCCCTCTTTATATATCCAGCGTTTTAGGTGAAACACACTTGGAGCGATATTTTGAGAAATTAAAATCATGACTTAGATTGTCGTTATACTAGTTGAAATCGTTAGTCAATTTACTGAGGTTACATGCATAAAATGTGGGATAAAGGTTTTTATTTGTTTAGGCTTGTACTTATAGGTAATAGCAGTGTGCTAAAACATTAAAACACACAAGCCTTAGGCTATCGTGCTATTTGAAAGGGTTTGATCGTAGGGATTTGCAATCAAATAAATAAATTACACAACACATTATTTGCGCACACTTCTAGTGTTGCCCATGGACAATAGGAAAGTAATAATGGTAGCCCCCATCATGCACCCACTTGCCTAGCTACTATAATAGTAATAAATTATTCACCCCGTTTTAAATATAGCGTTTTGATTCTTTTGATAATAATTTTATGCTCTCTTGATCCCATAAATTTGGGCACCGGAATTAATGGACTGTGTATTTTTTTTCAATTATAAATAATATTGTACTTATACTATTCATAATTGGGAAAAAATTACACATTCTGTTAATTCCGGTGTCCAAATTTATGGGAGAAATGGAGCATACAATTATTGTCAAAAGAAACAGGACGCTATCTTTGAGAAGTGGGAGTATTGAACAAGAGTATCATTAACGCTATCGTAGAGGGTTAAGTGCACAAGTACTCTATATTTTGAGATATTTTGCCATTTTAATTTTAAATTGAAGTTCCTCATTTCGTACACGATTATGAAAAATTTAACCTTTACTAAAATTATAGATCATCAATATGTATTTCTTTTTTAATAATTAAACCCTAAGGCTTCATTTATTTTGACGTGAAACGAGGTATAAAAAGTATACAGTTTATTTATCATTTTATACAACGTTTACTTTAATATATATAAAATGTGATGCGGTCAGGTCGAATAAAAATTCGAGCAGCCCATTTGTCTATAAAAAAGTAAACAGCATGCATGTATAATATAAACATTTATATAAAATTATTATTATTTTATTCAAATTAAATACTACTAATATTATATACAAAGAGTAATACTCCCCTATCCACCGTTAGCATATTTAAAGTGTCAACGACTGACGTAGCGATGTTATATTTAAGGAAAATTATTATTAATATATCTTATAAAAATAAACCTACAAAAAAACTAATTCATACTAAAAAAAACTAAACCCTAAATTAAAAAATCAATGACGTAACATTGTCACGTCAGCCGTTGGCACATTATGTGTGCCCACGGTGGGTAGGAGAGCATTCATATATATATATATATATATATATATTGTAGGTCCTGCTGTTTATTACTCTATTTGTTCTCAAAAATTTTGCCCCGAATTGACTGACACAAGATTTAATTATCCTTACTTTTGTATGACATACTAGTATTGCACCCCGTGCTATGCACGGGATTTATATCACAATTAGTAACGAAGAAAAGAATAAAATAAAAAATACAATAAATATAGAGATGTTTTAATATTTTCAATAATTCATTGCATGTAAGGGAAATTTAAAAATAATAGATTATGAAAAATATCAATTACAACCATAAAATTATTTATTAGATGAATCACGTGGCAAAAAAAATCATACAAATTTTTAACTACTCGTAATAATTTCATTATATAAAGTAGATGATAGTATATTAGAATTAATGCGAGCTTAAGATGAAATAAATTAATGACCGATAAAAACTTGTAAAGCAAGTAGCAAAATTGACATAAAAAATCTATATGATCATTTACATCAAATAATTCAACAATTAACTTTCAAAAAGTCAAGTATTTCATCTATAAAATTATTTTACCTTCTAATTTTATAATTGATTATATTAATTTTTTTTATTGAACCTTGATATATGTTCAAATCTACATATCACAATGGTAAAGTGGCATATTAAATAATCTCTAGTTTCTGTCATTAATTTAGCAAGCTCAATTTAACAGTAATACTTATAATTTATAGAGGCAAAATCACAATTTAATAGCCTCTAGTTTTATTATCATATTCAAATATTTTATTGTATCAACCTAAAAAATATAAATTTATCAATGCTTCACTATTATAGATAGTCAACAATATTAATTTTGTTGAAGCACATCTAATCCAATATGGAACACAATCAAAGCTTGAGCTCCAAGCTTGTGGTTTTGAATTTCAAGATAGTCAATATAAAACTTGGTAGAATTTATTGGAGAACTATTGGACAATTGAAATTATAATCTATTGGACAATTGCTTGTGTCTTTTGAAACTATTTAGCTTTTATATATTGTAATAGATGAGGGTAGAAAAATATTTTTTTACAAAAATGATACTATCTCCCTAATTTAGACACAATTTTCTTATTGGGTCTTTTCACTAATATAGACACATTTTCTTTTTGGGAAATAATTAACTCCCAAATGGTATAATTAGTAAATCTCTTATTAGGGCGTGTACAGCCGCAAAATCACTTTAGGGGCTCTCTCCCACTTTTCGGCGGAGAGAGCCCCTTCCGAAAATCGGCCACAGCCCAAGGGCTCTATCCCCGGACTCTCTCCGATATATTATTTTTAATTCGATTTATTTTTTTAATTCGATTTTCGATTCGATTTTATTTATCAATAATGATATTTGGCCATAATGTGGCCGGCCACACTATGGTATTTTTCTTAATATGCATAATTTAAAAAATTATAAATTAAAAGTTATAATCAATATTTAAATGTTGACAAAAACTTGGGTGAGGTCGGCCACATAGTGTGGTCGGGTCAAAGTGTCAATCTTTATACAGAAAAGTGTTAATCTATACGAATAAAAGTGTCAATCTTTAACATAATTATTTTACGAATAAAATGTCAATTTTTAAAAGTGTCAATCTTTATACAGAAAAGTACTAATCTACACGAATAAAAGTGTCAGTGTTTTAGCCGTCCGTACGGTGCCTCTGGCTGACCCAAGTGTGTCCCTTAAATGTTTATAGGATATTATTCTTAATTACTTTTAAATTTGAATAAAAAATATTTTTTTCTTCCCAATAATTACATATTTTTTCTCTTAAAGAAAAAAATAACAAATTCTTTAAACTAATCACGATCATCAAATAAATTAAAGGGTTAATTTGTTAAATACATAAATTATACAACTTTTTGAATTTTTCTCATAAAATCTAATTTTTTTTGGCATAGATACATAAACTATTACATATTAATATTAATTATGACCGGCCATATTATGGCCGAATAGCATCACCCTTTATTTATTTATTTAATTCTCTATTTTCAATTAAAAAAAACTCAAATTTTGGAACTTTTTATTTTATTTAATTCAAACGAAGTACAACAATTAAAATTTGAACAAACAAACTACAACAATTAAAATGCGAATAATTTTCGATCATGTTCAAGAATTTAGCTAAGAGCATATAATGCTTCTCCAACTGATCCTCTATCATGTTGCTCTTATCTTTGGTGAGCAACTTGATATCATGTTGCTCGTATCTTTGGTGAGCAACTTGCTATACTGATTCTGTAACAGCCCGGCTTTCGGATTGACGGCTGACCCCACAGACCAACACGACTTAGCTAAGAGCATATGATGCTTCTCCAATTGTTCCTCCATCATGTTGCTCGTATCTTTTGTGAGCAGCTTGCTATACTGATTCTGTAACAGCCCAGCTTCTAGATTGACGGCTGACCCACAGACCAACTGTTCATCCATCATGTTGCTCGTATCTTTGGTGAGCAACTTGCTATACTGATTCTGTAACAGCCCGACTTCTGGATTGACGGCTGACCCCACAGACCAACTGTTCTTCCATCATATTGCTCGTATCTTTGGTGAGCAACAGACAAACTGTTCATCCATCATGTTGCTCGTATTTTTTGATGAGCAACTTGCTATACTGATTTTGTAATAGCCCGGCTTCCAGATTAACGGCTGACTCCACAGACCAAACACGAGTCTTTCCAGTGTACTTTGTTCTCACTCACACACTGCCTAAGAAACTTTCCAGGAGGTCACTCATCCCACAATTTCTCCAGGTCAAGCACGCTTAACTTTGGAGTTTTTATTGTTGGTATGAGTAGCATCAATCAATTCCTTTAAGCTCTCCTAGAGCATTTGTCCATTCCTGCATACTCTCGGAATCCCTCTCATTCCGGCATATCTTAGTTCATTCATGTGCCCCTTCGCTTAGAAGCCCTCATAGGAGCCGCTCTTTGTCCGTGCTTTTGTGCACCGGCGATCACTCCGTACTTCTGTCCCGGTCATCACATGCCTAGCAGCTTCCGCTTGGTTCATCCCCGAAGCACACCATACTGGGAGAGGTTAAGCTCTGATACCATTTGTAACAGCCCCGCTTCCGAATTGACGGCTGACCCCACAGACCACGTCCCCAAAGCACACCATACTGGGAGAGGTTCGGCTCTGATACCATTTATAACAGCCCGGCTTCCGAATTGACGGCTGATCTCATAGATCAACACGCGTCTTTCCAGTGTGCTTGTTCTCGCTCACACACTCCTTGAGAAACTTCATAGAAGGTCACCCATCCTACAATTTATCCAGGTCAAGCACAGGTCAAGCACGCTTAACTTTGGAGTTTTCATGGGTGGGCTTCCGAAAAGAAGATGCACCTTATTGGTATAAGTAAGCACCAATCAATTCCTTTAAGCTCTCCTCGCATTCAGTCCTATTCCTGCATACTCTCGGAATCCCTCTCATTCCGGCATGTCCGGTTCATTCATGTGCCCTTTCGCTTAGAAGCCCTTATAGGAGCCACTCTATGTTCGTGCTTTTGTGCACCGGCGATCACTCAGTACTTCTGCCCCGGTCATCACAGATTCATGAGCTTCCTTTTATAGGCTTGGGCCTTAATCTCCAAGACGTAAGCTTTCTTATATGCCAAAGATATGTATTTGTGGGCAGCCTCGGTGTTTGATTGCAAAAACTCGAGTTCGGCTCCCTCCGAGACGGCATCCAAATCAATCATCTCCTCCATTTGTTTTGCTTTTCCTGTATTGCTAGCTTGGGTCTTGCTTGTTTTGTCCCGATCGGTCGGCCCCGATCGTCAAAATCCCCAGACTCTTCTACTTCGTCGGGGTTGCTGGAGTTGGACAAACCATCAGTGCCCTTCTACTTCTTATTAGGGGAAAATTATTTATATTTTGGAATATCTAACAATTTCTCTCAGGCCTTGCCGTATTTGAAAGGTTTCCTCGTAGCTCGTATGTACAACTCATTTGCTTTTTGGTATATATCGTGCTCGTCAGCTCTGCTTTGCCAGTCCCTCTTGCATTGGGTGTAGTAGTCGTTGAATATGTTGCATTTGGGCATCATGCGCTGCCAATGAGACTTCAGCTGCTTCTTGTTCCTAGGTTTGTAGCCTATACTTTCAATCGTAGCTTTGTACCTAGCTACGATTTTACCCGAGGAAATGTGCTCCCCTATGTTGATCGCCAACTGCTGGGTCTTGGGAAATGCTGGGTCAAACAACGATGAGATTTGCCGATTCCTCAGCACTGTACGCCACAGGCTTGACCTTCTCCGTCGAGGCCGGCGCTGCCTCCGATGCCGTCGGCTTGCCATTCCCTTTCTTCTTTGTCGGGGCATGGACGTTCGAAACTGACTCGAACGAGCTTGAAAGATTTAGCCCCTCGAGTTCTTGTGTCACACCTCGGCTTCCCTTCGACAATGGAGTTTGAAATTGAGCGAAGACATGCGGAGAATCTTCTTGAAAACCGGCAGAAGAAAAGCTCATCACTCCGTAGGGAGTACTTGCGTAGGGAGCAAACCGAGGTTCGTCGGCGGTGGCGGCATTGGATAATTCTCCTCTTGAGGTGTAGAACCACCGGGACAATTGTTTTGTATCCAAGCGAGGAATTGTTCATCATCCATAGCTAGAACAATTTTTTTTTTTTGCAAGATTGAGCTTGAAAATAAGTTGAAATGAGAGTGAAAGGTGTAGAACGAAAAGTAAAATGTTGTGTGGATGTGAAGAAAATGAAGAAGAATTTATAGTGAAAAAATTGGGAGTGTACCGTTGCTCTCCAACGGCTAATGAAGATTTTAGTTTTTTTTTAATTCAAAAATCCTATTAAAAAAAAATTCACATGCTGACATCAAAATGACGTCAACAGTGACGCAAGCGGGGAAGTGAGCCGGGCGCGGAAGAGCGAATCGGGCTCGCTGAAGGAGTGGCTCACCAGCGCGGCCCGGGCTCGCAGGCGGGAGTGAGCCCCCCTCCCCGGCCCGCTGTACATGCCCTTACACTTAACTTTTCATAATTAAATCTCACTAGTATTGCTCCCGTGCGATGCACGGATCGATCACCGATCAAGCTTATAAGAAAAAATAGAATAATATAGTACTATATATTATATTGAATGATAATAAAATTACTTTGAAATATAGAGTTTTTTTAAAAAAAATTAATAGTTTACTACTGCTATTAATTTACTACATGTATAGTATTTTCTAAATTTATTAATGGGTTATCTAATCTTCAAGTTTTAATTTTAATAGTGCGTGATGCAATCTGTATGTTTGATCTTAGCATTTTGCAAGAGAACAAATGTTTTGGAACTTTAGAATTATAAGTTTTTTTTCTAACATTTTCTAATACTG
The DNA here is from genome assembly GCA_001642375.2 of Mentha longifolia. Classification (NCBI taxonomy): domain Eukaryota; kingdom Viridiplantae; phylum Streptophyta; class Magnoliopsida; order Lamiales; family Lamiaceae; genus Mentha; species Mentha longifolia. Next base: position 12,377,084 of record CM038113.1, on the reverse strand, counting down.
TAAAATACTAAAAGACCCAGTTATACACCTACAAACCATTAATAATAAGCATCATGTTTAATTTTTTTAATTCAATGCATGCAGTCCAAATTTGACTGTTGTACAATAAAATAAAATAAATATAAGAGCTATTTTTAAAAAAATATATGTATAAATCTCGTAATGATGTATGTAGTTGAGTTGTTTTGATATATGTATATCTCTTGCAAATGTAATATAATATTCATAAGACTGCCTAAAATGCAACTGTGACGATAGAACAATATCAAAGAAAACAAATATATAACACGTTTTTTCAGATAAATAAATTAAATTTCGAGCAAAAATCATAGTTTATGTTAGAAAAAGATATATTAAAAATAAAATAGTTGTTCTAAAAGATTATTTAAAAAACCAAAAGAAAAGTAAAGACACATAGAGAATATAGTTTTATAAGATAGTGCAAAAAAACTTGGTGAGAATAATTAATGATGCTTGCATTTATAGGGAAAACCATCCAACTCCACTCTAATTTAAATTATAGTTTAAATAAGGCATTGGGCTTCATCCCAAAATTAGGGTGTGTTTGGTAAAGAAGATGAACCAAGATGAACCAAGATGAGAGAGATCATCTTGGTTCATCTCACTGTTTGGTAACCAACTAAAATAAACTGGAGGGCCCGAGATGAATACAAGGTCCGTTGATATTTCACTGTTCCGCCTTGTTTAGTCATCTCACGTTTTTGGTCGGATGAGGTGAACTCATTAAAACAGTAACACAATACTTTCTCTCTCTTACCATTTTACCCTTATGTATTTATACGATTTCAAATAATAATAATAATAATAATAATAATAATAATATAATAAAATAATAATAATAATAATGTAATAAAATAATAATAATAATAATAATAAATAAATAAATAATAACAATAATAGTAATAATAATAATAGTAATAAATCAATAATAATAATAATAATGTAATAAAATAATAATAATAATAGTAATAGTAATAGTAATAATAATAAATAATAATAATAATGTAATAAAATAATAATATAAATGTAATAAAATAATCATAATAATAAATAAATAATATCAATAATAGTAGTAATAATAATAATAATAATAAATATTAATAATTTAATAAAATAATAATAATAATAATAGTAATAGTAATAGTAACAATTATAATAATAGTAATAATAATAATAAATAATAATAATAATTTAATAATAATAATAGTAATAATTATAATAATAACAAGAATAATAATAATAATAAATATAATAATAATAATAATAATAATAATAAATAAGAACAATAATAGTAATAATTATAATAATATCAAGAATAATAAAAATAATAACTCAACAATATAATAATAATAATAATAATAATAATAATAAATATAATAATAATAATAATAAATAATAACAATAATAGTAATAATTATAATAATAACAAGAATAATAAAAATAATAACTCAACAATATAATAATAATAATAATAATAATAATAATAATAATAATAATAATAATAATAATAATAATACAGAGTAATAAATAATAAATAATAAAGGGTACTATTTAATCTCAACGATAAAAAGTGAAATCGGTAGGGGTATTTAATAAGGGTAAAATAGTCAATTTAAATTTTAATCTAGAGTTTTGCAATTTGTACCAAACACAATATGATATCATCCGGGTCTGAATTTTTTGCTACCAAATGGTGAGATGAATGATTCATATTGACACTATTCATATGAGTCATTTTGAGATGAGTCATCATTCTTCATCTTGAGATGATTACCAAACGCAGCCTTAGTATTTATCTTATTGATGGTGTATTAACCTTAGGATATTAGATTACTTTGATCTACACAAACGCAACCTTAGGTATTATGACTTTTGGATATATCCATGTAACTTTTGGAGAGAAAATGGTAAAGATGTAATTATTGCCAACTATTAGGCTTTTATATATTTTATAGATTATCCACTCACCTCTCAACACGTATCGCAATATAATTTAAATTCTGAAAATTTAAGTTATCATAACTCGCTCAAATTAAAGGTTTTTATACTATCATTCATTTAAGATCAGACATCAATATGTTTTTATATATCTATGATGCTTCAGTTTTAAAATATGTATAAATACAAAAACTACATTACATCCCTAAACACAATACACTTTACACACTAAACACTATCGTCTTAAATTATGTGCCGAAAAGAAACGTGTCTATATTTATGAGACGAAGGGAGTAATAGATAAAATATGAAATGTCTAAATTGCTCTTACTTTTTTAATTAAAAATGATATGTGAAAATAAATGAATCTTTTTTATTATTATTATAAAAATGGTAAAAGATTATATCATGAATATAAGACGGGCAAACGTTTTTTAGCAAAAGCAAAGGGAGCGCAAGTATAAAATGAAGCCCACAGAATTGGAAAGAGATGTAAAAGTCCTTACGTAGAGTATTAAAGTCCAAATGAATACAGCCACCATTTTGGAATCCCAACTCTCTTTATTAAAACTTTACCCAAAAACTTAGGTGAGGCCGGCCACATAGTGTGATCGGGTCAAAATATCAATATTTATGCAGAAAAGTGCTAATCTACATGAATAGAAGTGTCAATCTTTAACATAATTATTTAACGAATAAAAGTGCCAATTTTTAAAAGTGTCAATCTTTATGCAGAAAATTGTTAATCTACACAAATAAAGGTGTCAATTTTTGAAACGGCCACATAGTGTGGCCGGGCTCACCCAAGTGTGCCCCAAAACTTTATACTACCTATATCCCGTTATATTAGAGCTTATTTTCATTTTGGACCGTCCCATTATGTTAGAGCTCTTTTTTAAAATAGCAAAAAGTATTTGGCTACAATTAACTCTATCTCCTTAAAATTAATTATAACCACATATCCTCTTATTTCTTAATTTTTGTGCAAGTCAAATTAGGTCTAATATAATGGGATGAAGGTGGTATATTATGAATGCCGGTTTCCTACCTCCACCTACTCGGTTAAAACTTAGAAATTAGCACACACACAATCAGACAAATCTCACAACCATTTTTTTCTCTCTCATTCCATTCCATGCCATATTAAAAAAAATAAAGAAAAAAAGAAAAGGAAAAAGAAAATTGAGAGACTAGTCGTCGTCCTGTTCGAGTTTCTATTTATATAACTAAACCTCTCTCACTTCAACCAATCACTCTCTTTCTCTCATGGCTTGCTCCCTCAGATTCCTGCTCCTCCTCTTTCTTCTCTCCGCCGTCCCCGTCGCCTACATCATCCACTCAGAGACCTCGGACCGCGGGGCACATGTCTACGCCTACCCCAGCAAATCCTGGCTCCGCGAGTGCGCTAAGTGGGACGACCTCCACAATCGCTTCCTCGTCTCCTTCTTCGAGGGCGGCGTCGGAGTGGTGCCGGTGCAGCCGGACGGCGGCTCTCTCGAGGAGATTCCGGTGGTCGCCGGCGTCGCTAAGAACTCGTCGCTCGGAATCGTGATTGACCGGCCGAGGAATCGCCTGCTGGTTGTGATCGCCGATGTGTTGGGGAACAAGTACAGTGCGCTCGCCGCTTACGATTTGACCTCATGGAATCGCCAGTTTCTCACTCAGCTGGGTGGACCAGGTGATCCATTTCTCTCTCTCTCTAAGTTTAACCTTCTTTTTAATGCGAAGAAGTACGTTCTACTACTTACTAATTATAGATTTCTGAGGAGCAAGTAAATTAGAAACTTTTACAATTTCAAAATTATACTATATAGGTAGGTGAATGGTACATTATGAATGAATTTATGATGGGTGCGGAAGAACAACAAGACAAGTGGGTGATGGTATTTTTGTGTCAAGTTTATGCCTATTATATGTAAGTGTGATTTTTCTAACATGCATTTGCTTCTAATTCAAAGTAGGGACAGAATCAAATCATGCGGTAGCACTGGATTTTACATACTTTGTTGCACAAAACAAATTAGGATAATTAAAATCCTTTATCAGATTGAGCTAAAGTTAATTCTTACTACCGTACTACTATAATTTTGGTATACTTTTATGAATCACATTGTATTTCCGTTGAATACTCTGTAATCTTTATGCTATTACTTGTACATAATTACCCATTCATTTCCTTAGACACTAATAATGTAGATGGGATCTACCATATGAAAAAGTAAAGATTTTTCTTTCCTTCTTCTGACTTGAGGGAGAAATGCAATGAATTGCCGCTGTAAAATTTGGTGGAGTTTTATTGATTAAAAGAGGTTGCCCGTTCATAACTGTTTATATTCTTATTAAGTAGCCATTGTGATTTTATTGTCATCTGCATATATTGTACGTATGAAAGTAAAAACATAAAAAAAGTAGTTCCAATTTCCAAATCATCAAACCAATCAACAAATTCTAGGAAGAGGGGCTGTAGGTAGAACTCATAATCTGCAAGTATATGCATAGCTAGTTTAGCGATCTATATTAAGTTCCTATTCAGTTTCAGGTAGAGCTTGAAGAATTTCGATTATTCGAAAAATTGAATATCTGTCCATCCATATAACTTGTTTGAATTGTCGGCGACTCTTTCTATGTTACTACTAAATAAAATGATTGCTCGTAAACAAGAAAGCTGCAAAATAGCTAGGGCCCTCATAATACTTACAAGTTACAACTAACTAAGCGGTTTTCAACTAATTAAATTTATTGCTGCTTCATGACCAGCATTCATCAACTTCTACTTTAGGTAGCTAGGTTTCCCCTCTAGATTTCAAGCATTAAGTATACAGCCTGTGATGTTGATGCAAGAGTTGAATAATCATAGTCTGAAATTTTTATGATGAACTTCATCTGTCATATCTCCAAATTTTGACTTTCTCTGTTATAATATCTCAATGGGGTCCATGACCTTCAATATTTTGCTTCCTAAAATCGTTTTCGTAGATGGAATTTTCGCCGTGGTTGCACTATGAACAACACTCTATGCTTTCTGAATATGACAAAATATGTAAAAAAAATGGATGTATTATTGATGGATGGTTGTTGTTTTATCTTTTGAATGTGCAGAAGGTGAGAAAACATTCGCAGATGATGTAGCTGTAGATTCAGAGGGAAATGCATACGTAACCGATACAAAGGGAAACAAGCTGTGGAAAGTTGGAGTAGACGGAGAGCTCCTCTACACGATCAACAGCCCTCTCTTCGCCCCAAAAGAATGGTACTACAATTTAGTTGGTCTCAACGGAGTCGTATACCATCCAAACGGATACTTATTAGTCGTCCACACTCTAACCGGCAATCTCTTCAAAGTCGAGATAGGAAAGGGAAAAGGAGACGAGGTCAAGCTAGTTAAGATAACTGAGGGTTCGTTAATGTTTGGAGATGGGTTGGAGCTCATTTCTCCCACGAAGCTCGTGGCTGCAGGTACTGCCACAAAATTGGTGGAGAGTACGGATGATTGGGAAACGGCTCGAGTTGTGGGGAAGTCGAAGAGTATAGGGCATCGTCTGGTGACAGCAGCCACGGTGAAAGATGGTAAGGTTTATTTGAATCATTTGTTTGGGTTGGGGTATCCTAAGAGGAAACATGTGCTCGTTGAGGCTGTATTTTCTTGATGGAAGGGGCTCTCTGTTTCTTGAGAATGGAGATTTGATGGTGGTTTTGTGTGTGTTTGTTTTGAAGTTAAGGATAAAAAGGTGTATGTATTGTTCCACTTGCCATTACATATGCATATAAACGGCTGCATTTTGTTTTAAAGAAAGAGGTGTATGCATTCCCTTTAATATTTTCTCAATTTCATTTTTTGCATTAGTTTTTTCTTTTCTTTTCTTTTTTGTTGACATTTTTGTATTATGTTTCATGTGCCATGTATTATTGATTAGGTGGAACATGATGTTTTCATCTACATTGCCCCTTTTTTCTGGTGATGCTCATTAAAATATTTATTAATAAACGAATCAGAAAAAATAGTATGAAATTTACTTGATATTGATATTAGGGAAAGGAATGTAGCTATAGCACAATCATGTAATTTTAATGATTATATAATTTATCATTTTACAATTATTTAGGACTCATCATTGGCACAATACTACAATGGGACACACTTGGGTCAGCCGGAGGCACCGTGCGGAGGGCTAAAATAATGACACTTTTATTCATATAGATTGACACTTTTCTGTATAAAGATTGACACTTTGGGCCCGGCCGCACGGTGCCTCCGACTGACACAAGTTTTTGTCTACTACAATATAGTGAAATAAGCAACAAATAGGTGTCTGTGTGAATAATGTATAATTACAGGTGGCGATTGCACACATTGATTACGATATGATATGAAATCATAATTTAAAAAAAATAAAAAATAGAAGAAGTTAGAATTGAAGCAACCAAAGGTATGCTTTGCACTTTCAAATTCGAAGTATTCCTTTCGTCCATGAAAAACGTGGATATTTTATCATTTTTGATCGTCTATTAAAAACATGGACATTTCTATTTTTAAATGTGAACCATGTATTCATAAATCATTTTCACACATAAAATTAACTAAAATTTATTATAATATTACATTTTATTTTAATATTCTCTACTTTATATCAAATTATATAAAATATTATGCCAAAACATTCCGCACGACGGGAGGAGTAGTATGCTTGCTTTCTTTAGCCTCGCCTCGACAAAAACAATTCAAGAAACGAAAACAATTTTGGTAAAATAAATACCATTAGTAATAAATATGTCCAATGTCGGCGTTCATTGTTGTATCACCTTTGTTTACTACGTTACTAGTTTGTTGAAATTGTATTTATTAGCTAACGATAAATTTATTGTTTTATATATATAAAAAAACACAAGTAAAATAAATGAGCTAATGCTGATTATACCAAGACGAAAACATTTCAAGTATGACAAATTTTTTTCTTGAGATTTAATTGATATAACAAGATACCATATTATCTTATTATGTTTTGACTTCATATTTTATTTATGAATAGTAAGCTGCATCTTTGGACATCACGTACACTCGATCGTTAACAAGAAAAATAATTTTAGAATATTAAGACGACTTGCTATACTTAGTAGAATCTTATCTGGTACGTGAATTTAATTTGATTATTCATTCCACTAATTTAATTTCCACAATAACTTTCATTCTACCAATCCACTACTTCTCATGTCTTCTGTATGCACGCAAGCAGACGATACTAATTGATGTAACTAAAAGCTTTTTTTAGCCGGCCCTATAAGCAAAGCCTAAGATAATTTTTATTTTATTTTTGTAATTCAATTAAGTCTTGAAAAATTATCTTAGTTTGGTTAATAAAGTCTACTAAACACGCCCTAAGTATCGAATAATTTTCTTGGAAATACCTACAATTTTCAATATCTTGATTTCTAAATAATACCAAAAAAAAAACTACTAAAATATATAAATGCTCAAAAACTATTTCAATTTAAATCCAATATCAAAATTACCATACAATTCAAAATCACATTTAAAATAATACTCCGTAATAAATAATTCTGGATTCATACAACAAAAATGAAATGTTGTTTAGCTCAAACAAGAAAATAAGATTCTCCAAAAACAAAATACTGTAAGAGCATTAGTAAGAGAGCCCTCCATTATATATTAGTATTTAATTCATCTTGGAGGGCTCCCATTTTTGTTGCATTGGAGCCCTCCAAGGGCTCTCATTATTTTATAGTATTTAATTTTTTTTATTTTTTTAATTATTTTTTTTATGATTTAAATAAAAATGAGAATTAATGCTTTTAATAAATTCAATTGTATTGCACATTTGGAAAATTACAATACAATGAAAGAAAACTAGAAAAAAAATACATAACGATAAAATGAAGTAGGAAAAAACTACTGATGACCGAAACGTGCCCAAATTTCATCGATCATATCCTTTTCGAGATTTTCATGAGCGGTTGCATCGCGGAGGGAGGCATTCCTTTGCATATAACGTGCGAAAGAGACATCAACACCTTGACGCGCTTGCAACGGAGTCCTTGTTGAGCTCGATCCCTCGTCGTCCTCCCAATTTTCGGCTGCTTCTCCTTCATCTTCAATTATCATGTTGTGCATGATAACACATGCATACATAATTTCTGTTAAATTTTCGATATAATGCGAGCGGGCCGGGCCTTGTACAATTGCCCATCGTCCTTGCAGAACGCCGAATGCACGCTCGATGTCCTTCCTCGCAGCTTCTTGTTTCATGGCGAACATAGCTCTTTGTGGATCGGTCGGACATGGCACCGTCTTCACGAAAGTTGGCCATCTTGGATAGATGTCGTCGGCAAGATAATAGCCCATGTTGTACTGCTTGTTGTTGGCCGTGAAATTTACGGCCGGCGCAACACCCCTCAGATAATCGCTGAATACGTCAGATTGATTTAGCACGTTGATATCGTTGTTCGATCCGGCGACGCCATAAAATGCATGCCAAATCCACAGGTCTGTTAAGGCCACCGCTTCAAGAATTACCGTTGGAGTTCCCTTCTTGAAATTGGTGTATGCAGCCTTCCACGCCGATGGACAATTCTTCCATGGCCAATGCATGCAGTCGATACTCCCGAGCATGCCGGGAAAACCGTGCTTCGCTTCATGCATTTGGACGAGGTGTTAGACGTCACGCGAAGTAGGTCTCCTTAGGTACTCCTCTCCGAAAGCGGCAACGACGACGCGGCAAAAATGCTTTAGGCATTCTCGTCCGGTTGAATCGGCGATGCTTAGATACTCGTCGTACTCATCGGACGGACCACCAAATGCAAGTTGACGCAGTACAGGATGCCCCTGCATAACTTCCTGCAGTATTTCCCATACAATCCGTTCTTTTCCACGAATTTTACTCTTAGCAACTCCTATGTTCGAAGCAAGATGTTGTCTAATTAGACCACCTAAAAGGGCTAGCTATATTAGAGCTATTATGCTGGAGTTGAGTCGTATCGCTTCTCATTTGTTATGGCTTGGCCCTTTTATGGCAGATATTGGGGTACAGACCCCCTTTTTCTATATTTTTCGAGAACGAGAATAGATATATGACCTATTCGAAGCTGCTACCGGTATGCGCATGATGCATAATTATTTTCGTATCGGAGGGGTCGTTGCCGATCTACCTTATGGCTGGATAGATAAATGTTTAGATTTTTGCGATTATTTTTTAACTGGGGTTGCTGAATATCAAAAGCTTATTACGCGAAATCCTATTTTTTTAGAACGAGTTGAAGGCGTAGGTATTATTGGCGGAGAAGAAGTGGGGTTTATCGGGGCCAATGTTACGAGCTTCCGGAATACAATGGGATCTTCGTAAAGTTGATCGTTATGAGTGTTATGACGAATTTGATTGGGAAATTCAATGGCAAAAAGAAGGGGATTCATTAGCTCGTTATTTAGTACGAATCGGTGAAATGACAGAATCCATAAAAATAATCCAACAAGCCTTGGAAGGAATTCCAGGGGCCCCTATGAGAATTAGCCGGCGCTTTGATAGAATAAAAGACTCTGAATGGAATGATTTTGAATATCGATTTATTAGTACAAAGCCTTCTCCCACTTTTGAATTGTCCAAGCAAGAACTTTATGTAAGAATCGAAGCACCAAAAGGAGAATTGAGAATTTTTCTGATCTCCCGAATCGGCTTACTAATGGGATGCCCCAATACATTACAAAATTTAGCTTTAGCCAATTCCGCAATCAGAGGAATAATTGGAACAAGAGTATAAAGCTTCTTAATAGCATTATTGATTAGAAATGAATTTTCTAGAATTTGACTCCGTACCACGGAAGGATTTGCACGTTTGAAAGATAACCCAAAATTTCAAGGGAATGCTTGGGAAATTGGTTTATCCAAATCCTTTTTGGATGAAACCGCACAGAAAAATGCCATTGCCAAAAAGTGACAAGGTTTAATTTCCATTTATTCATGAAAAGGGATGTCCCTTTGGAAGCCATAATGGATTTTCTTTGATACCTAATATTATGCATGCAGGGTTCCTCGACCAACCATAGGTTCGCCCGAAAATCCTTAACAAAGACGTTCATAAGATGTTCTATTTTTATATAGAAATAGATTCGTTCAAGAAGAACTCCAGAAGATGTTGAACGTAAATGAAAAGATTGGTTACGTAGAAAGACGAAAATAGATTCGTATTCACATACATGAAAATTATATAAGAAAAAAAATAACCTTTGATTTCTTTTTGACAAAGAGAAGCTGACTTTCTTTGGAGTAAGAAGACTATTCCAATTCCAATATTTGTTGAGAAAGACCCGTAATAAATGTAAGGAAGAAACATCTTTTACCCAATGGCGAAGAGTTTGAATCAAGATTTCCACATGGACAGAGCGAGGTATTAGTATATCTAACACAAAAGTTAAATGTGAAAAATTGTCCTCTAAAGAGGGAAATATTGAATGAATTGATCGTAAATTCTGAGATTTTACTACCTTGTTCTTTTTCGCTTCTAGACAAGATATTAATTGTAGACAAAATGGAATTTTTTATTCAAAATCGTGGTGTAACGTGTATCCTCCCCTGTTCCGGTCATGGAATAGATGAAATAAATCAAAAAATGGATTTTTGTTCAAGAATGAAATCTTATTGGAACTGTCCATATCCGGTTCATCCTTCAGAACCCTATCACACCCCGGATCTGGTGAAATAGGATGAATTGAGATAGTATTTTGTAAATACGTAATTATCTTGAATATATTAACCAGTTCTTTATTTTCCGATCGCTTGGAAGGGACAAAAGAAAGATCTTGTTGTTTCTTCAACAATTTCTGATCTCTAGTGGACCTCTCAGTAGGATTCGAACCCAGACGAAGTTCTGACCATCTATCAGAGAAAAAAAAACGAACCGATCTTGTAGGATTCCCAAGAAATTCTTGGATTTCTTCCAAAAGCAGATGATTAATCATCTGCTTCTCACGTTCCGTGAATAGCCGGGACATTGAGGAATATCCAGAAAGGCATTTCGGGAATCGGTCTGATTCTATCTCTGTTCCTTCCGTTTGAAGAAAGGAAGGATCCCCCTTTAGTAGAATTATTGCGCGGAAGTGTTAGTGTGGGTCAATCCACCTTAATTCGTTTTTATAGTTTACACACTTTTGTATTGCCACTTCTTACTGCTGTATTTATGTTAATGCACTTTCCAATGATACGCAAACAAGGTATTTATGGTCCTTTATAGAGAAGATATAGAATAGATATTTGCAATCAATCATTTATCACTTAGAGGAGGAATGATAGTATTTTATTGCTACAAGTATGGATTATTGAAATAATAAGACATGGGTTTGGATATTTCCCTTCAACCATGAAGAGAATTTCGTCCCGTTGCGTCTGGACGTTGTTGGAAATATGGATCACGCATCGTCACGCTCGAAACGCTGCGCAAGAAGAGATCACGTCGCATGCGGAATCGGCGCTGGAACATGGTGTCTGTATACGTCGGATTTTCGGCGAAGTAGTCGTTGTAGAGTTGCTCGTACCCCGATTCACGATCACGCTCGACGTATTGCTTCTTTCTTTTTTTTGACGATTGGCGTTCTTCACGTTGCCGGTTTTCAGCATCTTCCTCCTCCTCTATTATACGATAAAACTCGATAGCTTGACGTGCTAGCCTCTCTCGTTCCTCACGATTCATTTTTTTTAATGGTGAATGTACAATTCCTCCAAAAAAAAGTGAAAATTGATGAAAGAAGATAGAGTTTGATGAAGAAATTGGTGTGAAAATGTGAGGAATGAAGTGTGGTATTTATAGGAAAAAATTAAAAAAAAATCAAAATAAAAATTCGGTCAGTCAACGGTTAAAGACCGTTTACCAACCAGACTGTGACACGTGGCGGGCGCAGCAGATGCTGAAACGGGCTTATTTCCGCCCGTTGGCTCGCGCCCTCCGAGGGCTGCAGCCGTTGAGCTCGGGCGCGGAGGATGAGGTGGCGGTGGGCTGGAGGGCGCGCGCCCACCGCTGCTAATGCTCCTCGGAGGGCGCGAGCCAACAGGCGGAAATGAGCCCGTTTCAGCATCTGCTGCGCCCTCCACGTGTCACAGTCTGGTTGGTCAATGGTTTTTTACTGTTGACTGACTGAATTTTTTATTATTTTTTTAATTTTTTCCTATATATACCACACTTCATTCCTCACATTTTCACACCAATTTCTTCATCAAACTCTATCTTCTTTCATCAATTTTCACTTTTTTTGGAGGAATTGTACATTCAACATTCAAAAAAAATGAATCGTGAGGAACGAGAGAGGCTAATACGTCAAGCTATCGAGTTTTATCGTATAATAGAGGAGGAGGAAAATGCTGAAAACCGGCAACGTGAAGAACGCCAATCGTAAAAAAAAAAAGAGCAATACGTCGAGCGTGATCGTGAATTGGGGTACGAGCAACTCTACAACGACTACTTCGCCGAAAATCCGACGTATACAGACACCATGTTCCGGCGCCGATTCCGCATGCGACGTGATCTCTTCTTGCGCATCGTCTCGAGCGTGACGATGTGTGATCCATATTTCCAACAACTCCCAGACGCAACAGGACGAAATTCTCTTCATCCCCTTCAAAAATGCACGATGGCGCTGCGTCAACTTGCATATGGTGGTCCGTCCGATGAGTACGACGAGTATCTGCGCATCACCGATTCAATCGGACGAGAATGCCTAAAGCATTTTTGCCGCGCCGTCGTTGCCGCTTTCGGAGAGGAGTACCTAAGGAGACCTACTTCGCGTGACGTCCAACACCTCGTCCAAATGCACGAAGCGAAGCACGGTTTTCCCGGCATGCTCGGGAGTATCGACTGCATGCATTGGCCATGGAAGAATTGTCCATCGGCGTGGAAGGCTGCATACACCAATTTCAAGAAGGGAACTCCAACGGTAATTCTTGAAGCGGTGGCCTCAACAGACCTGTGGATTTGGCATGCATTTTATGGCGTTGCCGGATCGAACAACGATATCAACGCGCTGAATCAATCTGACGTATTCAGCGATTATCTGAGGGGTGTTGCACCGGCCGTAAATTTCACGGCCAACAACAAGCAGTACAACATGGACTATTATCTTGCCGACGACATCTATCCAAGATGGCCAACTTTCGTGAAGACGGTGCCATGTCCGACCGATCCACAAAGAGCTATGTTCGCCATGAAACAAGAAGCTGCGAGGAATGACATCGAGCGTGCATTTGGCTTTCTGCAAGGACGATGAGCGATTATACGAGGCCCGGCCCGCTTGCATTATATCGAAAATTTAACAGAAATCATGTATGCATGTGTTATCATGCACAACATGATAATTGAAGATGAAGGAGAAGCAGCCGAAAATTGGGAGGACGACGAGGGATCGAGCTCAACAAGGACTCCGTTGCAAGCGCGTCAAGGTGTTGATGTCTCTTTCGCACGTTATATGCAAAGGAATGTCTCCCTCCGCGATGCAACCGCTCATGAAAATCTCGAAAATGATATGATCGAGAAAATTTGGGCACGTTTCGGTCATCAGTAGTTTTTTCCTACTTCATTTTATCGTTATGTATTTTTTTTCTAGTTTTCTTTCATTGTATTGTAATTTTCCAAATGTGCAATACAATTGAATTTATTAAAAGCATTAATTCTCATTTTTATTTAAATCATAAAAAAGATAATTAAAAAAATAAAAAAATTAAATACTATAAAATAATGAGAGCCCTTGGAGGGCTCCAATGCAACAAAAATAGGAGCCTTCCGAGATGAATTAAATACTAATATATATATTACTATTAAATTGGGAGCCCTCCATTTTGGAGGGCTCCCTTGCTAATGCTCTAATGATAATAATAAGCTAATAATAATACTTACTCCGTCCCATTTAATTGGCTTATTATTTATTCAAATGAGTGGTATAAAATAATTAAATTGATTAGTTTAAATGGGACGGAGGGAGTAAGAGGTATGTTTAGAGTTGGGACACGTAACGTGGGTTTCCAGCTATAGGCACGATACCATTTTCTTTCTGCAACGAATTATCCGCTCCACTTTCTTTCATTTATTCCTAAACAATTCAAAAAACTCCCTTCTTGTTTAATCAAATGCAGCAGGATTATGAGGAATATGGCAGAATTAACAATTACTAACAAAACCGAAATTCTCTGCGCAGATATCTCTCTCTCTCTCTCTCTCTCTCATTTTCATAGCTGTTCATGCGAGCAATACTTTAGTATTGAATTCCACCATTTCCGTACTTATTTTTGCTTCTTCACATCACCTTACCGAACCCTTAACAACTACTATTCCATTTCTTGACTTCGTTCATCCCCCATTTCTCCAAAAAAACACACAGTACACACACTCACAAGGAAAGCGATGGAGAAGCAAAAGAGTTTCTCGGTGAAACCCATAAAATTCTTGGTCTCCTCCTTCACACTTTCTTTCTCAATAATCTTCGTCATCTTCTGCTTCACCTGGGTTTTCAAATCCCCCCCTTTAATTAACCTGGGCGCCCGCGCCCAAAATCTAGGCGTGCAAAGTTCGAAAGGATTCAGCAACACTTCCTCGGGATATGAGCTGAAGAATTCAATCTTAACGGAAACAAATTCTGCCGGAGACGGAAATTCTTCATCTCAAACTGTTGCTGACGTGGCAGATACTGAGGGTTTCAAGAGGGAAGGTGGAGCTTCAGCTAAGACTGATGCAGCAAGCAAAGGTAGTTTGTTGACTGCAAATTCTAGTTTTACCCCTTTAGGTAATGTTTCCGATAGTACTAAACCAAATATGGAAGTTGTGAATATTATTGAAAATCTTGATGAAAAAGATCAAGAATTGAATGCAGTAGATACAGTGGAAGTGATGATGATGGAGAATAATTCTAGTGAGAGAGAGGTTAGGACATCTGATATTACTATAGGGAATAGAGTAGATTGTGATGTTACTATAGGGAATTGGGTTTTTGATGAAAGCTACCCTTTGTACACAAATGCTACGTGTCCCTTTATAGATGAAGGTTTTAGTTGTGAGAGTAATGGAAGGTTGGATAAAGATTACATGAAATGGAGGTGGCAGCCTCGAGATTGTAGCATTCCTAGGTAAGGCCTAAACATCTTGATTATTTAGTATGTAGCTTTTGAAGATTGGAGTTTATGTAATGAAGGTTCTTGTGTGAATGTTTGTAGGTTCAATGCAACTAAAATGCTTGAGTTGATTAGGGGGAAGAGGTTGGTTTTTGTTGGTGATTCACTCAATAGGAATCAATGGGAATCGATGCTTTGTTTGTTGATGGGAGGTGTGAAGGACCCGAAGAAGGTGTACGAGGCTCGAGGGAGGAAGATCACTAAAGATAGGGGAAATTATTGTTTCAAGTTTGAGGTAACTTTGATGATCAGAGCTCTCAAAACATGTGATTATTGTGTGTGTGTTCTATAGTTGAAGGGGTCTTTTGTTGTCTTGAAATTTTGCAGGAATACAAATGTACAGTTGAGTTTTATGTTTCGCACTATCTAGTACATGAGAGTAAGGCGAGAATTGGGAAGAAGAAAGGGCAGACATTGCGAATTGATGCCATTGATAAAGGATCATCGAGATGGAGGGGAGCTGATATTCTAGTATTCAACACTGCACATTGGTGGAATCATCAGAAAACAAAGGCAGGGTAAGCCTCGCTTCAAACGGCAAAAATTTGAACTTCCCAGGGTGAATTCTTGAAAGTTTCTATGCATTTAACCATCTTATTAAGCTGCAGATTGTGCTCTATATCAACTCTTATGGCCTTTGTAACACACACACACAATCTTAACATATGGTTTTCTTTATATAACCATGATCTTGGTTATGGGACATTTTCTTGAATCTCTTATGTTGTTTTCATGCCAATATGTTCTTTGAGACACACACACACGCATACAAAGCCTAAATATATGGTTTTCTTCGTATAACTAGGCTCTCGACCTTTCAGCTAATGATCAAATTTTGTTACATCTCTCATGTAATTTAATGACAGGAATAACTACTACCAAGAAGGCAACCAGCTTCATTCTCATCTCGATGTTACAACAGCCTTCAAACGAGCCCTACTAACATGGGCATCGTGGGTTGATAAGAACATAAATCCACACAAAACACAAATATTCTTCAGAAGCTCTGCTCCTGCTCATTTCAGGTCAGTAAACAAAATAATATCATAAATTTTAACTTTCATTATCCTCTTATTAGCATCTGATTTCATTGATCATGATCGTACTTTCTCTGACAGTGGAGGCCAATGGGACAACGGAGGCCACTGCAAAGAAGCATTCCGACCCATAAATGAGACATTCACCTCTGTTTACCCGGAGAAGAATCTGATAATGGAGGAGGTGTTGAGGCAGATGAAGATTCCGGTTACTTTTCTGAATATAACACGTTTATCGGATTATAGACCGGATGCTCATCCTTCAATATATGGAAGAAAAGCCATAAATCCAGGTGTTCAAGATTGTAGCCATTGGTGCCTACCTGGTGTTCCAGATGTCTGGAATGAATTAATGTACTACCATTTGCACTCAAGAAACAAGGCCATTTTGTAGACTGGAGAGCAATTTTGTAAAGTCAGCCTAGTGGCTGAATTTTGTTTTATTTTGACTAACTGCTGATTTTTTGTAAATGTAACTGCTACATTTGGGGAAATATTTTGTACTAAACAATTAAACATCTTTATTGGGAAATGTTGCATATACTAATACTAAGTATTAGAGGGAAATTTCATTTTGGGTGTACCATGTGGCACACCCACTCTCACGTTATACTATTAGTATTTTAATAAAATATTATGATGTGATGATGGGTAGAGTGCATGAATATGTATTAGAAATATTCTTATATGTAAATTTCTTCACAATCACCAATAATATTACAAATATGCCACCAAAAGTGGTCCTATCCGAATATGGAAATGGTAAAACGAATCTCAATTAGTGACACGTGTTTTTGTGTAGATACTATGCTCGATGTTAGCTCGAAAGCAAATATCATTACCTAAAACATTAGCAACTCATATATAATCAAAGCTTAGTATTAGTATTATCTTCCTTAAAAAAAAAGAAAAAAGAATCTTAGTATTTACTATTATCATCCACCAGCCGCAGTCATGCATGCTACTTGTCTAGACGCATTCCTATCTTATTGGCGAAATTACATCTTTACCCTAGCACATATATAACAGCATTAAAGGTAGAGTTATCCACTAAAAATGCTTTCCAACAAGTGCATGTGGGGAGGAGATTGGGCTATGGCTATAATATAATGTAACACAAGAATTATAACTATGATGAAGAGACTATGTCTCATCAACCAGATTGGTGCTTCTTTGCTCGACCATGAGGAAGTGGTTCGCCATCTCTCTTTGAAGAGTCGGGCTTCCGGGCCCACGCGGGTGCTTCATCTGGACCATAACGATAATCATAGAAAATCTCTTCACCAGATTGGATATGCTCATTCGCATAGATTCCAACCCGGTGATCACCGGCCACCAACATTACCTACATGTATGCGGCGTACTATTTCAGATAAATGGAAGAGAAAATTGCTGGAGAAGAAAATCAATGAAGATGAATAACCTTTGCATAGCAGTTTGGATTTGACGAGTGGTTTGCGAATTTCAACTTGTCTCCCTTGCGGTATGCATCAAGGACGTACTGAAACAAGAGTAACTTGAGAAACATATAGGTGTACTGAAATTCAAACCAGAGATATTTCGGCCTACTGCTACATGTAATTAACTGTAAGGACTAATTAATCATGAATTCAAGTTAAGGCCTAATAGGGAATTGTTTCCCAGCTGACAGATTCTAGTTCGTCATCTAGCTTTAAATATATGATTCTGTGATTTCCATTACCTATTTGTCTGGCAACAAGAATTATTTTATCATGAATAAGTAGTTCATTAAACTGCATAGAGAAGAACATTAGCTCGATGCTAGCTGTTTGGTTAGAAGTTCCATTTGGCTCATTTAATACGTAAAGTTTCATATTGTCCTATCGCGGATGTTAAGAAAAAACAAAAAAACGAGAGATCAGTGATTTGCCTCCTTCGTGCAGTGATACAAGTAGTGCTATTGTATTTCAGTGGGACAGTGTAGAGAAGAAATTAATCGAGTAGACAACTGATATATAAATAATTACAGAGAAGGGTGCCAAGAAGATGTTGCTTACCTTATCATTCAAGTCAAAGAGGAATGAAGAATTTGCACGATCATATATCTTTCCTCGCTTATCTGCTTCTTGATGGGAGATCAACTCACCCGTGTACTCCCCAAGGTAATCATTTTTATTGACAGAATTCTGAAATTACAAATCCCAATGTAACAAGTACACAATTGTAATCATGATAAAATGGCTACAATAATTTAATACCTTAATAAATGCTCCCCAACCAGCAACTTCTGACTTCGATAAGAGGATCTATCAATGGAAAAACAAGTGGTTTTCTAGAGTCATTACATGAGAAGAAGGATAGTCAAATTCAAAGATCCAAAAATAGTTACCCTTTGCTGTTGCCTCAGAAGGAGCTTCATGTTGCCACATTGACTGTCTCCTCGTCTTGGTGGTTCTCCCAATGAACCGTCACCACAGCTGCACGGAATCATAAACTATTTGTAACAAATTCTCCATCAAAATATGAGATATTTAGCTTAAAGGCAGCCACATCTTATTTTTCTCTTTAGATGTACATTAAAGATGAACACATAAAAAGTTGAACCTTAAGAAGAATAATGTAGTAAAATAAAAATCGGAAGTAAATCAAGATGTGTGTACCATGGAGATTGAATGTACGGTGCTTGGGAAAATAATCAGTGTCAGAAAAATATTGGTGCAAATAACCAATTTCACATAGTTACTAAAAGCCTAAAACCCACATGACAACTTGTGAGTTAAGATTTAATCATCATTTCGTCTCATACAATAAATTTTTAATGTGAAGGTATCAGTTGTAGGTTACAAATAACATAATGACATTATATATTCTATGGCTTCTCTTGATATATGAGAAAGAAGATAGTAATATTTTGTTATCATGAATGCATCTTCATTTTCAATAACCTAGAGAAAGCAGTTTGAGATAAAAAAATGATGTAGAAAACTCAGTACCTAACCCAACAATTTCGGCAAACATCTGGATCACATTCACGTCCAGCTGCAAAGCAGGGGCATTGCCGGCTTTTGCATTGACTTTTAGCACAATGACATCCTCTAAACCGATTTTTGCAGCTCTTAGAGCACCTGATATAAAGCTTAATGAATAAACTGGAACTAATTCACTCTCATAAAAGAATAAAATGAGGAAACCGCACAGCACTAATCAACTTGTTGAATAAACTAGACCTAATTCAACACTAGACTTCCATGCTTGCTATTCTCAGCAGCAATAACTCATATATGAGCTCAGCGAGGAACTACTTGTGCTAAACACACATCTTTTGAAATATCAATGATATCTTTGGAACAGTAGATCTCATCATCTCTTCAGAGCTGGTGTCTTCTGACTCTTCTCCAAGTTCCTTGAGATAGAGGTTTCTCATAGTATATGATTTAGAAGGAGAAGTTAACATTCTCAATATTTGAGAAAAATGTCTATGCTTTCGTTTTTTAGCAAATTTGAACTTATTCATCATAGCGCAGCCTATACATATTTTCAGATAAAACTATTTATACTTATTTAATCTCTTTCCTCATTTTATTTATCTACTACACTTATGAAGTCAAATGGACATATTCAGCCCAAAAAACAATTGGCTTTGATCCATAACACCTACTTGCGAAATTCAAAGGGCTCTACCTTGTATCGAACTAATGCCAGAAATGTAAGCATCATCATAAATCCTGAGCATAGAAATACATATTCTCAATATTGTTGAGTGAAATTGAGATATAAGTTTTTGAATACCCGCAGTATTTCTCACAGCAAGTTCCACTTTGTAAGCAAGGACACTCTTTGCCACAAGTTGGCTGGCAACCACATGGAGTAATTTGCTTATATGGCTCATCTTTTCCATCTGCCATCCTTCTCCACAGGGACGGATGGCCAGCAGATTTCCAAGAAGACTTAACCTTGCGCACTCTGCCCTTTTTACGACATATTCTTGATTTGACAGGCATATCCGGCACCTATATCAACAGTTAGAGCAATTATACATGCAACGACCCCACCTACGTATTTAGAAATTTTATCAAGCAATTCAAATAATTCCACTTATTTGTTAGGCAAAGTAAGAGAAGACTACGAACCATATGATCCATGTCATCTCTCCTAACATCTTCAAAATACGCGTTCAGCATCGCTAATGACCCACGAGACATCCCAGCTCCATCACCGTACATGTAATTGAAAACTTCTTTGCAAGTTCTCAGACCAGGGAGCAAATTTCGAGCTATAAAACAGCTATAGAACATTGATATTTGTGTTAGCTCGACAAGGTGAAGAATTGCAATATACTTGTAAAACAAAAGAGTTCCTAGAAGTACAAGAAGATACATGTATACCAAACATATTTGTAAATAGAGTATATAATAACTCACAAAAGTACAGGAGAAATACTAAGAATTGGATGCACCCATATGATACATTCTAGATTTGTGCTTGCAATCTGTAACTCAAATTGGACTATGACTGACCTAAGATACTCATAATACCCACCTTTTGGTGGGTAATTAGGCAAAAGTTTCAGAAAGAAACAGGTCACAGTTGACATGTTTGAAACATTCTTATGAATATTACGCTTTTGTGATCCTGGTCCTAATACCGTATCATCCATCTTTAAAATGTCTGAATGCTTCCTTTGCTAACGATATAAACGTAGTAAGCAAGTCAAAATAACCTTCGACTTAACTTAAAATCTCTGGTGCAGTAGGATCATACTACTACAAAAAATATTCTTGACCATGAAGTCGAGATTCACATACCTATTTCTTCCAAATATTTCTAATCCCTTCCTGTACAAGTCTTTCTCGAAAGGTTTCCAATTGCTCCATCCATGTGAAGCTGTGATTGAATTTCCAATAGGCTTGCACGTCTGCTTCAGAGGGAGTTCAGTGAAATCTTTTTCTTCATCCAATGCAGCTTTCTTGATGTTATCACCAGTCACACTCGGGGGGCAATCAGTATAACTTAAATCTTGCCTGTTTAAAACATGCACTGAACCAGACGTAGAACTCTCAAGTTTATATTTATGGGATCCATCTGCTTCAGTGACCTGATCCACCAGAGTTGAGCCTTGACCGATAGGATCAGGATCAGCCAACTTTAATTTCTTACTAGATGAACTTGGTAAGTCGTCAGAATTCGCTTTTGGCCCTTTATCCGAAGATGAACTTGGTAAGTCATCAGTATTCGCTTTTGACCCTTTATCCGATGAATTTGAAGATTCAAGTAGTACACCCTTTCCTTGGCTTTCCAGATGATGTTCTAATATGGAATTATGTTTTTCTCATGAGATGATCTCAAAATATTTAAATATTTAACACGCTAGATAAGGAAGCAACAACAGCATAATTCTTACCTTGCTCAATAACATATGGATACAAGGGAAGTTTGCCTTCTTGACTGGGTGCATTATGAGCGTCCAACATATCTACTTCTGATTCTGAACGCTTTGGCTTGTCTTTGGAACAATTTGACTATAAGGACAAGACAAAATTTCCCACAAACACAATATTAAAATAATGAACTATGAAATCTCCTATCATTTGGTGTGATGACAAGTGCAACAATAATATCTTGCAGAAGCTATGACTTAAAATCAGAAAACATCAGATTGAAAAAAACTCAAGTTGGTGTCCCAGAAACACTGGGAATTCTCTCAGCATGCGCTTATAAACAATTCTCCCAACATGCTATGCATGTATGACCACTGATAAAGACAAAATTCTTGAACTTGATTGGTGCTGATAATGCTTTATTTGGAATTTCGAGTAACTTATTGCATAAAACCGTACCAAGATAAAAAGACAATGGGATATAGCCAAGTCTTATATTTCTGAAATGTTGGAAGATAGTCTAATATACTCTTCGACATATACCTGAAGATAACATTGATCTCCACATGGCTTACAGTCCTCTTCTGTATCAAATTGGTAAAATTGCTTTTCATTCTGCCAACCATAACTTATTCAACATCAACATATGAGAGATATGTCGAGCAGTGAAAAGAACCAGCACAAGTTTTTGCTTACAGGATACAGTAGAGCTTGTGAGCAACCATGTAAACGGCAGTCAAACACCTGTAACAAAGAAGAGGTAAAATATGCATGTAATACGATTGAAACAAAAAAAAGTAAAAACTCACAAGTCAAGACCACATACCAGACAACGGCGGCAAAATAGATTATCAAAAGAATCTAAAGCAGCACTGAGGCTTTGGTCCAAGGATATATTATCTTCAGATCTATCTTCCTTGGAAGGTTTCTTCTCTTTGTCCATTTGTTGATCTGTTTCAATTAGCATAGTGCAACGCTCCTGCACATCAGGGGAATGAATTGATCCCCACAGTAGAAAAGAAAGAACTAAAGCAAACGAAAACCATCCCATAATTGTTAAAAAGTTATATTTTTTCCTATCAAATTCTTAAAGGGTTTTCATAGGGAAATTACTTGGATTTCCTTCGAGGATCCTCCAACAAACTGGGTCAGCACATCAAGGACTTCATTCCCTATCCCATACTCCAGAAAGGCCACACTGCAATACCAAAATAAAATATACCATAATTACTGAGTTTCAAAGAATGTAACATGCCCACCTAAAAATAAGTAACTCATTTCAAACCAATGGCAGGTAACTCATTTGCAAAACAAATTGATAAATTAATAGGTTCCTTAGCATTCCATTGCAACTGCCCAAACTAGTTGAGTCAAATCCGAACTAAACCTCCACACATTAATCATAAATAAATAAGTATTCAACTGTTGCCGATTTAGGTTAAATGAAATAGAAAGTTCAAGAGTTACAATCACAGGTATGACATCAATGAATTAAGTCCCATTAGGGAAAACAAAGCCAACATGAGAAACTAGAAAGAGGTAAGGAAATATGAAACTAAGACCTAACAATTTCCAAATCCTATTGTATCAATCTTTTTTGAAGCACTGTACGCATATTACGAACTGACCGCATAAGACGATCCTCTCCTTCAGAAAATTCACGTTTCTCACCATCCAACTGCACCAGATCTTCTTCACTGTCACTACAGATCAGTGCCTCGCTACCATGCTGATCATAGTAAATGCGCCTGCGCCCTAGGACCGACTGATCATCAGCCATTCTCTGATTCCTGTGCTGTGTGAAGGAAACATGAGTAAATAACAGCTAGGAAATTTAAGTAAGAAAAATTTCATTACGGAACACATTAGTTGGTACAACCAAAACTAAAATATCTTGGAATCAAGCTATAATTTCAACTTGCAAGTAATAATGTGCAAGTATTATCTAATACATTAAGGAACACATTCACCACTCTTAGTGGTGTGAACACAGGTTGATCAGATCCTTCTATCTCAGACTAACCTAACTTTGGAAGAATTTAATAGCCTGTTCCGAGTACCAACACATTCAAGCATACAATAGAATACGCCAAGTCCCCCCCAGCAAAAATTGCAAGAAACTAATTGCGTTCAAGCCCTTCAAATATGATCTATGAACCATTTCATATGAAGGAATGATATCTCCACTCCACATTGCTTAGCCTAACACTTAATCTAATATCAATTACGTTAATCTCAATTGATTACATAAGACGAATATTTGAAAGTAAAATAAGAGAATTTCTATACATTCAAACTGAGAAGAGAAGAGACCAAACAAGACTGAAGTAACTATATGACAGGCATTATAAAATACGAAGAGTAATACTGATGATTCTGGTACCTATCCAAGAAAATCCATGTAGTATAGGAAGGTATCCTCTCGACGAGAGGAAGTTTGGCAGTTGTAGAAAATACAACATCTTCGCTGTTATCGCCATCTTTTTCTTCAGATCCTTGAACAAGCCCGCTTATTTTGCAGAGAGGATAGTTCATTCTGAAAGAAAGGAGGTTGCCTGAACTATTACTTGTAGAACTTGTAGAATCATCCCTCGATGCAGCCAAATCTTCGAGGTGAGAAACATAAGATTGAATGTTTTTATTATTGTTTTCAAGTTTTTCCTGCAAAGAATAGTGGCTATCAACCATCAGTGCTTGGACCAATGCCATTAAAGAAGAGTAAATCATCTTGCATGACTAGCAGTTGATAAATCAACAAAATAATTCACTCAGGACATGTGGGCTTGAGGACGAGTTCAAAATTTTACCAAGCGACGTTCCAATAATAAAGTAAACACAGCAATTGAACAGAGAAGCATTGACAAAGAAGCAGGTGAACTTACTCCAACTGAAACAACTCTTTCAGTTTGGATTTGTCTTTTCATCTGTGTGAGTTTCACAGCCAAGCTTGCTATAGAATCAATCCCCTGTTCCCCGTGAGGTTTCTACCAACGAAAAAAGCAGAAACCATAAAAAATAGTCCATGTAAACGAATTTATTCAATACAGACACGTTACAAGATTTAAATTCCTCTCTTGCTTCCCCTCCACTCACACTCAAACAGTGGAAATAATAAAAAATAATTGATCGCCTCAGTTCTTCTCCAATATCATCCCTCGGGAAAAAAAAAAAAAAAAAAAAGCACTAAAGGAAATAAAAAAATAGTACCGGCATCATCATTTGATCAAATTATAACACACATACAATCTCCATCACCTTCTTAGCAAGTTCTGCAGTTCTAATCGTGCCATAATTACGAGCTAGAAAAGCAAGCAAAAATCAAATAATTCAATCATACGATGTACGAACTCAATTTGGGGATAAATCCAACAAAAACCACTTTATGATCACCCTTGGCCTATCATGAAGCGAGATGATCGAATTCTCAACCCAAAATTTGCCAGGATGAAAGTCAGGAAATGAAGTAACAAAACATAAATTCAGAACAATAAAAGGAGAGGGGAAATCAACCCTGAACTTAGACTTGGAGACCATGACTCTGTTCTTTTGTTAGAGCGAGAAACAGAGAGCGCGATGAGGACACAGAGAGAGACATGAAACTTGAAAGGATGAAGTGGCAAGCGAAACTCCGTTATAACACGAAGAAGTTATACGGCGCGGTGTATGGCACCGTATCAATACCGACCTTGCGATCTACTGTGGCGTAAACGTGACGCTGAATCAACGGTCAGATATTCTTCGATAAGGTCAGGTTTTACACGTTGCGGAGTTCTATCGAAGCAGGTGATACTGACCTTTGTAAACCGGCAATTTTTTCTTAGTAATTACTTTTTGCTATATATATGCGTGTCCTTGGATAACTTTTGCTATCATCCTGTCATAGAAAAGGCTGTGGAATTTCCATTATTTTCAACTCTCCCACTTTTATTGTCTTTTATTAATTATAGGGTTGAAAGTTAAAAGAAGAATTTATTTAATAATTTTGATACGAATTTAATACTATCATTCATGAATTTTGTATCCCTCTGTCCCACTCAATATATTTTATTCAAATAAATGATATAAAATAATAAAACACGTCATATCAAGTGGGCCGGAAGGAGTATTTTTCAATTCGGTTTACACACTTTCCCAAAACCTATTCTTCCTTATGTATTTCTCTTCCTTCTAAAAAATAGATGATGCGGACAAAAAAAAGGAAATTTTGATTCTTGAAAGGCCAACACCGAGTCTTTTAATCTTCAACGTTGTGATGGCGAATTCAGGTTGGTGCTTCCATTTATCTTTTCCTAAATTATCGTGATAGAGTTTGCAGAATTTAAGAATTATAATTCTATTGTGTTTTTGCGTCAAATTTCGATTCATCAATATTGATTGCTAATGCATTATTCAGCAATTGATAGTTACTCGTTTAGTGATTAATTTGCATTATTCACTATAGTCAGTTATCATTATACGACTTTATAGTATAGTTATAATTGCTTGATTATATTGTTTATTTTAGAAATGATATGTTAATGGGATTGCTCAAGATAATGGAGGAGTGTAATAATTTTGGTGTAGTCATTTCGGTGCAGAAATGATTGTAGAGTGTAATAATTTTGTGCATAAATAGGAATGCTATATTTATTGCAATACTCACAAGTTCATGAAATTTTAACTCATTTACACTCTCCACCTCTACAACAGTATCTATTCGTTATGGTAACTACTCCCACAAAGAGGACATCCTCTTATGCGAAGTTTATATGCAAATTTTTCAAGATCCAACTAAAGGGAAAAATCAATCATCAAAAGCTTTATGGGCTCGAGTAGAAGAAGGCTTCAACGCTTCAAAGGCTAAAGAATGGGAAATTTGTACTGCAAGATCTTTAGAAGCTCGAATTCAAATTATTGAAAAAGTTGTACGAAAGTTTCATGGGTGCATAAGAACTGTTGAGGGTACACATCAAGGTGGCATTTCACATGAAGATGTGGTTAGTATGAATAATTCTCATTTAAATTAATCTTTCTTTATTTTAATACGATTCTAATTATTCATGACTTTCTACTAATGAATAGAGCTATAGAGATATTCTCAAAAGATCCAAAGTACCAAAATTGGAGGAAATTTCATCACGTGTGGAGCACTATTGACAATTTTGAAAAATTTAAAGATTGTTCAAAGGGTCTAAAAAGAAAATGCGAAATCATAATTCCTCTGCTTCGGAAAATCAAATTCCCGATTCACAAGACTCACAAGGTATGTCTTCATTTTCTATGAACTTAGGTGATGATGATGACTTCAATGATGATGATAACAATGAAATTGGTGGTTCGTCGTCGTCACGGCCTATTGGTACGAAGAAAGCAAAAAATAAAGCACACAAAGATGAAGCTATGACTTCTATAATTTCAAAACTTCGATCTGATAATAGGCAGTTTATGGAGGAGTTGAAGACATCCAATGAACTATTCAAGGAACAAATGGAAAAAAAGAATACATTTAGAGAGATGAAGGGAGAAAATAAAATTTTATTTCAAGACTCGAGTTTAATACAAGATCCACGCTATCGTACTGATAGAGATCATTATTTAGTAATTGCTATATTTTATTTATGTTAATTATTTAGTTATCTAGGGTTAGAATAAAAGCTGGAGTGGACTTTGGGCTTTTGTTTGGGCTCCAAGTTATTTACTTGGTCCTCAAGTTATTAGGTCTTTAAATAGTTGTAAGGGATTTAGGGTTAGATATCTTGGAAAATAATATTGTTAGGGATTCATATATTGATTGAATTTCCTGTGGCCTCGTATAGAGGAGCGGCCTCATTTGAGGAGTTTTTTTATTATATTCTTTTGTTCATTTATTTATCTCAATCCCTTCACTCTATCACGTACATTTATTGAAGGTGAACAAGCTCGTATTTTACAGAAAATAGCTCAACAATCTAGCCAACCAGATCCTTTTGCTATTGGCTCCTATTCTTCATATTTCAATAATCTTGCTGGATCTAGTTCCGATATTTCACCTTATTAGATTAATAGTTTGGTCGTCTATGATATGATTTTTTCGTTTCTCGTGGTTTTATAAGTTTAGTATCTTTATTATATTTTCAATTATGTAGCTTAATGTTTAATAATTTCGTGATCTATTTTCTTTTCATTGTTGTTATTAGCACTATTATTTAGTATTTTGTTGTACTTTCAATTATTTAATTAATGAATTGATGTCATTGTGTTGTTATATCTTCATTTTTCTTATATAATCTTATCAAATGAATCTTTTTATTGTTGTTATTAGCACTATTGTTTAGCATTTTGTTGTACTATTCAATTATTTTATTAATGAATTGATGTCATTGTGTTGTTATATCTTCATTTTTCTTATATAATCTTATCAAATGAATAATTGAAACCAATTAAATATCTGATTAATCTTGTTAATTGAAATTATTAATAGGAAGGCCAAAATTACATACGAATTGTTCTAATTATGTAAACTATGATATATTAAAAAAAAAACAATTATGTTATCTAATCTTAAAAAAAAGGCCCAAAATGTAAGCTATAAAAAAGGGGCCAATTTAACAATATTAAAATTAAATTAGATAAGCCCAATTAGCCCATTATAATGATGCCCAAAAACCTAAACACAAAAATTATATCGGTCTCTCATCTTCATCTTCTTTTCTGTAATCTATCCACAAATACAACAAAATAAAAGGAGAAGGGCTGCATTGCAAAATTAGAAAATTAAAAAGCATTTTGCGTTTCCTCTACAATATCTGATAGGATATGACCTAGCTACTAGGCCCAAGCATCGAGCCCAATATAATTGGGCTCCGACTGTCAAGCTCGGCCTATGCAGCTCGGCCCACTTAAGAGCCTTACTTGGCTCGGCCCAAACAGCCCACCTAGGCCGAATCCACTCTGGCCCACCTCAAAGGAATCTCTACACCAAGGCAACTCCTACATCGACTACAATTCAAGCTCCACAAGAGATATAGAAGCTCGATGTTTATCCAGTAAAGGAGGAGATCAAGCCAAAGAGTCATAATAGGAAAAGACTTATAATCCTAGTCGAATTCCATATGTAAACACTTATAAATAGGGGTTTAGAATAGGTTGAGAGAGGAGAATAATCTTGTAATCACTACTCATACAAGCAATAAAGATCTATACTCTTTTCGCCCGTGGACGTAGATCTATTCCGATAGATCGAACCACGTAAACCCCTTTGTGTTCCGTTTACTTTCGTGTTCGTTAAACCCCAGTTTTCGTGCATTAACCATCTTGCGAAAATAAGATCGATCACTGACACCGTCTGTGGGAACAAAATCTGTGAATCTTGATCAAATTTTGTAAGTTTGCTATAATCACGATGGCCGGGAAATCAACACGATCTACTGCTGCCGCTAATAAGTCCGCCGCTGCCGCCGCCGCCGCTGCTAAGGAGATGGACGCCCAGCAAACCGCTCATGAATCAACCGAAGCCTCTAGCCATCCACCCAGCTCTAATCAAAGACGCCCCGGGAAGGAGCGTACGCTGACTCCGGAAGGGCATATCGGAAATATCCCGGTGGATCAGTTCGGCAGACCGCTCCACCACAGCCAAAAAGGTCACAACAGTGGTCGTGACGGAGAGGAGGCCCCAAAGCTCCAGCCGCATGAACTTGAAGATGCAGTGAAGAGTTTCCTTGCATATAAAGGCACAAAATTCTTACAATTCGTCAACCAACAAAGAGCTGGACATCATGGAGAACGTGGAGCTACACCCCGTTCCCATCAGCAACACGATTCTCAAAGCATCCAGATTGTGGGCGCACGAGAAGCGGCACCTCGTCAGAGAAGGTTCGATGATAAACGCCGAGGAGACTCCAGACATTCACCTCGCCGTACCATCACCCCACCTCATCGTCATACTGCTTCACCTCGGCATGACGACGATCACTGAGGAGGGAGATTTACTGTTTACAGTAAGATCTCTACTCCCTTCACCAACTACATACTCTACACTCCTCTTCCAGAGAAGTATCGAGTACCTCCTATCAAGCCTTACAACGGCTCATGCGATCCGAGCAATTTCCTGTCCCAATACCAATATAATATGATGAATCAAGGTCTCAGTGAGGATACCTACATGTGTAAGGTATTTCCGGAACTGCTTGTCGATAACGCTCGTAGTTGGTTCGATAGCCTGCCTCCATGCAGTATCGGATCATACGCAGACCTGCTCGAAGCTTTCGAACGCAGGTTTTTCCAGAAAGCCGAGGCAAAAACTACCCCGGCCCAACTTCTTTCCATTAGGCAGAGACGAGGAGAATCAATAAACGACTTTATGACTAGGTTTAACGAGGAAAGCCTGAAAGTCGATCGCTTGACCGACGAAGTCCTTATCTCAGCCTTCCAGAATGCCATCCAATCTGGTGCTCTCTACAAGGAGATCATAAGGGAAGAGCCACGGACATCGAAGCAGCTGTGGAGCATCGCGGATCGTTTCGCACGAGCAGATGAGGCGGATAGGAAAAAGCGCGAGACTGATAAGCCCGAACCATCTGATCGGAGGAAAGAAGAGCGCAATGACCGAAGTCAGGGCCGCCGAAGTGCCTTAGATAGACTACAGCGAGGCCCCCTTGAATCCCGACTTGGACCTCGGCAAACTTCGGAAAAGACCCAATTCACGCCACTGACAAAGCCGAGGACGGAGATTTATGAGCTTCATACCAACCTGTTTCAAAGACCTCAGCCCATGTCACGTGGTGGGTCAAGACGCCGGTCTAAGGATAAATACTGCCGATTTCATGAGGACTACGGTCATGACACAGAAGACTGCAGGGAGCTAGCTGCAGATATCGAGCACCTGGTACGTGACGGTACGTTTAGAAAGTACCAAAGTCGCGGCCAATATGATGCCCGACCCCAGGGTAGGGTAAAGCGCAGAAACTGAGGAGGGAACAATTGCGCCCCCATGTTGACAAAAAGCCCAGGCCTGATGATGAGGAGGGAGACGAAGATCAACCACGGATCGACGGAGTCGTCACTGCTATTACCGGGCTCCCACAAGGAGCAATGAAGTCGTCGCTCAAGGCCGAGGCCAGAAGTCCCTCTACAGACGAGCCTCTACAGAAAAGGTTCAAAAAAGACGAGGTCATTACCTTATCAGAGAAGGACCCAGTGCCACCAATAATACCTCACCAAGACGCTATTGTCATTGAGGCAGTGGTGGCTAATAAGCTCGTCCATCGAATCTTCATTGACAGTGGGGCCTCAGTAAGCGTACTCTTTAAGGATTGCTTTGAGAAGTAAGGGGTCGAAGAAGCTCGTTTAACACCAGCACCAATTTCCCTTAGAAGCTTCGTCCAACAAGAGACGCAAACTGAAGGGATAATTCAACTCCCAGTGACAGTGGGTAAGCACCCATTGTCATCCACCAAGTTCGTCAGTTTTTTTGTTGTGAAGGCGAACTCCCCCTATAACATCATCCTAGGAAGGGATTGGTTGGTTGCAATGAAGGCAATATGCTCGGCGTACCACCTAACGATCAAAATTCCTTCGAAGAATGGGGTAATTATAATTCGCGGTGACCAGAAAAGGGCGAAGGAATGCATGCAGATCGCCCTACGAGGTGTTGGGACACCTCAGCATCCGCAAGCATAGCAATTACAGAAATCCGAAGTGTTAGAAGACAACTCTGCATTCTATGAGCCAGTAGGAGCTGTTGTAATGTACGAAAACGACCCCACTAAGGTTGTTAAGGTCGGCTTCGCTGGAGGAGCCGAACTTCGCAAGCAAGTTGTCTAACTACTTCGGGAATATAAAGATGTCTTCGCCTGGTCACCACTCGACATGACCGGAGTTTCACCAAATGTTATCACACACCGGCTGAACATTGACCCCGGAGTAAAGCCAGTCCGGCAAAAGCAGCGGGTATTCGCAGCAGACCGGAACCAGGTCATACATGATGAAGTGCACCAACTATTAAAGGCCCGAATACTCTTCGAGGTCAAGTATCCGACGTGGATTGCTAACCCGGTGATGGTGAAGAAACAGGGAGGAGGTTGGCGAACGTGTATTGACTACACCGATCTAAATAAACACTGCCCCAAAGACTGTTATCCTCTTCCCAACATCGACAAGAAAGTCGAGGCTCTAGTCGGCCACAAGGTTTTCAGTTTCTTAGATCTGTATAAAGGATATCACCAAGTCTTGATGAGTGAAGAAGACGCACCAAAGACAGCTTTCATCACTGACTTCGGCGTCTTTGCATATAAGAAAATGCCATTCGGATTAAAGAATGCTGGAGCCACTTATCAAAGAATGGTGGACAAGATATTTAAGCCCCACATCGGTAACAATGTGGAAGTATATGTGGATGACATCATCGTCAAAAGCAAAGGGCCAACCACCTGTGTCGACGATCTCAAGATCGTCCTCGGCCTCCTTCGGAAAGCTAACTTGAAGCTGAATCCTGAAAAGTGCACCTTTATGGTCCGATCCGGAAAATTTTTAGGATGCTGGGTTTCTCAAGAAGGATTAAAGGCTAACCCGTCCAAGGTCCGAGCTGTTCAAGAAATGAAAGTTCCGGAGAAGATTCACGGCGTGCACAAATTGACGGGCTGCCTAGCTGCCCTTAGTCGGTTCCTCTCGAAAGCGGCAGAGAAGCAACTCCCGTTCTTCAAGATTCTTAAGAAGAACCCAGTTTTTAAATGGGAAGAGGAACAGAAATCAACGTTTGCCGACCTGAAAAAATACCTCTCTAAGCTTCCAACTTTGTCGGTCCCGCATGAAGGTGAGATTCTATCCCTATACCTCGCGGCGTCGGATGAGACTATAAGTGCAGTCCTAGTACGTGAAGAGAAACATCGGCAACTCCCGGTCTACTTCATCAGCCGAGCACTCAAAGGACCAGAGACGAGGTATCAGCCACTAGAGAAGATCGCAGTGGCGTTAGTAAACGCAGCGAGGAGGCTACGACCTTATTTCCAGGCACATCCTATTCAGGTCCTCACTGACCTCCCACTTCGGCAAGTGTTATTGAAGCCTGAAGCTTCGGGGAGAATTGCGAAATGGGCAGTGGAGCTAGGTGAGCATGACATCAGCTACTGTCCACGCAGTGCTATCAAAGGCCAAGCCTTAGCTGACTTTCTTGTGGAATCTAAATTTACGGAATCACCGAAGCCACTCGATGCTGCCTCGGATATTGTCAAAGCCGAACCCACAAGTAAGCCACCAAAAGACTGTTGGAAGGTATATGTGGACGGGGCTTCTGGAAAATTAGGAAGCGGTGCAGGCATCGTACTTCTCAGTCCAGACGAGCAGGAGATAACCTATGCACTTCGGTTCGACTTCCCTACCACAAATAATGAGGTGGAGTACGAAGCCCTAATTGCAGGACTTCGCCTCGCTCAAAGTCTTCAAGTACGAGCTGTACAAGTCTACTGTGACTCCCAAGTCATAGTTAGCCATATGCTCGGCACATACGAGGCAAAGGGCGACAGAATGAAGAAGTATCTCCAAAAAGCTAAGAGTCTGCAAGAAAGCTTCACCTACTTCGAGTTGGTATGAATCCCAAGAGGGGCAAATACCCGAGCTGATGCTTTGAGCAAATTGGCGTCCTCGTCAACAAGCTCTCCAGTGGAAGAAGTCAAACACCGAAGTATAGAAGAAGCCGAGGTCGGCCTCGTAATTGATGATGAAGCACCAAATTGGATGACTCCTCTTCGGAATTATTTGGAGAAGGGCGAACTGCCCAGTGACAAGCTTGAGGTAAGAAAGATCTTAAGCAAGTCACCAAAGTACGTTCTACAAGAAGGAATTCTGTACAGAAAGTCATACCTTCAACCTCTCCTAAGATGTGTCGGGCCGAACCAAGCAAACTATGCGTTAAGCGAAGTTCATGAAGGGTCATGTGGAAGCCACATTGGAGCTCGAGCACTGTCAAAGAAGGTCATGCGCTGGGGCTACTACTGGCCTACAATGTTTCAAGACGCAGTCGAACTAGTCAAAAAGTGCCCAAAATGTCAAATCCATGGGACGGTACCGAGACTACCTCAAACCGACCTCATAAGCATGCAAAGCCCGTGGCCGTTTGTGCAATGGGGAATTGACATCGTCGGACCATTTGATAAAGCTCCTGGACAACTCTAGTTCCTCATCGTAGCCATCGACTACTTCACTAAGTGGGTCGAAGCTGAGCCCTTGGCAAAGATCACAAGCAAGAACGCCCTCAACTTCGTATGGAAGAATGTGGTTTGCGGCTTCGGTGTACCTCGCATCCTCGTCTCGGATAATGGAACGCAATTCACCGATCGGACATTCAGAGAATGGTGTGAAGGGCTTCACATTCACCAAAAGTTCACTTCGGTAGCTCATCCTCAAGCGAACGGCCAAACCGAAGTTACGAACAGAACGATTGTCAAGGGACTCAAAACCCGCCTCGACAAAGCCAAAGGAGATTGGGCCGCAAATTTACCCCAAGTCCTATGGTCGTACCGAACAACTCCCCGGACCTCGAACGGTGAAACGCCTTATAGTTTGGTGTACGGAACCGAAACAGTGATCCCGGTAGAGATAGGCCTGCCGAGCCCGCGCACTATCAACTTCACAGCCGAAGTCAACGAGGAAGACCTCCGAACCGAACTGGATCTGCTGGAAGAAAAATGAGAGCTCGCCTACATAAGAGAAGCTAAGTACAAGCAACAAGTAGCTCGGTACTACAACCAAAGGGTGAAGTACCAACAGTTCCAAGTAGGCGACCTTGTACTTCGGAATAACGAGGTCAGTAAAGCGGAAAGACTCGGCAAGCTTGAAGCCACATGGGAAGGACCATACCGAGTCGAAGAAGTCCTCGGCAAAGGGTCGTACAAGCTTGCCCATTTATCCGGTGAGCCCTTACCCCGTACATGGCACATCAATCATTTAAAAAAATACTTTGTATAAGTGGAGGAGAGTAATGTCTAGGATCAGTTCATTTAAAGTCGTAGGTGTCAAGAGTCAGTTCGTCTTGTCAGCTGTTTTTCTTTTTTCGGTTTTTTCTTCAATAAAGCTTTATTTTTCCTTCATTATACGATTAAATTCTTGCATATCATATCTTGCATGTCTCTCTATTCCACTTATGCTTAGTATTTTGAAACCCTGACGAGGGTAATTTAATAAACTCCACATTGGGAGTAAATTCTAAACGCGCACGTACCGACCTAACCTTGTTAAAAATAGAAGTTCAAACTGTCTGGGCTTAAAACGAAGGAACCACCTTTGTTAAAAGCTAGGAAAAAGTACTTTTGTTTAAAACAAGGAGGCACCACCTCGGTTAAAAACAAAGATACGGCCTTTGTTTAAAACAGAGAAGAGCCTAAACCTCGTCGGACGACGAGGTCGTGCTAATTAAAGCCTAAACTTCGCCTTTGACGAAGTCGTGCTACTCAAAGCCTAAACCTCGTCGGACGACGAGGTCGCGCTAATTAAAGCCTAAACTTCGCCTTTGACGAAGTCGTGCTACTCAAAGCCTAAACCTCATCGGACGACGAGATCGTGCTAATTAAAGCCTAAATTTCGCCTTTGACGAAGTCGTGCTACTCAAAGCCTAAACCTCGTCGGACGACGAGGTCGCGCTAATTAAAGCCTAAACTTTGCCTTTGACGAAGTCGTGCTACTAAAAGCCTAAACCTCGTCGGACGACGAGGTCGTGCTAATTAAAGCCTACACTTCATCTTTGATGAAGTCGGGCTACTTAACCCTAAACCTCGTCTTTTGGCGAGGTAATGCTCATTATGGCCTACCTTTGTATAATACAAGGAAATATATCTATGTTAAAACAAGGTAAAAGGCTAATATGAGTACAGAAAATTCCGTTTTTATTTCAAAAATGGAAGAGTACAATACATGGTGATTAAGACGAGCTCGAAGGCTTGGGTTTACTAAAACTAAGCCATCTTGTAGGAAAATCACCGTCGGAATTGAAATTTAAAACATCATCTATATTAAAGCGGCCTCGACCTCGTTCACCACTACCTCGTCCTCGACTCCGACCAGTACTCGGTTGAAGGCTCCGACCTCGACCTCATCGAGCCAATCTTTGCCGTTCTTGTTCATAAATCTCTTTAGAATGACACGTATATCTCATGTCTGATCGATCCGCGGGAGTCGACGATCTCGAGGGATCAGTGGTAGTGGATGAACTTGAAGGATGAGAGTCCTTTCCCAGTCGAGCAGCCAACTTCGGACGCCGAGCTAGAATCACATCGTACATACTAGCTATTCGCTTCAGCTCAACCATCTGATCTTTGAGTTGCCAGGAGTCCGACCCGTATCTTTCATGGTAATCCTTACACCGGGCTGCGATTTCTGTTACCTTTGCATCAACTTCGGCAATGGTTTTCCCGCCGTTTCGGCGGACAATGGCCTCGTATTCAGCATGCTCCTCGGCGATCCTTATAGATTCTTCCTTCATGGCATCATACTTATCTCCAAGCTCTAAGAGCCGAGCTTGAAGCTCGTCATTTTTGATTTGAGCGGCTCTAAGTCTCACGTCGGCCTCATCCTGGATATGGTTAGCTTGGTCTCTCAAACGAAGGGCTTCGACATCCTTAGCTTCAAGAGCCCGTAATAAGTTGTTGATTTGAGCTATGTACGGGGATGCATCAAAAATAGTGGGGGAAGACTACAACGCAAAGGAAAAAAGTTTCAATTAAATGTTGAAATTTTATTATGCCACAAAGGCGAAAGTCAAGCCACATCCTACCGATGCCGCAGTACAAAAGCCTTACAAAAAAAAAAAGAAAAAAAAAAAAGAAAAGAAGAGAGAATGTACAGAGGTGATCAACTGACCACTTCGGCATTCTCCTCATTCTGACTAGGGGACTTGCCGCCGTCAGCATCGCCTCCCTCCTCGGCCTCCTCTCTGCCTCGGCCAGCATCCTCAGCCCTGGGCTGGGCAGTACGGTTGAGGTCGGCAATCAGCCCTTCCAACTCCTCATCCCTGTCAACTGGCCATCCCTCCACCACCTCGGCAGTCAACACAGTAGAATGCTTTTGAGGCCTTCCACCAGCGCCTCAGCATACGCGCGGTTGACAGCCGCATCTGACATCTCCTGATATCCGTACTTGGCCTTGTCCAAGTTCGGAATATCAGAAGTGATGTTGTCGATAACGTCGCTAACTGCACGAGTGTTTAAGATGGTGGCGACCTGCCCGGCCAGCTCCGAGAATCTTTCAGAGCGGAAGAGCCTCTCCGTATAAGACCGAAGCAGCGACCCCTGCATGGCTACCGCCTCGGCCTCCTGTCGCTTCGCCGCCTCTGCCTCGGCCTTCCACATGGCCGCCTCTCTCTTCGCTGACTCAGCAGCGTCCTTTGCCGATTCCACTGCAGCCCGTTCTGCCGACACCCTCGCTTCGGCCAATGCCAATCGGTTGATGAGGCCGCCCTTCTCATTCTCTAGATCGCGCTGAGCTCGGACCACTTTGTTGAAGCGGTCGACCCCAGCGGTCAGGAAACTGCTTAATTCCGAGGTAAGGTCGCTCAGCCTCGCCACCATGCCCTCGGCACCCTATATAAACACACATTAGCGTTGAAAAATATATAATAATGAAATGCCGAAGTACATCTGTAAGTGTGATACTACCTCGGGAAATGGCCGAGGCTGATTCACCAGTTCTCCAAAACCCTGGCGTCCAACACCGCCAGATAACCGGACTGCAGTAACTGTGCAATCCTCCTCTCCAGTCGGAACAGCAACAACCGACTTCTGCTGTTTTGTTTTTTGAACGAGAGGTCGCTCCGGAGGGGACCCCATTGGTGAGGAACCTAGTCCGCTCTCTGTTCGTTCCGAAGAAACCTCGGATGCTGATTTTTCGGTAGTACTCGACCTTGCCCTCTTCTTACCAAGAAGTTTCACTGTAGAAAAACAGTCAGAACCTCATCACAATGAAACAGAACACATAAAACAAAGAAACGGACCAAGTGGAGCCTCACCCTTCACCGGCTCAACCATGGAGTCTGGATCATAAGGGCTCAGCCCCGCCATAGCAAGATCGGCCTCAGTGAATTCTTCATCAACGAGGCTAGTCAACACTTCATCAAGCACACCGAACTTTTCTTCGGTGCCTTGGTTCCTCAATTTACCCACATTCCAGATGAAATGTGGGACCTCACCGAACCGACAGAAGAAGAACTTCGACTGCCAGTTCGGGATTTTTGACTTCGTCTTCACTCGAAAGCTAAGACGGGGTGACAGATAATACCACCCATTGTAGGAATTAAATTGAAAATATTTCAGGATCAGCTCTACTGACAGGCTGACCCCGTGATGACTACTAAGTATGCCTAAAGTAGTAAGCTGCCTAAACGAGTTCGGTGTTATTTGCGCTAGAGGAATGCCGAACTTCCGAAGAAGATCGGCAAAAATAGGGGGGAGGGGAAGACGAAGACCATGGCATAAGCAATCTTCGTAGATAGTTACGAAGCCAACCGGAGGGTTGGACGCCCTATCCTCCGGCCGAGGTACTAACATCTCTATCCAATCAGGAAATAAATAATTTTTTGCAATTTTCAAAATTGCAGAGGAATCTAGGGTTGAAGAAAATTTTGACACTGTTCCGACCGAATCACGGGGAGAAGCAAAAACTACCCTACAATTCGACGGAATGTCCGACTCTACAGTATATACATCTACCTCTATATTTTCCGGCGAATGAGATACCGGCGGCGACATAGACCTGTCGCCCGAATTCTGACTACCACTACCGCTAGACTCGCGCATAAAAGAAGAGGAAGCCATGGACTTACTTTTTAAGCAACGGAAGACTGTGATGACAACGAATGGGTCACTGGATTCTGGTGTAACACTGACGGCAGCACTGCAAGCGTGAAGGAAGAAGATGAATTGCCGAAAATTTTTAGGGTTCCAAATTTCAAATATGTTGATTGTGGCGTCTGAAAAAAGTTTTAGTAACTTTCCGCCTACTTTATCGGGACCCCAAACGGTGCATTAAATGTAACTGACACATCACGTGTTCGACCTCATCCTAATGAGACGGTTCACATTCCGACTTTGTCAAAATTTTATTTCCGAAGGGGCAATGTGAATTCCAATTCCACCTCGTCTTAACGAGGTGGCAAGCATTCCGACTTCGTCGAAATCCAATTTCCGAAGGGGCAATGCAAACTCATCTTAACGAGGTGGCAAGCATTCCGACTTCGTCGAAATCCAATTTCCGAAGGGGCAATGCAAATTTTATAACCACCTCGTCTTAACGAGGTGGCAAGCATTCCGACTTCGTCAAAATCCAATTTCCGAAGGGGCAATGCAAATTTTATAACCACCTCGTCTTAACGAGGTGGCAAGCATTCCGACTTCGTCGAAATCCAATCTCCGAAGGGGCAATGCAAATTTTATAACCACCTCGTCTTAACGAGGTGGCAAGCATTCCGACTTCGTCGTAATCCAATTTCCGAAGGGGCAATGCAAATTTTATAACCACCTCATCTTAACGAGGTGGCAAGCATTCCGACTTCGTCGAAATCCAATTTCCGAAGGGGCAATGCAAATTTTATAACCACCTCGTGTTAACGAGGTGGCAAGCATTCCGACTTCGTCGAAATCCAATTTCCGAAGGGGCAATGCAAACTCGTCTTAACGAGGTGGCAAGCATTCCGACTTCGTCGAAATCCAATCTCCGAAGGGGCAATGCAAATTTTATAACCACCTCGTCTTAACGAGGTGGCAAGCATTCCGACTTCGTCGAAATCCAATTTCCGAAGGGGCAATGCAAATTTTATAACCATCTCGTTTTAACGAGGTGGCAAGCATTCCGACTTCGTCGAAATCCAATTTCCGAAGGGGCAATGTAACTTTCACTACTCATGCTTCACCTTTCTACCCCAGCTCACACCCTCACTTCCATATCTTTTGGGGGGGGGGGATGTGATAGGATATGGCCTAGCTACTAGGCCCAAGCATCGAGCCCAATATAATTGGGCTCCGACTGTCAAGCTCGGCCCACTTAAGAGCCTTACTTGGCTCGGCCCAAACAGCCCACCTAGGCCGAATCCACTCTGGCCACCTCAAAGGAATCTCTACACCAAGACAACTCCTACATCGACTACAATTCAAGCTCCACAAGAGATATAGAAGCTCGGTGTTTATCCAGTAAAGGAGGAGATCAAGCCAAAGAGTCCTAATAGGAAAAGACTTATAATCCTAGTCGAATTCCATATGTAAACACTTATAAATAGGGGTTTATAATAGGTTGAGAGAGGAGAATAATCTTGTAATCACTACTCATACAAGCAATAAAGATCTATACTCTTTTCGCCCGTGGACGTAGATCTATTCCAATAGATCGAACCACGTAAACCCCTTTGTGTTCCGTTTACTTTCGTGTTCGTTAAACCCCAGTTTTCGTGCATTAACCATCTTGCGAAAATAAGATCGATCAATATCAATGCAAATTTGCATTTGGAGGAGAGAGAAAACATAAAAAAAAACGCAAAATGGGATTGGTTTTGTAGTAGGGTTGGGGATGAATTTGCTACTGCATTGCGTATGCACACTGGCGGATGTATTCAAGAGCTGGGCAAGCCCAAATTTTTCATGTAATATATGTAGGCTAACCTATTAGAAAAAATTCTAGCCCAGCCCAATTATTCACAAAAGTAAAAGTACCAATAAGGAATTTGAAAAAAGGCCCAAAAGTCATCTAATTTACTTCCGCCTACAGCATATCCGTCTCCCGCAATTCGCAATTTCTCACAGAAGAGAAGACCACTGCACATTCCACCAAATTCGCAATTTTATGTATTGAAGTTTTGCACGCAACTTATATAAATATTTTAAAATATTTTTGCTACGTATGAAGTCCACGATCGAGTTCTGGAATCAAATGTGCAACTGAAATTGCAAGTGCTCTCCCGCCATAAACCCTAGAAATTTCGGCCTCGGAGCTGAACGACGTCTTTCTCGAGCTGAAGACGGTTAGATGGCGAAGAAGGGGACGGTGACGGAGCTAGCCTCCCTTTTCCCGGCGGAGGAGGCCCAAAAAGCTTCAATACGGGTGCAGGAAACAATCGCCGAGCGCCGCCGCGAACTCGACCGACTCAAGAGCTTCATCGCCGATAATACCAGCATAATCAACTTC
This sequence comes from Mentha longifolia, assembly GCA_001642375.2. Classification (NCBI taxonomy): domain Eukaryota; kingdom Viridiplantae; phylum Streptophyta; class Magnoliopsida; order Lamiales; family Lamiaceae; genus Mentha; species Mentha longifolia. The sequence continues at coordinate 12,336,482 of CM038113.1, read as the reverse complement.
GTTCGGAAACTTCCAGACGAAACTCACCACAATATCATGGTCTCTCTCTCTAGATACGTGCCTCTTAGTTGCAAAACGCTGATTGGTAATTTCGTTGCAGAACTAATATTGGTGATTGCGTTTATTGATGATTGGCAGGTTCCATTTGGGCAGGCAGCATTCTTCCCCGGCCGAATGACTAACCCCAATAAATTCTTGGTAACTCATTTGATTTGATCTATTATTCTGTTTACTTCGAAAGATGATGGATGCTGTTTGTACGTTGTACTGTGTACTGATTAATTGGATATGAAAGTAGTTGAGATGATTCCTAAGCTTCTGAGAAATTCTTGACTGTCAATGAAAATTAAAAGTTATTGCAATTTTAGTTTGCTGATATCTTAGTGTGAATGCAGGTCCTATTAGGGGAAGGTTACCATGCTGAGAGATCAGCCAAACAAACTGTTGAGATTTTGAAAAGACGAGGCAGAGCTTTAGAGAACCAAATCGAATCTCTGAATGCTGTGGTGGAAGATTTGAAGCTCGAGGCTTCATTCTTTGATAATACAGCCCATGAATCAGCGGTAAGCCAATTGATTTTTAGAAAAACATCTTCTTCTTTTGTGCAAATTTGCTCTCTAATAGTATGTCTTTAGAAAGCATCTTTATATCAATTGAAAGCTTCTATATGTGAATATACATCTTTGCTATCTATTGTCATATATATTTTTGCCCCCTCTGCATTCGATTTGCATTTTTCTGTAATGATATCACATTGAATACTTTGTTTACATTTGGCAGGAGGGTGTTGTAGAAATCAGGGAAGATTACATTGAGGAAGCTCCTTCTATCACAACACCTACATCAGGCAAGTCCCTATGTGAATTTTTTGGTTTCTGTCCTTGCTTCTTGAACTAAATGCTCAATATAATTGCTGGATTTGTGGAGATGAAGAGTGATGGATATTTTTGTTTTGTTAATCTCAGGAGCCCATTGGCTTTGTATTGGTCTTTGACTTGCTTGCACGAATGCTTATGTAGTCTAAATATATAAATGTGAATTCTAATATTTTGGTCCTTGATTATTTATGACGTAAGTAAGATGTTTCCTTGTGCTTGCCAGTTGATAGTTGCACAAAGTATAGGGACTAAAGAACAATTTAATTGATGAATACGAATTTGGCCACTGTAAGAAATGCAAAAGAGATGTAAAATTGACTATTAAGTTAGTCAGTCCATTTGATTTGCATGAAATATTTGTTTCAAAGACAAACAAGATGGTAGGGATGTTTGATTTAATATGCATCTTTCAATCTACTTTATGCTGGTGATTCAGATGAATTTAGCCACGTTTCAGTATATTGTATGAGGAGATATACACCAGGACTTATCATTTACTACAGTTCCAGGATATAAAAGATCAGATTCGGTTCCTCCTTGTGAGGTGGATAATGGGCAAGCTGCAGTTGAAGATGAAGAATATGCACGCATATTTTCACGGATGGCTGAACTTGAAAAGGAGGAAGAGGAAGCTGAACTTGAAAAAGAGGAAGAAGAAGAAGAAGCTGAACTTGAAAAAGTAGAAAAAGATGCAGAACATGTAAAAGAGGAAGAAGATGCTGGAGAGGCCCATGGATCTCGGGATTTGCAGATACAGAATGAACAAAAAGATAGCAAGCATGCTTTTCCTGATCAAGAAGTTAGAAGTGTATTGGTATGTGAATTGGCGCTTCAGGGTTCGACTTATTACTTTCATACAGCTTCTATAATTATATGTTCTCTGCCTATATCAACTAAATCTATACAAAATTTAGTTAAAGTTCTGTGGACTTTGTGATTCAGGCTGCAACTAGCGAGGCTCCAGTAGTATCTAAAGGTACACACACTTGCATGCTTAGTGAGGAACTCAGTCCCAATCTTTTAATTTCTTGCAACTCAAGTTTTCTTGATCACCTATTATTGATTTTCATCGAATCAGTTTGTTCTCTAACTCTTGATGGTGCTTGTCCAGAGGGAGCATTTTGCAGGGATTATCCTGCATGCAATAATGTTGTGGCAAAGAAGGATTTCGAGCAACCTCAAGAAGAGAAGATCACATCTCCTTCTCCAGCTAGCAACACAGTATATTTTCTATATTATCTGTTTTCCTTTATACTGCTTAATACTTACCTAACTGATGCAATTAGGATAGATAAGATTCTGCTGCTAGTCTGCTACATCTGTGAAGATCTTTTGGGTTTTAGAATATATTACCACTGGTAAATGTAATGACCACTAAATATTACATAGACGAAGCATACTTTATCACGACACCAAGAATTATGGCTTGAATTATAAGACTCGTGTAGATCGTCTAGAAACCTATCTTCCTGCAAGCAATGAATGTCAAGTGTCAAACTATGGTTACCGAGTATGTTTAGCAAGTTGATAAAGAATGAGATGCTTCGAAAGTATCTTGTGTTTCCCCTTTCTCTACTAGTAGAAAACTTGGGATGTTTTGTTGCTTTAGTATTTTTTGTTTCTCGTGAATATGTATTATCACTAGACTAGACATCACTCCAGTCCTATCCCTCAAAGCAGAGTTAAGGTAGAACTGTAATTCCCATTTGTCCTTGGTATCTAATATTACCAGCAGGTCTCTCTCTCTCTGATAAAATAGGTTTGTTTGCTACAAATGCTCATCTTACTGCTTCACAGGCCTTCACCGGTTCAATCGTTGAGCATGTTGGAGTGCATGCACCTCAGCAGCAGGCTCGGAGCTCAAAACCCGTTTCAAGATTTAAGATGCAGAGGAAATAGTGAGAGATTTGGGATTATGCATCCATCATTCTTGATTAAATTTTGAGGCTAATCTATTCATAGATTTTAATGCTTGTGATTATAGAGACGATCAGAACAATCTTGTAGAAATTCAGTTTTAGCCTATTTTTCAACTTCTTGTTTATGAAGTATTTGTTTCTAACACACAAAACACACAAACATATATATATATATATATATATATATATATATATGAGCTCTCAATTCACAAAGATTATCGTACAATTGGGTTTGTGTGAAGTGTGACTGTGTGAGCACATGCTAGGAAAATTTGAATAAGCTTACTCATAGGGATCAAGATTCATAAGTCTGCATTATTCACATTTCAATTCATAGGTGCTTAATTAAGCAACGTTAAACGAAGCAGCTGCGCTTGAACCACCGCTTATCCCCAGCCTGCGCCTTGCATATATACAGCTTGCCCTCCTTGACGGTGGCGTTGATGAGCTGACAAGAAGTAGTATTGTTTCCCGTCGATCGTCGGCGTCGATGTCTCGAGTATGTTCGCAGTTGCAATGGTGCCGGAGTCAAATCCTCCCTGCAAAAGATCGACTGAGGATCGGGACACGAATCCGTTAAAAATTACAAATATGCCATTGAATAATATTCACATCTGAATCTGTTTGACCAGAGTAGGCCTGTCTTCCGAGCAGAATATTGGGCTTATTTCATTCTATCTGCCTTTGAGATCTTCTTTTCTGTTATTTAATCAACTAACTAAATCAATTTTATTTTTTTTTATTTTTATTTTTTAAAATCAGAAAAAAGGAATTTTATTTCAAGAGTAAGGGTACCAGAGCCAGAGGTACCAATGAGGCATGTACACACGGATTAGATTTTACAAGTCATTTCTTGAGTTGAATTCAAATTCAAATGTAGAACATTATTCAACTAGACGACATTTCTTACAATTAGCGTCATCTATCAACCATCTTGACTCCATTATCCAACCAATTATTTGAATATTATAATTAGACAAGATATTATTTAAATCCCAATACTGTACTTATCATCAGCGTTAATAAACAACTTCTCCAAATCCATTATTAATTAATTAATTAATGTTTTACTAAAACAATAAATTCTTAGCCTGCGGAGGTGGACAGTTCACAGTTGCACTTTCATTCCTACTCTAATTACTCCAAGTAGTGTTTTTTAATTTTTTAATCATTAATTGTGATTATGTAGATAACTAGGAATAAAAATATGCTATAATTAACACTGCAGCTAAGTAGGTGGAGCGGTGGCTGCCGCCGTGCGTGTGTGTATATATATATATATAGTGAGAATATTTAAATATACCCAAATTGGATAAGTGTATAAGTTTTATACCCAAGCAAATAAAACTATAAGTTTTATACCCAAAAGTCAATAAAAAGACAAAAATAACCTCTACTTTATCTTACAATTTAAACAAAACAAAATAGGATGATGGCCCCACTTTTTACCATATATCAAATAAATAAAATCAAACCCTACCCCATCCCATTCAATTATCATCGCCGTCACTCTCATCTTCTCTCTTCCTCACGACTTCTCCCCCTTTTTCTCTCTAACAAACCGTGAGCCCTTACCAAATTCAACAAATTAAACCGTTAACAATGGCTGATTCATCTAACCACGACCACGACTCGGGTGCCGAATCCGAAGAAGTTGAGGTACATCGCCCAATTCCGACGAGGGCCGAACGGGAACATATTCCGGAGCCGCCGGCGCCGGTAATTTTTCGAACTCTCCTTTGTTTTTTAAAAATAATTATATTGTTGATTTCAATTATTTAAACTCATATGAATTTGTAGAATAATTTGAATTTTTATGCGAATAATTTAGACGGTAATTGCAAATTTTATGCGATTTTTATGCGTTTTTTGTGCTAATTTTATGCCATTGTTGTGCTAATTATACATGGGGAAGTTTGAATTATGTATGTATTAGACGATTAATTGCAAATTAACAGTATAAAAAATAAAAAAACCGTGAGGTGACGGTTTTAATTTAGTCAAAACCGTAAATTAAGTATACCTCACGGTTTGACTAAATTTATACCGTGAGGTGACGGTTTTAATTTAGTCCAAACCGTTAATTAAGTATACCTCACGGTTTGGACTAAATTTAAACGACTCGTTATTAGTCACCGTGAGGTATACTTAATTAACGGTTTGGACTAAATTAAAACCGTCACCTCACGGTATAAATTTAGCCAAACCGTGACTTAATTTACGGTTTTGACTAAATTAAAACCGTCATCTCACGGTTTTTTTATTTTTTATACCGTTAGTAGTTTGTTATTTTTTTTTTTTTTTTTTTTCAGTAAAACTAATTAATTCGAATGTAAATGCTAATTTTGCATGTATGTTTTTTGGGTGATTGCAGCCTAGGTACTAATGGTACCGGCCTCTCATGCAAGGATTTCCGGTGAAATCAATGCCTACTATAGAGACACCGCACCTGTGGCCATTATGAACACTTTACTACGTGTTGGCGATCGTGATTTGTTAGGCCGATTCGTTACCCAATCTCCATTCGCATTCATATTGTCGATTAAAAAGAATGGGAACACGAAGCGTGCCTTGCACGAGCTGTTGTCCCGTGAGCTATGGAGGGACGACGAGCATCAATTTGAGAGATATTTTCATGTGAATGGGCAAGATATTCGGTTTGGGGCGCAAGAATTTTGCCTCGTGACTGGATTGAGATTCGGTTCTTCAACTTTTAATCCTCATGGCAAGAATCATGTCATCCCAAGGACGAGCATCTTCCATACTTACTATAACAACAATAAGGTGCAAGTGAAACAGTTGTTTAGGGATTTCAATAACCCCGCCATAGTTCTAGGGACGGAGGATCAATACCTGGCCTCCGCTAACCTCCTCGTCTACTACTATATGCTACTGTGTCGTGACTGCGATAGAAGCATTGATGATTGGGCATGGACTTTAGTAGAGGATTGGGAGCGCTGGGCGACATTTCCGTGGGGGTCATGGTCGTTCCAAATACTGTGCCACCAGCTCAGAGTGGCAAAGAAGGACCCTAGAGAAATTGGAGGCTCCGACACTAATGCTGTCTACCATCTGTACGGGTCCGTCTGGGCTTTGTATTTTTGGGCCTTCGAGGCCCTTCCGGATTTAGGAGAAAAGTGTGCCACCATGATTAGCCCGAGTGCATATCCTCGACTAAGGAGATGGCAAATGGGACACAACTATGCAGACTTCCATGACTTTTTTAACAAACCGACGGTATGTCATTCTCTAATATCATTCTCTTAAGGCTTCGTTTATTATCTATGGCGATTGAAAAAGAATGAATTGGATTTGTTTTGGGTGGATTATCGGTTAATAATTAGAAATTGTTTAATTTAATTTATTTAGTTGATTTATGTTTTATTATGATAATTATAGAAAATTAGCATAACGGTTTGGGACTAGCAATTAAATATAGCTTCCTCACGGTTGGAGGGATATCAAACCGTCATCTTACGGTTTGATATATCTCCAAACCGTGAGGCTGATTTATTTAGCAATTAATTAAATATAGCTTTCGTTCACGGTTGAGGAGGATATCAAACCGTCAGCTAACGGTTTGATATATCTCCAAACCGTGAGGCTGATTTATTTAGCAATTAATTAAATATAACTTTCTCTCACGGTTTGGAGGGATATCTAACCGTCAGCTAACGGTTTGATATATCTCCAAACCGTGAGGCTACTTTATTTAGCTTTTGAATATAGCTGCCTGACGGCTTGGAGATATATCAAACCGTCAGCTTATGGTTTGATGTATTCCCAAACCGTTAGTGAACACTTTTTTAGATTTGAATACTGATTTTGATAAATTTTTGCCTTTGTCTTTTTCAGCTCCAAGTAATCCCGAGCCTCGAACCTATGACGGAAGAAATGGCTCAGTCTTACTATCTTAGCCTATTCACAGAGCAAGATCCCTTGGTGCTTGAATTTAATCTCAATACACGTCATGCTTGGAAGAAAGCGCCTATACCGCAGAGGTAGACGCAGAGGCAGACGAAGGAATCGAGAACTACGGCGAGAGTTTTCGACAAATTGAGGTGTAGGGATGCCGGGCCTCGAGGTCGCCAGCCACGTGCCACGAGGGCCCATTCTGAGGGTCGAGGGCCTCTCCCTATCCCCACGGCTCGTGCGAGTACGTCGAAGAGGCCAAGGGTGGAGAGTTCACATCCCGAGAGGTCCCCGGGCCTCGTCTGCTGCGTGCATGGGGATCCTTGTCCCCGAGGATGTGATAACGATGCGTGGGCCGACAAGGTCATGGAAAGATTGACCCAAGACCAGTCGGACACCGGGGTTATGGCACGTATTGCCAAGTTTATGGCAGGGCACATCAAGGGGTTCTTGGGGAAGTCGAAGAGTTCCTCGAGCCGTAGCGTTCATTCTCATCGTCGAGCACCATCACAGGCTAGCCACATGCCCTCTGGTGGACGACATTCCGTAGATAAGGCCCAGGGAGATCGAGACGATCAGGAAGCTCCCTATATTCAGGACAGACCACCTACCCCCGAGGCTGCTCCGGGGTTCGAGCACATGGTCGGCTTTGTTACGGAGCCGGTTCGAGAGGCTGAGGTCCAGGATGTGGAGTCGTCGCACTCGTCTTTTTTCCGGGAGATTGATGCGATGCCACTGGATGATTGGGTGCATCCCGAACTGCAGCATGTGCAGCCTCATCCTCAGCAGTCGCAACAGGGAACCGGGAATGAGTATAGTGATGCCGAGTCTGACGTGGCAGGAGAGACGCCTGTGCGTCGCACTCGTGTTGCGGGACGGGTTGTGAGGCCAGCGGCTGCTTTATAGAGCCCATTTGTATCGAATATCCCCACACCGTATTCGGGCTCGTCGATGAAGGAGATATATCAGGCATTCAGAGCAGGTGGGCCGGACGCCGAGTGGTGTAATGACGTGCCCATTCAGAAGATACGGCCATCTTCTGGTACGTTGTCTCAGTGACATCGTGGGTCCTACGCTAAGCGGCATTCCGATGCTCCTCGAACCACTTGTCAACAATAATCCTATACACCTCAATCATGGCACAGATGGGCACTTGACGGGCCCATAGGAGTCTTGCATTCATCGTCTCAGCGGCATTCGAAGTCATGAAACTCGTGCGCCTAACAAGGCACTTGTTACGTGACCACCGATGCATGCCGATCTCACACAGCTTCTGATAAATTCCAGAACCCATCAAGGCTCCCATGTATTCGTCAAATTTAGAATCCGAATATGAGTAGGCCGCAGCTTCAAATATGCCGACTGCGTGCTTTCCAAATGTGACCATATTCTTTGCAAGATGATGCCAGCAAAGACCGTGATGCGCACCGGGGAAGACATCCCTCACTGCATTTCCAATGCTGATATGGCCATCGGAGACGATCAACAGGTCTTGAGGATGTCCTAGATAGTTACGCAACTTCATCAGAAACCAAGTCCAAGAATCATCGTCCTCGATCGGGCCGAATCCAATGGCAAGTGGAAACACTTGCTCGTTCCCATCCTTCGTGCAAGCGACGAATAACATCCCCTTGTTCTTGCCCTTTAAGTGTGCCCCGTCGACTACGATAACCGGACGGAGTAAATCCCCCATGAATGCCTGCAATGACTGTCCTAGAGCGAGGAACATATAACACAGTCGATCATCGAGGGGGGATGTCGAGATACTATAGACTGTACCTGGATTCTTCTGCTGCAGTAAGTACAAATAAGATGGGAGCCTCTTGTACGACTCCACAAATCCTCCATACATCATCTCGATAGTGATGTTCCTCGCTCGCAAAGCAAAACTGTAATCGATCTGAATGCCGTATTCAGCTCGCATTTGGTCAACCATCTCTTTCGGCTTGAGCACAACACCATCAGTGATCAACCTCCGTGCATAGAATGCTCCAAGAACATTGGCGGGGTATTGGCGCGGTGTAGTCCTGTCTAAATCGACGGAGCATGTATGGTTACCCTGGTATGTACTGATGCGCCACATAGTCCCCACGTTCTTTGCCCGCACGAGGTACTCGCACCCCTCCATCCTGTATTTGAACCCGACACGACCCTTGTCTGAATTCTCAACTTTGTATTGCTGCCGGTTTTCCATTTGATGCAATCCAACTGCTACCGACACATCTAACTTTCTCTTGAATAGGCCGCCCTCTCGTAATTCACCAGCTACAGACATGTAATAATCTGGATCCAGGACCCCCAAAGGCAACGCAGTGTCTAGGTGAATGTGAGGAATCAACCAATCTCGGATAGTCTCAAGATCGGCCCTGGCATCGTCGTCTTGGGTAGGTTGGGACTCTAAATGAATATTACGATGCCCAATGATCCTATGAAGCCGTCTCGGCTCTCGGATCCATGCACCGAACTCCTTCGTAAGTGACTCAAATAAGTTGGTGCGATCCGCTGCGTCCCGTGCTTCTTCAGCCATATCTTGGGCGACCTCATCATCCTCAACCCTAACCTCGACGTCTTCCTCGCTCCTTTCTTCTTCTTCAGAATATAGAGCCTCCGAGCTCGGCTCCTCGATATTCACACTCGTAAAAATCCTAGAACCTTGTGTTATCGGAGTGCTCCGGGCCATTCCCTTATCTTTGTTGACAACGTAAACAGTTGCCTTCTTCTGTTGCTCCACAATTAATCGCAACAAATCAGTGTCGCTCCTCAAAGCGACCTTATCTTGTTCACCATCGGCATTGCTCACGTAGTAGAGCAAAAAATCGGATTCTTCGCCTACTTCATTACGAATCTCTTGTAATAAATTTGCACGTGTAACTTCATTCATAGCCAAATGCACCAAAACACGATCGCCACCTACGTAACGAGTTTCCTCCTCAAAATACCCGTCGTGACGAATATATACTTTGACCGTAGACATATCTGCATAAAAACGATCAAGCATTCAAAATTAGAAGACAATACACTAAAAATGTAACTAAAAAGGTAAGAAATCGATTTGTAATGTAAGTTAACGGTATAAATTGTGATTAAACCGTCAACTCACGGTTAAATCACAACTTATACCGTTATACTCATTTCATGTCGTGAGATTATTTTTTTTAAATGAATCACGATTTTAAAACCATCATTATATTTAATTCAATTAAAATAAACCGTTAAAAAAGGAAACTATTTTTTTCAAGCCTAAATATCAAATCTAGCAGTTTAAACCTATTACATGGAAGTAATTACTTTGATTCTCGATCAATAGGTTACCAAACATGTAGTCTAATCTCTCTTCCTAACAAAAAAGTAAATAAACCATCATTTTCTAGAAAAAAGATTCAATAATTTCTAAAATCCACATTCATATGATTTCCCCCAAATTTACACAATAATAACAACTAAATATGAAAAAATATATGGTGCGTACCTTCAATATGATCAAAATATCTTCGACAAAGGACCAAATGCGGTAAATTTCTTCGAAGATCCACCAAATTCGAGCGGATATTTCAACAAAATTTAGGGAGCTTAACTCAATTTGCTTTCACGATTTCAATTTTTTGTTGTTCTTCAAGGGTTTTTGTTCAATTTCACCTCTAATTCAATTAATGAAATATACCTTTTTCGTACGATGGTTGTTGGTATGGTTGTTAGTGAATAAATGAATTTAATTATTACATTTTTTTTAGTCTTGAATTAAAAATACCGTGAGCTCACGGTTTAATACTAAACTCACGGTATTTGGTCTTTTTAAACCGTTAGTTTCTTACAAACCGTGAGCTCACGGTTAATCATGTGATCTCACGGTTTAATATGTTATTACGGTCAAAACCAGTAACTTTTTTAGAGTAAGTTTGTCTTTTCATTTGATTTTGGATATAAAACTTATACTTTTATATGCTTGGGTATAAAAGTTATATATTTAACGGTTTATGGTATATATAAATTCACCCATATATATATATATATATATATATATATATGAATGGCTGCATGAATTCATAGAGGTTCGAATTAGCGGGACTCAAAAAAATTCTTGATTCCAATTGGCCCATAAAGTAAATTGACTGCAGTGAAGAATCTCACGCTTTTCGAAGTTGGGTTTTTGCTGCCATTCAGATATAAAAACAGTTGGCTTTTGTAATCGGGGTTAGTTTTTATTTGTCTTTTTTAGTCTTTGATTGATCTTCACATTGGGCATCAGGTAAAAGAAGTTTTTTGATTTCTTGTTTTTGCTGCTGATCCTAGTTGCTTTATATCATTATTGGATTTTATTTACTATTTCCTATTTGTCTTCAAGTTTTAATTTTTTTTATTGGGATTTGTCTCCGCGATGCGATTTTTGTTTTGTGAATTTGTTGTTTGAAATTTATGGAAATTTTGAACTTGGGTGAAGAGGGAGGGTAGTTGGGCATAGTTTTGACGTTTTGCAGTGAGCAGTTTGTGTTTGTTGCATCTGTTTTGTTTCCCTTTTGTCAGAATCAATTCTGTATCTAGTTTTCGTATTTCTTGAGGTTTGTTTTTGGCATCTTGATTCAATCTTGGCTGAATTACCAGTTTGATGAATGAATCATTGCATGATTAGCAGAATTTGTCGAAGTCTCAATGATTCTTCGGTTCGTATTGAGCTTAAGCAGTCTTCAAGATCTTGTTAATGGCTCTTTCTTCAAGTTATCGAATTGCGTTTCGCATTGTCTATGCTCGAGATATAACTCTTTTTTTAGCTGCTGCTTGTTAACTCTTACTGAATTGATGAATATCTTGATCGATTTCTTGTATCTTGAAACACGAATTTGATGATTTGGGCTCTTTTGCAAGATAAGAAAGGGTGTTTGATTTAAGGTTTATATACTAAGAAAAATCACTTCATTTTTGTGAGATTTGGAGAAACTTACTGGAATTGGTAGAGTTGTATTCGTCGTCGTATGCTCATGCTCACAATATGTGATAAGTCTCTCAATAGTTTACTGGTTTGGTTTAGGAAAATGCGTGAGCGAATAACAGCCGAGGCTCTGATGAGCAATATCATGGAAACGTTTTCAGATAGCGGGTCAAAGCACAAAAACGTGTCATTCTTTGATGATGAGAAGTCGAATTATGTAACTTCTCAGTACAACAAATTGTTTGTACGTGACAAACCTATTCACCATATTTTAGGGGGTGGAAAATGTAGGATTCCGTTATCACAACACCGTTTCTTTTTTTGCAATAATCGAGCAGCTTCTGACTCATTTGCATGAACATGCAGCTGCTGATGTGCTCTTCTGGAGGAACAAGAAGATCTCAGCAAGTGTTCTAACTTCTGCTACCGTTATTTGGATACTTTTCGAATGGCTGAATTACAACTTTCTTACACTTATAAGCTTTGCATTGATTTTTGGAATGCTCGCTCAATTCGTGTGGAAAAATGCTTCTGGCATCCTGAATAGGTGATGATCTTTTTCAATATGGCTTGCCCTTCGGCTTTTTTTTTTTTTTGGCTCGTTTCAAAATTTCAGGAACTTTTCTATCTCAACAGATCTCCCTCCAAGGTGCCTCGTCTCATTTTGCCCGAGGAAGTCTTTGTTAACATTGGCAAGGCGATAGGATCGGAGGTGAATCATGGTTTGAGATTCTTGCAGGATGTTGCCTGTGGAGGGAACATAAAACAATTTCTAGTGGTAATTTCACTTCTGCACGATTGTTTTGTTTCGTTTTTCTTCAATTCTCTATCAGTTTCTTTGATGAAGAAGGGACTTCCATCGGATTTAACACTACTTTACGTAGTTTTCACATGATTTTGCAAGTGCTGCGATTAAACCACCACTTTTCAATTTTTTTTCGATTCTCACAGTATTTAAGTTTTGTGGTCAAGCAGAACAGGATTTACTTTATATTTTATGGCTTAAGATGTATTAGAACCTTAAGTTTCAGCCCAGAAATCTTGAAATGGTTTGAAGATTGCAACGGTTGAATTTGAATCGAGATGTTGATGCTACTGCAGGCTGTTGCGAGCTTGTGGGCTGCTGCCATTGTCGGGAGCTGGTGCAATTTCCTGACAGTGTTATACATCGGTAATTTCTCTACGCTGCTTCCATGTTTTAGATGCTGCGATCACGATTCCTTGCTTGTGATATGTCTTCGAGACTATAGAATTGCATCTCCTTTCACCTTTCATGATTTCAACTCCATTTGTTCATCTGAGTATTGCCTTTTTAAGGTTTCGTTGCTGCCCACACATTGCCTATCTTGTACGAAAGATATCACGATCAAGTTGATGGGTTCATCTACAACTTGCTGGAGCAGCTCCAGCAGAACTATTGGAAGCTCGACTCCGGTTTACTCAGCCGAATCCCGAAGGGAAAGCTGAACAGGACAAAGAAGGTGGAGTAACTTCTGAAGCATAATTAGCAAGAACTTGTGCTGTGACTGTGAGGAATATATCTCTCTATCTCCAGCTAGTTTCTGCTGTTTCAGCTTCATTGTAAAGTTAATGAACAGCTAGCTCCCCCTCCCTTTTCTTACTACATTTCTTCATTTTTTTTCTTCTTAATTATAGGTTTTACCGTTTTAATACTATGGATGTTGAGTTAGAACATACAGTAATTTGGAAAAATCGCAGTTAAATCATTCAATTTATTTTTATATACGTTGTAATTCTAACATTTGAAAATACTATACGCAAATTGAATATTGCAAAAGATATATGTTTTCTGCAAAATTCCCCACTACCAAATAGAAAGAAAATATGGCAGATAACTTTATTTATCTGAGTTTTTTTCGGCTTTTTTATCTAACAAATATAAGGATTGAAAGAAAAGACTCAAACCTCCAATAAACTAACAAATATAAGGATTGATAGAAAAGACTCAAACCTCCAATATTATGTGCATGGAATGCCAGAGATATCAATGGTCCAAATTTGCAAGTTCCAAAAAGAAAATTAAAAGAAAAACTCTCACGCCCATATATAAGAAGAGAAGACCAGAAACGTTAACCACCAACAGAAAAAGAAAAAGAAAAGAAAAGAAAAAAAAGTAGACAAATCCCATGCCCATGATAAGAGAAACAGAAAGAAACGAAAGCAGAGAGGAGGGAGAGAGAGAGAGAGAGAGAGATAATGACAGAAATTCAGTCAAACCCACTGCCGGAAGATGTGATGATAGAAATCCTATCAAGATTACCGGCGACCTTACTCCTCCGATTCAAATGCGTTTGCAAATCATGGCGGAGCATCATCACCGACCCCACATTCATCTCCAAGCACCACCAAACCACCTCCCGGGCCCACACTTCCGACGTCGTCCTGATCAGCCGGCGCAGCAACGCCACCAACAGGAGGGTCCTCTCCCTGCTCAGAGACGTGAACGGCGTCGTCGACCACGACCTCCCCACCTTCCTCAACGACATGTTCGGCCACGTCAGGCTGGTGGGCCCATGCATCGGCATCGTCTGCCTCTACGGCTACCCGGACAACATCGCCCTCTGGAATCCCGCCATCCGATGCTTCCAGAAGCTTCCGCCCTCCCTCATCCCCCGCCCTCCCAACTCCAAGGTCCGCGGCGGCGATCTCGGACTCGCCTTCGACCCGAGGACCCGCGATATCAAGGTACCGACCCGACCCGACCCGAATTTTGCCCGGACTCTGATGGACTTAAGAGGCCCGAGGGTTTGGGCCTACCCATATCCCTTAAGCTAGGCCCAATTCAGTTGGCCCAAAATGCTCTTTTGAAACTTATACAAACTTATGAAGCATGGATATAAAAGCATGCATGAAATCTTATACCCATAATCTTTAGACACAGTTGAATTTCTATTTGATTTGAGATTTTGTAATGATCGATTTTAAAATAAATTTTTAAAGTTTAGTTTTTTTATACGGTACTACGAGTGTTGCAGTATCATATAAAAATAATTAAACACCAAAAATTCATTTTAAAATCGATCATTACAAAGCTCAAAATAAGTTAGAAAGTCAAATGTGTCTAAAAATGACAGAGAAATAGAAATCATGTTGTTTATTTAAGATTTTTTTAAATCTTTCAAAAAAAAAAAAAAAAAAAAGATTGTTTGAAATCTTTCATAAAAAAAAGATTGTTTTACATCTTATAGAAGTCATGTTGTTTTTTAATTTCATGCAGGTGTTGCAAATTTTATTTTGCGTTTCAGCGGATTCAAAAATTGTTTGTCAAGTCGAGATATTCTCATCGAGAATGAAATCTTGGAAGAAATTTGAGGGTTCCATGCCGGCAAATATCATGTACTACAATCTATGGAGCATGGTGTACAAGAATGAGATCTTTTGTTGGTGGGCCCAAGACAAGGACAACAATGCCGAGGTAATTCTTTCATTCAATATGAGCGACGAAGCGTTCCAAATGATTCCATTGCCATGCGACATTGAAGCTCTAGGAGGGGAACATAGGACCACTCGAGCTATCTTGCCATTGCTAGAATCACTTGCTTTGATTGTGTATCGACAGAAGGAAGTTGAGAAGGTTTTTGATGTTTGGATATTGAATGAGATCGGAGGAAGAGGCGGCAGTGAGAGATGGAGTAAGTTAACTAGCATTGGACCTATTTCTGGGGTGAGAAGGTGTTAGGGTTTTGGAATGACAACGAGTGTATTTTGGAAAGTGGTGCGGGGGAGATGATATTGTATAATCGAGTTACTCTGAAAATGAAGAATCTTGGGATATACGGTAAACGAAGTAGATTGGAAGTTCTAGTTCTTACCGAGAGTCTATTTTCAGTCAGTGATATGATTCCATAAGTCAATGACCAAATAAGAGATACTCATAATAGTAGTAATTATTTGTGAATGTTCTTTTTGTAAATCTCACTTTTGTATAATATTGTGTATATAAGTTATGCTACTCTAGGATGAATTTAGAATGATGTTGTACATTATTTTATTTAAAGTAAATTATGTGTAAATATGAAATGTTGTTTAGTAGAATGATAGAGGAGTAATACTGTTACTATAGGTTTTATGAGACTCGTGTATATAGTGTTGTAAATAACTCTTTGAAAGGTTTAAATTTGTTGATTGTACATCCTCGTCATGTTATTTCTATTTTTTTAATGATATTTCCTCATTATTTCTTTTCACGTGTATACAAGTAGTTCTAAACATTCATCAAAACTTGAAGAAACATTGTAACTGATGCATATATTTAAGTCAAAATCTGAAGTTTAATTACACTTCCAAGTACCGAAATAGAGATAAATGCTTCAATGCCCACCGTGGCACACTTAGATAAAGAATAAAAAACTAATATAAGTATATATTCTAAAAACTAAACACAAAAAAAACCGTATTAGAAAACTTACTAAATGAAAAAATTACCGAAATAACAATGCCACATCAACGGTATAGGAGAGCGTTTATGCAAGTACTACTAGTTAAAAAAATAAACAATACTACTCCCTCTTGTTTTAAATAATAGGCCAGACGTGTTGAGTTTTTGATTATTTGTAAATTAATTGTCATCTTGATAATTTATACCAACATTACCCTTATTTATTACTCAAAATTGTTTTATATTCTCTGACTTTTTCAATTGAAATGAATTGTTTCTTCCCCTCTGTTATTTCTTTATATTTTCACCAACTTCTCCAAAACTTTGCAGACCAAAAGTATATTGGAGTTCGAAGGTAATAATTCGGCTAATTTCATGTGATCCCTACTAAGGTTTGCGCTTTGCCTATCCATGTATGCAAGCTCTTCTTCTTCTTCTTCTTCTTCTTTTTTTTTTTCATGCTGCATGTGATCGGACTTCTTTATGTTCGTATCCAGTATTCATCTATCCATTTTATGATCATCCTTTTTTTATACATATATTTTTTTTTGTGTTGTCACTTAATGTCTAATATTGAGTGCTTGTATTATGATTTACTCTCTTAAGTTTTTGATAATTTGAGCACTATGGAGTAAATATTAGTAATATGCAGTAATATTGGCAAGCACGGATATGAATGGCCATGGTGAACAGATATCAGATAGGCAATTGCTCACTGATGATGACCTCGAGGAGTTAAAAGCTTCTTTTGAAAAGGCTATTAAGGGAGCAAAAGAATCTCTGGAAAGAGCTGAAAATCTCGTGTTGCAAATTAGTGGTGCAAAAGGATCATTGAATCTGGGTGATGCGAGCACTCAACAATCTTTTACACCATCCTTTCCTCACGCGGCAATGAATGCTGAAGAGAACACCACTTTGGACAACACATCTCTTGAAGAAGCGAGAGACTCCATGCTTAGGATTATGCTTCCAAAATACTTTGAAGATGCAAACACTCAACAACCTTCTACACTTTCCTTTCGTCATGCAATGATGAATGCGGAAGAGAACACCACTTTGAACAATGCATCTCTTCAAGAAGTGAGAGCCTCCAAGCCTAGGATTTTGCTTTCAAAATACTTGGAAGATGCAAACACTCAACAACCTTCTACACCTTCCTTTCCTCACGCGGTGATGAATGCGGAAGAGAACACCACTTTAAACAATGCATCTCTTGAAGAAGTGACAACCTCCAAGCCTAGGATTTATCTTTCAAAATACTTGAAAGAAGAATAAATGTTTTTCTTCACTAGTTATTTAATCATATGCCAGACATTTATTATGCTTAAGACTATCTAATGTTGGATTGTTTGTTAAGTAATTTGTCTATTATGTTGTCCGATCTCAATTGATCAAATTGATAAAAGCATTAGTGTAACAACAAATTATGCTCCTACATTACCAACATTAAACCATTAAAAATATGCTAAATAATTTCAACAATAAGAAAAGAACCATAAAGAATATAAGTTCAACAATAAAATGATACCAAACATAAATCATTTCACATTGCCAAGTTGCATCTAGAATAGACTAAAGGAATGCATCCACCAACTTTTTGAACAAGCTAACACCAAACCTTGAAAAAGCATGCCCACGGTCTCATGCAAAGCTTCATTCACCCCTTCCATATCCTCCTGCCATATGAGAAAATGGTTTAAAATATTAATTCTAACAATATTAAGTTAAATATAACCATACAAGTAAATCTTCTCCTGCCCACACATGTTTTACGTTTAATGAGAAATACAAATATTGAAAATAAACTTACCGAGTCGTGTCGCTACCAAATCTCTTGTCTCTTGCACTAATGCGGTCTTACATGAAATTTGTTTAGGAAGGCGACCAAGCCGTCGAAGTTGTTCTTTCTTTATGTGAGGGATTTTATATCGATTTCCTCCTCCTAATTTCATGATCTCTTTCATACACAATTGCAATGTCAACCACACATAATTGAGTTTGTTTGGCGAATAGTCATAGAATGCTTTCTCTACTGCATGAAGAAGATCAAGGATAGTTCTCGCTCGCATTTTCTGTTGCAATGCTTGTATAGCCCTAAAAAATCCAAGGTCGAGTATATTGAGATCAGGAGAGTTTGGGGGTTGACAAATTACCTCAATGTGAAGATCAGTTTGTGAAAGCGCGACTATTAAATCTGGATCAGTTGGAGGAACATGTGTTCTAGCGTTATCTTGCTGGATGAAAATAGTTTCTGCATTTTCTGATCATGGCCACCTATCATGGATTGCCATAATAACCTTCTGAATCAAAAATGATTTTATAGTCTCCCTCTTAACGGATGTAATCGCTTTCAACTCTATAGTTCCGGCATCTCTGTTTCTACTATTTCTTTGGGTTGCCTTTTCGGTAACAAATGGCCAACAACCGATTTTACCATCAAATATCACTCTTTCTTCATCATCAAATCTCAAGCGGGCTGTGGCTGCCAAGAACATGACTTTCGAAATGAAATTTTTACTTTGGCACGACCTATTAGGATCATCTTCATTATCAAGTAAGTAGTACGTTTGATCCTTTCTTGTCAAGTAAAACCATTTCTCATCGATATGTACGTAGTTGTACATCCCTTTGAACTTAGGATCGCCTGACGGTGAGCTCTCATCAAGCATTGACAAGCAGAAATTTAGTCGAGAAGTTTTATTTTCCTCTTTCAAATGTGGTTTGATGGCACTAGAATGCCGACGAAGAACACCTTGCTTTAAGAGCTGGTAGACCTTTGAGTAACTAACTCCTAAAATATCTGAAAGAGATGTCAATGTTGTTCGTCGATGCAAATCGGTATCTTTGACCTTACTAAGATCTAACTCAATTCTTTTACGACTACAATTTTTTGCCCTCCTACATGAAACGTCTACATCCATGCCCGGTGGAGTTGTCTTGTGAATTTTCTATATTCTTTGCACAGTTTGCAAATTGACGTTGAACATCTGTTGCACCTCTTTCGTTGTGTTCTTCTTCAATTTACCACCGACACTCTTTTCCAATAAAGCATGATAACTGCCCATCGTTCAGCGTAAGTTAAGTTCCTTCTTTTCCTATCTCCAGCATGGCCTGTTAACAAAGAGGTGAATCAAAAACAACTACTTATGGAATAGATTTCGCATGATGAGTTAAATAAAATACGAACTGATTTTGTAGATAAATTGATAGAACAGAGCATATTTGTAGGATAAATATTTAAAACAGAGGATATCATGTGAAATTGTTCAATCAAGTTTACTACTCCGATTATCAATCTTAGTGCAAGCAACTGCAATAACAATTATGAAAACAAAATCAACAATAACATCAACAACTAATGCATGCTTCGATTAAGTCGTCCTTCCTTGGATATACTAACTCATATAGCAACTTTATTTGTAAACATATGACTTCAGTAAAATGAAGATGATAGTATAAGCATACTTAAATTTCAAAAAGAAATTATGCTCACAAGTTTTGCTATTTACTTGCCTTCCAATCTTTGTCCAGTTGTTATCTCTTCTTCCTCCGATGAATCTGAAGAATATCTATCATCGATGTCCATTATTTCATGTACGTCGAGTTCAATTGCATCGTATCCCAACTCATGATCAGCTTCATATAGTTGAATTATGAAGTTCCCCGATTGTGAAGATGTCACATATATTGGAATATCTCTTTCTTCGTTAGGTTGTTCATTATTGGCGACTGGAGGGGGTTCGTTCAAATCGATTACGAACTTTGAAGACATGTATGGAGGGGGTTGTGAAAATTACGTTCTATTAATGCCATACTTGTATATGCAAAATAAAAAAGAAAAAAAAGAAAAAAGAACTACTCCAAATTTTGGCTCCAAATTTAAGCTTTTGGGATAGATGATGATTCTTGAAGAAGAAGTCGAATGGAATTCTTCTGTAAATGTAATATTTGTAGGATAAAGAATTCTTTCCTCTTGTATGAAATTTTGGCTCCAAATTATTTAAGTTTTTGATATAGATGATGATTCGTCAACTTTTGAAGAAAAAGTCGAATGGGATTCTTCGGTAAAATGTCATATTTGTAGGATAAATAAGTCTTCCCTCTTGTATGAAAATTTGGCTCCAAATTTACGTTTTTATGTTCGTGGCAGAAGCATCACCAATTTTAAAAGAATAAGTCAAATAGAATTTTGGGAGAATTAAATAGCGTGATTTTCCACCAAAATAAGATAATCTTCATTAAATAAGGTTATTTTAGGAAGAATATTTTTTTCTTAATATGTGTGAAATCTCTCAAAACTATTTAAAACAGGAGGGGGTATAAGTTTTAACGAAATTAAATAAAACATTGAATTCAATCTCACCTAACAATTAACATCATTAAATCTTATATTGACATTCACTAATTATGTAATACCCCGACTTTTATGAAATAAAAAAATTCGGGTAAATTCGAAATTTTACGTAGCTTTAATTTAATTCTCGTTAGATAGAACTGTTCCAGTTGTATAAAATTGCAACTTACTACCTCCATCCCACTATACTTGGCCTACTTTCATTTGATTGACATTTCGCGCACGCATTTCCACCGAAACTTAGTACGGGTTTTAAAATATAATTTTGAAGTATCATTTTTTTTACGGGATACTATGAGTCATAATATCCCGTAAAAAAAATGATACTTCAAAATTATATTTTAAAACCCGTACTAGGTTTCGGTGGAAATGCGTGCGCGAAATGTCAATCAAATGAAAGTGGCCAAGTATAGTGGGATGGAGGTAGTATTTTGCAATTTAGAAATAGATATAAATATATATTTATATCTCGTAATTTATATTGCGAACAAAAAGAAATCGAATTCGGTATTATATTATTGTATAATACTTCTAACGAATTAATAATTAAAAAAAAGAAGAAAAAAAAAGAAAAAAGAAAAAAAAACGTAATTATACTTGAAGTATTAACTATTAATGGGCAAGCCCTTTTTCGACTATCAAATAAAAGAGACAAAACATTTACATAATGAATGCTTACATATATGTGCCCAGTTAAAGCCCAAACAATTTACAAAAGAAATGCAATCTTAAAACAAAAATACATTTCTCAGCAAATCAATCTCTACCTACTGTACTAAATCTAAATAAGTCAAACAGCTATTACACAAATTCTAGGAAAAGAAACAGCAGAGAACTGATTTCTTCAAATCTAGGAAGCACACAAATTCCACAATATCCCTAAAATCTTGGACTTCACCTTGAGCAGTTAAAGGCATGGTTTCTTCACCAGCTTTTCAACACATCCCATAAAATCTGAAAGAAAATGTGCAAATCTTTACTAAATCTCAATGAAACACTCCAATATCCCCATAGTACCCATTGACAGTAGTAGGAGCATGGGCTTACTTTAAATTTTTAAACCACTCCCCCAACACCTCTATATATATCATCCCAACCAACATTCTTCATCACCTGCAACACACATAAAAAAAAAGAAAAAAGAAAAAAAAAAGAGAGAGAGAGAGAAAGAAAGAAGCAGACCAACTAAGGCAGAGAGCAAGAGAAGAGAAAGAAGAAAAAAAGAAGGAACTAAGGAGAGGAAGGACCCTGCAGCCTTTCATTCTCACAAATCCTCAGCCAAAACCACCATTCCTAACACAGTAAGAGTTTCAAGCCCTTCTATATCCATGCTTTAACTAGAAAAATGAAATTAGAAACCCAAACCATGAACTGAAGCATGAAACAAGAACTAAAATCTAGAAAATGAACACGAGTCATGGAACTTATTCCTAAAGCCTAACTGCATATCATCACCACTCCCAACACAAGAAATGCCTAAGCTAATAAGCATATTAAAACTCCTGCAATGTATACGTATAATACTATAGCAAGAAATCTGATAGTACAACTAAACACCAAACCAATCTTCAGTAAATCAAACTACACAAGAATTTGAACTAAAACCATGATGCGAGTAAAACTGGAACTAGTAATGAAAACAATGAGAGGGTGAAGGAGAGCGACTTATCTAAGTTGAGAGAGAAGGCAGAGAGGGCCCTGCGGCTGTTAACGGCGGTGGTGCCGTGACGCCGGGTGGTCGACGGAAGCAACGGCGCGAGTCGGCGTTGTTCCTTGCTGGTCAATCGAGGGAATGAGTTGAGAAGAGTTACAGAGACGAGGGAGGTGTTTCCCTCATCATTTCTTCCCAAAGGGGGATCAGCGGAGTTTCGACAGCCGCAGAGGAAGAACGAAGCTGCGGCGGATCAACGAAGTGGAGGAGCAGCGGCGGCGCTGTGGCGGTCCAGCGTTAGTGTGAGCAGCAGCGGCATCCAGTGGAGACGGCGTTTGGGAGGCAGTGCAGCCGTAGACAAGGCGGCGGCGCTGCAGCAAGGACGGAGGCGGCTCCGATGACGCCACGTCATCGGCGGCGTCGAGCGTCTGCCGCGATGAAGCTCGAACAAGAAGAAGGTCGATTGTGGTTTGAGGCTTTCGAATTTGAGACTTCGATTAGGGTTCAGGATGGGGCTTTTGGACGCCATTCTGCAGCGGCAAATCTGCGGCGGTTGGAAAACGCCGGCGATTCTGCCGGGAGTGAATGTGGCGACGAAGAAGGAAAAGAGGAGACGGGGTTTGCGTTTAGTAGAGAGAGAGAGAGCGGATTTGCTGTGTGGGTGTGCGTATGTGTTGCAGAAGAGGGGGAATGGGTCCTGGGGAAATGGGTTCTCAATCACTGGGCTTCAGAATTGATTCAAAGTCGGGCCGGATGCATTATTTTTGATGGGCCTCTTCCAGTAGGCTGAGAAATTAAAGGATTGGGCTCAGTTAATCACTTTTAATTATAATCGACTAAGATCTCTTAAGTGGTGCAGTCTAATCAATTAAAATCTGATTAATTAGTAAGCTTTAATTAGCCCAATAATGTGTTCTGAAATTTATCCTAATTTCGGATTAAATATTCAACGAATATTTGAACCCAACTAATTATTTAATTGAACTCCTTTAGTGATAAGAAAATGGTTATTCCATTAATGAGAAGATTTAAAGAACTCAAATTAATCTGTTATCCCTAACAGATTTGTAATCAAGAAAATACAGAAGACGAATATGAAATTCCCTAAGAAATAGAATTTCTTTTAAGAATTTATATACTTATTATATCGTTAAGAATAGGCGCAGCCAAGGTTTTAAAATGCGTTCGAGGCGTGCGCCTCGAGGCGCGCCTCGAAGCGAGGCGGCCAGAAACCGCATTTGAGGCTGCGCCTCACAGGTACCTTACGAGGCGTGCGCCTCTTTCCTTCCGAGGCGTCTCGAGGCGGTCTGAGGCGGTCGAGGCGGTGCGATGCGCCCAAGGCGCCAACTAATTTTGGACTGTTTTTTTTTAATGTTTTTTGGGCCTAATTCGTCCCTCAGTGTATGGGCTTGCGTTTTTTATCCTTAATTTCAGATGGGCTATAGGAATTTTAGTCTAATTTGATAAAATTAGGAAAAAAATAAAATATATAAACTTACTGATTTTTAGGGTTTCAGCAGCCTGCCTCTTTATACCCCTAACATCTCTCATCTTCTCAACGTCTCTCGCCCCTTCTCCCTCTCCCAAAAAGTCAAACTTCTGAAATCTTCTCCGGCGGCTATGGCGTGAAGCTGTCATCTCAGTTCAGCGTTGTCTCCTTTTTCGCGGTGAAGAAATATTGAGTTGAGGTGCGCAATTTAATGCTTTGAGGTTTTTAGTTAAATAATATAGTAGTACTATGTTATATAAATTATATAATATAGTAGTGGTCCTAGTGGACTAGTGGGCTTTTAATATATAGTTAAAAACCATATTTTATACTATGTGATATAAATTATATAATATAGTAGTGGTCCTAGTGGACTAGTGGGCTTTAATGTATAGTTAAAAACTATATTTTATACTATGTGATATAAATTATATAATATAGTAGTGGACTAGTGGGGCTTTTCATTTATTTTGTTGGAAGTGGGGCATGGTTTTGCCGCTTGGATAGACATGCAGAATTTGTTTTTTTAATGGTAGATAGATATACAGCTTTAAGTTTATTTTTTAATTATGTTTTCGCAGAATTATGGCGAACAATATTGAAAGTAGTAGAAGGAGAGATCCAGCTTGGAAATATGCAAATGAAGTTGAAATGGAAGAAGCTGCAAAAAAGGGGTATAAATATCTATCATGCAAGTTTTGTAGCAAAATTATCAAAGGAGGGTAAGAGGGTGAAAGAACATCTAGCATGTACAAAAAAAAATGTGGCAAAGTGTTCGAAAGTTCCTGATGAAGTCAAGAAGGAGATGCTAGAATACCTCAGAGAGTTTGAAAATACAAAAACTCTTACCCAAATGAAATTTGAGGAGATGGTGGGAAATGGATCTTATTATTGTAGTGGTGCACCTGGTGCTACTATTACTACTACAATGGAGGTTCAGACTCAGAGTACTAGAGGAGTTAGGGGGCCTATGGATCGATATTTGGGGAATGAGAATGATGATGGCGGAGATGTGAAAATGACTCCGGCGATTGCTAAGGAGCATCGCAATCAAGTTTGTTTAGACATTGGGAGGTGTTTCTTTGAGAATGGGCTTTCGTTTAATGTTGCAAAAAGTGCATCATTTGCCAACATGCTGCGATCAGTTGCGAATTATGGTCGGGGACTCAAGCCTCCATCGATGCATGAGCTAAGAACTTGGATATTAAACAAGGAAGAGGAAACAACATCTCAGATTGTGGATGACATCAAGAGCACTTGGAAAAAAACTGGGGTTTCAATATTGTCCGATGGCTGGTCGGATATGAGAAATCGGAGTCTCATCAATTTTCTAGTCAATAATCCACACGGGACTGTTTTTCTTAAAACAGTAGATGCATCCGATTGTGTGAAAGATGCAAAAAAATTGTTTGAATTGCTCGATGGGGTTGTTGAAGAGATTGGTGAAGATATTGTAGTTCAAGTGGTCACGGATAATGCGAGCGCATATAAGGCTGCTGGGGGCTTGTTAATGAAGAAGAGAACAAGTTTATATTGGACTCCTTGCGCTGCACATTGCATCGATTTGATGCTTGAGAAGATAGGAGAGTTGCCTCAACACAAAAGTGCTTTGCAAAAGGCAAAGAGAGTTAGCAATTTTATCTACAATCATCAATATGTGCTATCCCATTTCAAAAAAATTGCAAAGAAAGATCTCCTCCGACCAGCTGCCACGCGATTTGCTACTGCTTTCTTGACATTAGAAAGCATGTTAGAATTGAAGCAAGCACTGCAAACGATGTTTGTATCAAGAGAATGGTCGAGTTGTGCATGGGCAAAGAAATCTGAAGGAAAAGCAGTGAAGAAGATTGTAATGGATGATAGAATTTTCTGGCCTAGTGTGGTTTATAGCATTAAAACCACACAGCCCCTAGTACAAGTCTTGAGGATTGTTGATGGTGAGAGGAGTCCAGCCATGGGTTTTATCTATGGTGCCATTGATGAGGCGAAGATGAAGATATCGAAGAACTTGGATGGAGAAGTGTCTTCGTATAAGGAGATTTGGGATATAATCGATTTGAAGTGGGAAAAGCAGCTGCATAGGGATTTACATGCGACTGCATACTACTTGAATCCTCGATTTAGGTGGAGTGAAGATGTTTCTCATCATCCAGAGATCAAATCTGGTTTGTATAGGTGTATGGATCGACTTGTTAAAGATCTAAACATCTATGAGAAGATTGATAAACAACTTGATGAGTTTGTTTACCAGAGAGGATTGTTCGGATTTAGGGCTTCTAAGGCGTCATACTTAACACGTCCTCCAGGTATTAGTTACATATATAATATATTTTTTATTTTTCTTTCATTATAGACTATAATATTACATAAATTATTACTTTGCTAATGTTAATTCATTAATTAGTGGTGTGGTGGGATACCTTTGGAGATGAAGTCCCGAATTAAAAGCTTTTGCTATGAAAATTCTTGGACTTACTTGCTCGGCAAGCGCATGTGAACGTAATTGGAGTGCGTTCAACCAAGTGCACACAAAGAGAAGAAACCGCTTGAGCACAAAAAAATTAAATAGTTTGGTGTACATCATGTACAACAAGAAGTTGAAGGACAAACATTTGAAGAATCAATCACGGAAAGATGAAGTTGACCCTTTGATTGTTGAAGATGTGCCTTCGGATAGTGAGTGGGTAGCTGACCCAGTTGAGGAAGATGTGGACCCAATTGACGATGTGGAAGAGGGCGCAGGGGGCATCTACATCGAGAAAGAGGAAAGGAATCCAAACACCACCAAATAGAGGTTACTTAATTTTTTACTACTAAATTATTATGTATTTTATTATATTTATACTCTATTTGTTTTTAATATCTAAATATTTTGACTATTTAGGAAAAGGGAAAACTTCCCGATTGAACTTCTCGTTGATTGATGAAGATGACGAGTATGAGAGTGGAGATGGTGACGGGTGATGGGGGTGATGAAGATGGCAATGGGGGTAAAGATGGTGACGGGGGTGATGAAGATGGTATTGGAGATGGCTATGAGAGCTTCTTGAACATTTGAGTTAGAATGAATCAAGAAGCTTATCATGATTTTGAATCTATTATTTCTATCTTTTGTGATTATTAAGAGTCTAAGACTTTGATTGTGTGGGTTGTTTAAGACTTTGCTTCTGTGATTTTTAAGACTTTGATTGTGTGGGATGTTTAAGACCTTGCTTCTGTGATTTTTAAGACTCTTGACTAAATTTCATGGATTTGAGGTTTGATGTTATTATGACTTTGATATGAGTTTATGGATATTTAGTTATGGATTATTGGTTGCTTAGTTATGCTTTCAAGTGATATATATAATTTCATATTATTTTTATTTTTTTCTTATTTTTATCGAGGCTTACACTCGTAACGCTTCGAGGCTTACGCCTCGTGAGGCGACGGGAAACGCCTCGAGGCTTAAAAGCGCCTTTTAAAACCTTGGGCGCAACTCAACGAGATTATTGACGTTAATTTGCCTATCAAGACCGGCCATTATCTACGCTTCAAGAGGTGGGCTTATTTTTCAAATGTTATGAGTTATGTATGCTCAATGATTTAAAGATGAAACTGCTTATCCATAAAATATTTTAATGCGCACTCTAGACGTTTAATGCTCTGAAAAGTTAATCGATCGAGATTCAAAGCTCAGGCTAACACACTAGTTTGAATCGTGTACACTCCCCAATAGTAGTGCAATGGGTTGATCTCCATTGTATGCTATTTAAATCGAGGCTCTCTGGGTTTCGACCCGAAGTCTGGAAACTGTAAATTGCAAATCGGGACTATCTATTGGAAGTCCGAGGTCCTGTCGGTGGCAAGAGGTCCGGGGTCCAAGTAAGAGTAACTATAGAGTGCGACATGATACCGCGGTGCAAGTAAAATTGATTTAGCATGCTTAGTTGAAATTTTGTTTTCCAAAACCTCTAAGTTATGCTCATAATATGGATAAACTGTTATATTTCTCAAGTATTGACAAAATGCGTAGCCCACTGAGTACATTAGTACTTAGCCTAAAATATTTCAAATGTTTTCAGGTTGATGGATCGGTGATGATGGTGCGGAGTTGAGTCTAAGATTGTCCACTTTATTAAGCTTCCGCTGATCGTATTTCTTTTGTTATACTTAAGAATATTTCACTCTGAATTTGTAGATTGTCTTGTGTCGAGAAACTCGAACTCGTTACCTTTATCTATTGTGAATGATGATCTTTTGTGATTCGTTGAGGTATCAAACCTTAAGCGATCCTAGTTTATCAATGTATGATTTGTTGGGATTATTTGCCGTTGTTTATTTTGACTTATTCCCCTTGCTAAAAAGATGCTGCCCAAATTTTTGGGAGCATCATTCGATTATTGAGATGAATCGTTTCTCCCTTTCTATCCCCACTCCTTTAATCCAACCCCTAATCATGCTCTTGGTGCATGCGCCTTCCCTCGGGAATTGGGGCGTGACAATTATCTTTGTAGCCTCCGGATCTGCAGTGTGTCTTCTCTTCCACACCAGACGCGAGAGGCACGAATGGGCCAGATCACGACTTTATGCTTGAAGGAGCCCGACCTTTCTAGAAAGAAAGGCTCGATTGGGACGGGCACGAACGAGCCTTAATGGGCTTGATTGTGCCTTTTCCTCTCTCTCTCTCTCTACGGGGATGGAATGAGATCTATTCGAGCCCAATCGTGCTCGATCGAACCTTAATGTCTCGGCACGAACGGGCTCGAACTGGCTCAATCGAGCCCATGTGTCGGGCTCGAACGGGCTCATTAAGGGTATTTTTGTCAAAGTGATTATTTTTTATACTCCCTCTGTCCTCGATTTACTGACCATGTTGACTTTTTAGATGATTTTGGAGCTTCGTGATGATGAATTTTAAATTGAACTTTTTGAGATTAGTTTTTTTTACACGATACTACAACACTCGTAGTACCTTGTAAAAAAAACTAAACTCTAAAAATTCGATTTTAAATCCATCATCACAAAGTTTTAAATTTTTTTAAAAAGTCAACAGGGTCAGTAAATCAAGGACGGAGGGAGTATGTTTTTAAGTTAATGACTAGTTTTTTTTCATCTATTATCCTAAAGGACTATTTTACATTTTGCCTCTATTTTTTACGATTTACAATACTTAAGAAATATATATGTATATTATCCAAATATATATTCTAAAAACTTAACTAAATAATATGACAATAATTTTAAGTGTAAGAAGAGCATTTTTAATGATCTCTCAATACCATCAATGATAATAATATTTATTATTAATACGGCATGCTACATGTAATAATTAATTAGGAATACATTTGGTTCGACAATTGTGGAACAAAAAAATCAAATTTCTAATAAAAGAATCTCATACCGCAGTTTCAATCTCCGATTTCGAATCCCAACTCCGATCTACGGCGCGGATCTTCTCGTTCATCGTCGCATGCTGCCGGAGAATCTTGGTCAACAGCCACAATAAACCTTTGACCACCGTAGCTCCGCCCGCCGCCGCCATCAAACCACACAACAACAACCCCACCACATCCACCACCTCCACTTGATCCCCCCTCACCACCAACACCACCACCATCTCCTCCACTTCTCTCCTCAACCACCGCCACCACAGGCACCCAAACGCCACCGCCAAGACCGCCTTCTCCATCCACCCAAACCCCTCCTCCACCTCGTCCACCGCCGGTTTCACCACATGCCGCCGCCAGAAAACTACCATCTTATGCAACCCCAGCGCCATAACCACACTTCTGAGAGAAACCGGATTCCAAGCTGCTCCACCGCCGGCACCGACTCGGTCGCCGCCTTCCGCAACACCGTGAACCCATAGACTGAGACAAATTTGGATCAAGGAAAGCCAGATCACCTGTTAGGAGTAAAACCCTAACAAACGATCGACGAGTCGATCGTCGAACGAGAACCAATCCGGCGCCTCTAGCAAGAGGTCGGCGGCGATATGAACTGGCCGGCGCCTTTGACGTGAAGGTCGTCGGACGGTAAGGTAGAACGTGTGAGAGCTGAACGCGGGAAGTTCCCGTCGGCAGCGGCACACGTTCGAGAAAGACGACTCGAACAAAACTAGGGCAAAAGCTGTGTATTTCTTATTTCTTCTTGAATGAATCTCCATTCCAATTACATTGGGGTATTTATAAGACTAAATACTAGTAACTAAGGAAAAGATATGCATAAAGATTAATACTAATCTAATAAATAAATATAAAAGATATTCTCCTAAATTAGTTGATATTATCGTATCATCACCGCACCATGCAAACGGCGTCGTTCGCTGATAAACAAAGCGCGCTTATCGCCGGCGAAACCTTGCACGAGAGCAGCAATGGCGGCGGCGAAGATGAGGACGATGAGAAAGAACGTTGTCACGGAGTGCAATAGAATAGAGATCATGTAGAGATTCTCATAATTCGGTACCCAGGTGTGGTGCCTTGCGGCGGCGATGCGGGCCAGGAGGAGGAGCCAGAGCGGCGGGAGAAGGCTGAGGACGGTGGTGGAGAAGATCCTGAGGCAATCTTTAGCGGCGGAGACGCCGCGTTGCATGGCCGGGTGGGTTACTTTTTCTGTCTTCATTAATTTGAGGAATTGAAGCTGATCATCACAATGTTGTGAAATATTAATGGCTTAAATTGAATATGATGATACGATCGTTGAAATACTATTTATAATCATATTTTTCCATAATTTGATTGCCATCAACGACGATGCTTAAATTATTTCAAAATGATTAATGTTCTTTGTGTGGTTAGTGACTGAATTAAATTGTAAACAGTATGTTGCCAGCCGCAAACAAAATAGTTTAATTAGTTAAAATGTATATATGAATTACGTGTTTGCGCTGGGGAATAAAACAGCACATGGATTAATTATTTACTTCAGACTTCAAAGATGTGGAATATAATTTTCATTGTTTTACTTGTGTTATTATACGTGTGTGTGTGTATATATATATATATTATTTAATTGATATTAATCTTCGCATATACAAATGCTTCTATGTTCCCCATCGGCAAATTTAATGAGTTCTATGTGACAAATTTTATGATATGTATTTATGGTTGTTTTATTCATATATGTGGTATGTACGTTAAATGTGTCCATGTTGCATGCAGTGAAACATTCCACTCGATCTTCAAGTTTATATTTTCACCGTCGTCACACAAATTAATTGTTAAGCAATGAATTATTTATAATATAACCGTACGTAAAGGTAAAGGTATATACTCTATAAAGAAAAAATCTCAAGATATTTTTGACAAATTAGAAACTGGAATGAGAAATTGTCAAGCGCATTTTTTTTGTGGCCATAATAACAATTTCATAAATATTCGTTAGAATAAATTAACTTAAGATTGAATCACAATTTATGAAATTTAATTTAAAACACCTAGACAATTAACTTAGCTCATTAGCAAATTATTCTGGGCTGGAGTTCTGCCGAGACGGCGGCGAAGTCAGGTTGACAACCGGAAACATCCGCAGCCTCACTTCCATCTTTAGGTCTGCCTTTATCCACGGCCCGAACCTCCACCTCATCCCTCAACCTCCGCCACCGCCATCTCCACCCAGCAAAATCCGTCGCCGGAAAATCCCATACCCGCCTCATCCACCACATTCCGCCGCCAGAAAACCACCATTTCGTGCAGCCACAAAACTAAGATCCACCACATTCCGATACCATAACTGTCCACGTCAGCGTCGAGTATTGCTTGCACATGCATTAATTGACAAGTACTGAAGCAATTAATTCAAGTAATTACCTCATCTTTTAAATATTAATAGTATGGATGTGTGCAGATTGTAATGTTAAAAAAAGAAAAAGCACATAATTGCAGAGATGTTGGAAATTAAAATAAGTTTTCGACACACTATTCTAAAATTATGTATACGGCCAGCTGTTTACAAAATGTAGAATCTTTATTTTATTTGTTTATCATAGAAGCATGTCATTATTTACCATTAATTAAATTCTTGCTGATGCATAATACTTTTATTTGCACATACATCGATAAAATTAAAGTTCATCGGGTCCATTGGTTTGCACTATTTGTTTCAAAATATAACTTGATAATTAATTACTACTATTGATTGAGTAGTATTTACCTCAACGTAATTAATAAATCCGTAATATTACCCCAACAAAAAATAATAATAATAATAATAATAAATCTGTAATATACAATCATTTATTGTACTCCTTGCTCATATACATCTCTAGTAATTTTCTCGTGTGTTCATTTATTAAAACAGAGAAATGTTATGCTACTCTCCTTCGTAGGCACTTTCGTTATTTTTTCATTTTTGCATTGTTTTGTTCGATTTTTTCAATTATTTTATATTCTAGTATTATGAAAATTAATATATAAATTATTAATCTAAGAAAATAATAAAAATCAAAGCTCGATTTGTTCTTTTTCCCTTCTAACTTCAAAAAATAAGTAATAATACAAATCAAACTTTGATTTTTATTTATTTTGTAGATTTAATGATTTCAATATTAATATTTATGATACTAAAATATAAAACAATCGAAAAAATCGAACAAAATAATGTCAAAGTGAAAAAATGACAAAGGTGCCCATCACAGGGGGTAGCATATCATTTCTCGTTATAAAACTACGTATATTTTACTTTGCTTCACAATTAATTATTGCACATGATTTACACAT
This sequence comes from Mentha longifolia, assembly GCA_001642375.2. Taxonomy (NCBI): domain Eukaryota; kingdom Viridiplantae; phylum Streptophyta; class Magnoliopsida; order Lamiales; family Lamiaceae; genus Mentha; species Mentha longifolia. Next base: position 12,304,254 of record CM038113.1, on the reverse strand, counting down.
TTACACATTTATATATGAGGACGAAAGTCTCATAGGCCACTTTTGTATTTGTATTATGGGGAAATATGCAAAAATAGTTACTTGGGTAAAAAAGATAAAAAATAGCCACTCTTACCATAATACTTCCGCCCTTGCCTAATTCACGAATTTAAATTCGTGAATTGCTCTAAAAATATAAGACAATTCACGAATTTTACAAAGTCAATTCGTGAATTACTCACAAAAAATGTCTGAATTTACGAATTTACCCAAATTCGTGAATTCACTTAAAAAAATGTATTAATTCACGAATTCAATTTCGTGAATTTGTGCATTAGTGAAAAAAAACAAGCAATTCACGAAATTCATTAATGGTTTTTTTTTTCTTTTTCTAAGTGGCTATTTTTTTTATTTTATTTTATCTATGTAGCTATTATTTATCTTTATTATCCCAAAATGGCTATTTTACTAGTTGACCATTGTATTATAATATACTGTGTTAGTGGTTGTCGGTTGATTACTTCATTTATGCATGTGAAATTCTGTAACTTTTGTAGTAGTAATACGTAACATCTCCATTTATTAACTAAATATTTTCTTAAATCAAATAAAGTCAGTTGGAATCAATGTGGAAATATTTGGATATTAATTACAGTGCGTAATAAAACTGTAAAAGGGATGGTCATCAAATAAATACTTTCTTCTAGTTTTGATTTCTGTTTTCTTTTCTGCGGGCATGAAATCATATAATCATTACAATTTCCTCTCTCTCTCTCTATATATATATATATATATCTACCAAATAAGATGAAGAAAAGATGTTAATAATCCAGAATCACATTCTAAATTCATTTCCGAAAATAAAATGTAATATCAGAATTTGTCAAAGAATCTGAACCGGAGTGAATTTTAGATTGCAATGGCTTAAAGGGAAATGTTGACGGCGGCGTTAACCCTTTTCTTCTTTACCCAACGGCGGTACCTGAAAATCCACGTCGCCGCCCACATGAAACCCTTGACCACCCTAACTCCGCCGATCACCGCCGTCAAATAATACAGCAGCCACCCCACAGCATCAGCCACCTCCGGCTCCGCCCCGACCCACGTCCACTCCACCAGCGCCTCCACCTCATCTCTCAGCCTCCTCCACCACAGATTACCAAACGCCGCCGCCAACACCGCCTCCTCCACCCACCCAAACCCCTCGCGGTCGCGGGAAACTCCGTCTACCGTCTCATCCACCACCGGCGCCACCGCGGCCCGCCGCCACAAGAGCGTCATCTCATGCAGCCCCAAGACGAAAACCACTCTTCTGAGCAAAACCAGATTCCCCACCGCGAAACCGCTCAGTTCCGCGTCGACGGTGCCGTGGATTCCTAAACTCAGACAAACCTGCATCACGAAAATCAGAACCCAGGCGACGCAGAAACGACGCCGTTCGCTCACAACGAATGTCGGTTTATTGGCCTTCAAACCTCGGGCAAGAGCTTCAATGGCGAGGAGGAGTACGAGGAAACTGAGTATCAACGTCGTCTTGCTGCTTATGAAAAGAGTCTTCAAGAAGGAATTTTCGTGATCGTCCATGGCGGTGGAGGAAAAGTAGCGGGCGGCGGAGAGGCGGGCGAGGAGGAGGAAGGAGAGGGGCAGGAGTAGGCTGAGGAATGCGGTGGCCAGAATTCTGCCAACCTCCTTCACTGCGGCTCCGCCGCGCCGCAGATTCCCCATTAGAAGTTGGGATGGAAACAGTCTTAATTGTTTCTGATCTATAGATTATAAGAAGTTGTTTAATTATAAGAATTCAGAATGTGAAGATGGAAAGCTGGCCAAATCGTTGAATTTATTTTTTAATAACAGAAATCTCATCCGATTATTAATGCAATCTTGACCATTTGCGTGTTAATTAATCTTGACGGGTCGTTTACTTTCAAGCATCGCATTTACTTCTGAATTTCGATGATTAAATTAGTTTAATTAATTTTATCCCTCTAGTTCCATGTTCAATAATATTTCAACCCTGCGTTGAGATTTTGCTAGATTTTTTTTATTTTTTTTATTTTTTATAATTATTATGTAGGATATGGATCCAATTTCAAGCAAGTTTGATAATGGGTGATTTTATTCATAGCCCCGGCCCATTTATCTCCTCACATTCCCTATTATATTTATTAGGACATCCCCTATTTATTAGTAAAATTACTATATTAAGCAAAAATAAAAAAAATGAAAAATGCACACGTAAAAATTAGTATTTCGACAAGCTTTGATTGCACACTCTTTTTCTTCCTACCATGTAAGTGGAAACCCAGCACCCCTCCCAACGATCAACCGTGATTCACTTTACTATTGTTAACCGATATGATTGTTGAGAAACAATCGAACTCGAATATTAATTTTCTCAAAAATTTAAATTAAAACTGCAAAATAGATTGTCCTCGGTCGAATGAAGAGAAAGATTAGTATACCGCCTGTCTAGTTTTTTTTTAGTTTGTTTATTTTAGTAAATTTTCATGTTTGACAAAATATTAGTCCAATAATAACTAAGCCTAATTAGACCCTAATTAAAAAATAAAACCAACCCTATGCGGCCCAACACCCATTAATCCTAATTATAAAACTATTTTTATTAAACAATTATTAATTAATTTTTTAATAACTACTTTTCATCCTTAATCCTCCCTTCTCTTCTTAAATTACGTGTCTAAATACAAATTTTATATATTTAATTAATAAATATGAATCTGTGTACAAATTCAAAATATTATAGATGGAAATGAATTTTAATGTGGACTATGATTTCTATTATTCCTCCGATTCTTTTTTTCAAAGATGTGTCAGACGATCTTCGAACAACTTTCGAGATTTTCGAAAAATATAAGTCTCTTTGATTTTCTCAAATTGATGTTTGATTTTTTATATTGTTTATTCAGAGCCTTGATTTGATTTGGATGCTTTCTGTGAAAATATAATTATTCCACGAATAAATTCTTGAATATTAGAGAGAAATTCGTGAAAATTTCTAACTCTAATTATTGAGCTTGTGATTATGACTTTTGGTGTGATTTTTGAGCTCTCATCTGACCTCTATGTATATGTGTAGAAGTAGCAGACTTGGTGGACTTTTGAACTCAATGATAGCTTTTAGGTTGAGGTATCACAATTCTATTGACTCTCAAATATTTATAGCTATTGATCAATAAATGATTTAATTTGTTATCAAATAAATTAATCTTTATCTTTAATATGCATTTATTAATAAGTGTAGCGGATAAATTTCATAAGTCCAAATTAATATGGCCCACAAGTCCGATCAGACAGCTGAAACGGCTAAGTACCTTGCACAACGCGCCCAACAAAGCCAGACTTAACAGTCGGAATGGCCCAATAAATGAATATACTAGAGCGCAACACTACAATTTGGGCCAAAACAACTCATTCGGATCAAGGGGTCAGACGTGTAAGTCGTGACAATCAACACATATGACTTATCACTTAAACTAAAGACCAAGTCAAAAGACGTTAATTTGGCCAAGAAAGTCAGAACAGACCGAGGGAGTGCGGAAGCCAACAGATAAGGCCTCTGAGAGAAACCCTAATGATGGTTGACCTATATATATCGACCGAGTAGGTCAAGTCAGTCACGATCCATTCCACTCTCACACGCTCTACTACACTCCCAACTTTTCTCTCACATTGTCTGCACTCACCCGGCTTCCGCCACCGTCGGAGTCAGCCGAACAAGCTTCCTCCGCCGTCCATAATTCTCTAGCACCATCTCCATCGTCCAAACGCTCCCAGTCATCCGTGACCTCCATTACTTATTTACTATTGCCTTTACTGTTCATTACTTTCATCTTCGATTTACTTTTGATAACAATTCTAACTTGAGCGTCGGACGCCTTACGGCTGACACCCCCACCAGTGTTCCCTTAGGGCTCAAATGTGTTTGTGTTGTGTTGATAATAGATTGCTAGTGCCAATCGACCGGATCGACCGAATCAACCGACCATACTCAATTGTAGATTCTACCTCTACTGTTATAGGGGAATAGGATAATTGAGCATCAAAGAAATAGAAACGTAAAGAAGACACAGATTTATGTGGTTCACCAATTGGCTACATTCACTGGCAGAAGGGAGAACATATTTTATTCGGAGGCTAGGTTTTTAATTTCAAATTACAAACACAGCTCTCAAAGACCATATATATAGTACTAAGAGAATACATCAGATAGGCTAAACATAATAAGGAAGTGTTTGGTACATTTTTGAAGTCATCTCTAGATGACTCATCTCTAGATGAGTCATATGAATAGTATTCAAGATGAATGAATCATATGTTGTTTGGTAGCAAATCTTTCAAAGTGAGATATTTTTTTTTTTAATAATAATAACAATAATAATGAATTATTATTAATAATATTATTGTTATTATTATTGAGTCATATTTATTTATTAATTATATAATTATAACCGACAATATCTATAAAATATTATCAATATTATTATTATTTAACAACAACTGCAATCTACATTATTAAAATATTATTGAGTCCTATTATTATTATTATTATTATTATTATTATTATTATTATTATTATTACAAAGTGAGAAGAGAGGGTCATCTCCCTTCAACTCACCATTTTGGAGAGTTGAGTCAAGTGGGAAAAATAGTAAATAGCAACGGGCCGGGTAGATGATGTTCGGGCTTTTCACTTTTTGTAAAATGCTACCAAACGTCGGATGAAGGGAGATGACTCATCTCATCTTGCCTTCATCTTGCTTCATCTTGCCTACAAAACGTACCCTAAGACTATTAAGGCCCACAAACAGATTCAATGCATATTAACATCTACAATAAGTACATTATTTAATTGGAATTCGTAAGATTTCAAATCAAATAAATATATAATCAATAAATTTCTTTTGTTTTATTTTTTTTCTTAAAATTTTGTTCCTATAACATGGCAAAAAAAAAAATGTTCAAATAAACGAAAAGGAGACTGTAAGTACGGTACTGTACTATTGTTTTTCCTGGGCTACGGGGGTACGTGAAAGTATTTTTATTGTAAACATAATTGGGAGGCTGTATATAAGTACTCTTTTCGTCTCCATATCCGTATGATTATTACCCGTTTGGGACGTCCCTATATTAATGTGTATACTCAAAATGAAAAGATTATATCATCAAAATAATTTATTTACTCTTCAATTTTTTCCTATTTTATCCATTTTAATTTTTTTCCTATTTTTCTCACTTTCCTTACTTTTTTTTCACTTTCTACAATTTTTTTTTTCACTTTATCTTACTTTTTTTCTATTTTTCTCAACTGCTTTTTAAATCACGTGTCATTATATTTTACTCTCACACGAAAATAGAATCAGGAGGGAGGAATATAAAGTGATTTTATTAATATTTTGATAGTAGTGTAGTGGGGGTTGTGGAAAGTAAACGCCTAATCTTTGTAGTATTATTCCGTAACATATAATTAAATATTTATGGCGAATCGATAGTAATGGCGGATTAGAGATTCATGAATCGTAGTCAAGTAATGCGATCTACTACTATATATGTAATTCTTTGAAAATATAATATACGTAGCTGGATTACATTAATTATCAGTTTCTAAATAATGAATGTAATGCGTAATCCTCAGATCGTGTTAATTTGCAATAGTAGAATTAAAACAATATTCACTGAAATTTACACTTTATTATAATTTCAGAGGAGATATGATGACCATATCCATAATTCCATATATGTAGCGTCCCATTGCCACGCACATTCTTTCTCACACTGCAATCAAATGTGTCCCGTTCCAGTGATTTTTTGGAGATATAAAAATAAGTTTTGATATGATATTCATATAAGCAAAATTATATTACACAATAAGCATTATACAATTTGATGCTTAAATTTTTACGTTTATCGCCTATTGCAATTATCAACGGTAGGTCATACCGATATCAATAAATCAGATTATTACTCATGCATATTTCTCTTGCTATAATTTATTTTTATACTATTCAAACTATATTTTATTTATCACACAATAATATTATAAAAAAATAAGCTAGTGGAGACGGAAGTAAATTTTTGAGTTTGGTGACGTCCTTTTTACCGTGTTTGCCCAAATAGCACTACTTTGGGTTACACGTTAATTTTTTTTCTTTATTTTTCTAGAATTCTTTCTACTAGGGAAAATCCACATCAATTAATATGAAATGTGCGATTCCGGGTACACAAATCTATTTCTATAAAATAATTTGAAAAGGGGAGATGCAAGCTGTAAAGGTGAAAGTCCACTTTTGCGCTCTAAGTTTTGTATTTTTGTCAATTGACAAAATAATAACAAATTTAGAATGAGTAATATTTTTCGGTGCCGAAATATTCAGTCAGCTGCCAAAATTCATTATAGAATATGAATTTTATCTTCCACACCACTTATATATATTTTTTTATCGGGAAAAGAAATTTTATTACGAAACTTGATACAAAAGGTACCAACTCATTACACCTCAATTGTCATTCCACATATTAGATAACGGAATCGTCGTCCAATCGGAGAAAGTAACAATTGGATTAGCATCGCCTCTCGCAACGTACCAACTCCAAAATTTACATTTCGGACTCGATTTTCTAAAAATATCATTCCTTGTTCTCAAACACCACCTCATTACGCTATTTTGCATAAGCTCCAAGTCACGTATATCCACAGACCTCCCAGCCGCTTTTCCATCTTTCCTCTATCAACCAAGCTCAAGAAATACTTCCAATGGTCCACCAAGCCCCTCGGCTCCGCCCAGCAGCTGCCCGTCCAAGCCACTATGTTACTCCAAAGTTGGTTGACTCTCGGACATTCCAGGAAGAAGTGAGAGGCCGTTTCTTCCTTGGCCAAACAGCAGCTGCAGACCACTTACATATAGCACAAAATGTATTTTTATTCATCTAAATGTTGGAAAAAGAAAAAACATGACCACTTTAATTAATCTTTAATTTTGCTGACGCCACATAAATATCATTACACACGTGTTCCTATTTTCATTTCTTAAGTTTCACCATATGCATACAAGGAGCATAATTGGATCTTTCAAAAATGTTAAAAACATACTCCTCCGTCTCATTATGATCGACCATTTTCTTTATGATACGAGATTTAAGACGGAAGTGATTAATGTGTAAAGTGTATTGTGTTTAGAGATGTAGTGTTGTTTACGTATTTAGGCATATTTTAAAACTAGAGTATCATAAATACATAAAAATATATTGATGTCTGATCTTAAATAACAGATCTTATCAAGACCTTTAATTTAGTATAAAAATTATAAAAGTTCGAGAATAAACGAACAAGTTATGATAATTTAAAGTTTTAGAATTTAAATTATATTGGGATGCGTGCTGAAAGGTGAGTGAATGATGAGATTTAATTACGGAAAGTTAAATGTAATAAGGAATTTACTAATGTGGTAATGGTAGAAAATAGCCACTTAACTTAAGAAAAACAAAAAAATAGCCACTAACTTATAAAGATATAAAAAGTAGCCACCTTGATATTTTTACCCTTAATACTTAATACTTGTAAGAAGAAAAAAAGTTTTGGGCACGATCGATCCTGAAATGGGATCGATCGATCCTTAGTGTGTTCGGATCGAATGGGCTCGATCGATCCCATGTGTCGGGATCGATCGAGCCTTAGTGTGTTGGGGTCAAGGGCTCGATCGATCCTTAGTGTGTTGGGCTCAAGGGATCGATCGATCTTTAGTGCATTGGGCTCGATCGATCCCGTGTGTTAGGATCGATCGATCTCATTAAGGGTATTTTTGTCTTATCATGTAAAAGTGGCTATTTTTATATATTTTTAAGTTAGTGGCTAGTTTTTTTCATCCACTATCTTAAATGGCTATTTTACATAAAAGAAGTCAATCATAGTGAAACGGTCCAAAAAGAAAAATGGATCAATCATAGTTAGACGGAGGGAGTATATAGCAAAAAATAATCATTGCTAAGTAAATCTTAAATATGATTAAAAGATGGACGGAAAAGGAAAAATAAAATGACAGGGAGTATTCTAGTTCAATATTTGTCATATAGATTAGATTAATCAAATTAATTTTGAACAAAGTTTAATTGTAATTCGAACAATAAAATCGGTACTTAAATTCGCGGCAAAATCTAGAAAATAAATAAAATATTAGAAAGGACGCAGAGGTCATTAAATTTAATTTGTAATAAAAATAAGTAGCAGGTCAAAATAATCCACGTGCAAGGGGCACAACCCACTAAAATAAGCCGGGGATGCGCAGGGGGATAACCTGCGCATGTAGTTGCAGCATAAATTTGTTGAAGAGAGGGAGGGAAAAATAAAAGGGGGGAGAGAAGCAAATATGGGGCAGAGGAGCCCGAGTCAACTCGCCAGGACCTTACTGAGCCACGGAACCGAGTCCAAATTTAATTAGTGGCTAGTTTTTTTCATCCACTATCTTAAATGACTATTTTACATAAAAGAAGTCAATCATAGTGAGACGGTCCAAAAAGAAAAATGGATCAATCATAGTTAGACGGAGGGACTATATAGCAAAAAATAATCATTGCTAAGTAAATCTTAAATATGATTAAATAATTCCCTAAATCATGCAACAAGGACAACAAAGGTAGGGCAGCTAACAAGATTTGTAGAAGAATACAAAAGTATAAAAACTTTGTAAACAATGATTAAACCATTCTAAACTAAATAGAAACTCTTTGAATATAATCACAAAGTATGCAAAAATAGGACGATCATTATATGACAACAAAAGAAAAGAAAAGAAAAGAAAAGAAAAGACTTTACTTTGAAAATCTTCTTTCGGCCATGAGAGCCTTCTAATGTTATTAGTTCTATTGTGTATGTTGTTGAATTAATGTTTTTAACATTTGTGACTTAAAGGAAATTAATAATCATGTAATCACATTGTGTTTTTGTTGTTTAGTTTCATTTTTTTATTTTTTTTTTGTAATATATGCGTGATGTGGAAAATAAATTTCCGGCAGCAAACTAAATATTCCAACACCGAAAATATCGTTCATTCTAAATTTATCACTATTTTAGATTCGTTAATTATCATTCTATCAAAATTAAAAATATGTCCTCAATTTGTCATTTGACTGAAATCTAGGATGTAAAATGGGCTTTCCCTAGCCGTAAAACACTTCACATATCGCTTAATTAGACACGGATAGACATCGGATCTTAGATTTTAAGAGGGTGTGCATTTCATTTAATTTTTGAATATGATTTATTTATTACAAATTTATAATCAAATAACTAACGATAATTAAAATAATACCTCTTTGAATTAAAAACCATTAATTTAATTAAAAAGTAAAAAACCTCACATTATTATACTCTTCCATGAGGAAGCAAAGTTCATGTAAAAGAAAAAATACTTTAAAATCATATTGTAAAACTCATACTAGATTTTGATAAAAATACATGCCGAAAAAGTCAATAAAGCAAAATAAACAATTGAATTGGGACGGATGAAGTATAAATCTTCTCAAGTAGGTTGTCCATCCTTCTATGCTAGTGGATTTGGTAGGGGTAGGGGTGGGGGTGGTAGGTAGGTGGGGGCTTCAATAGAGGTATAAATATATTAGATGACATCTTTACATATTTTTTAGTGTTTGTCAAATCTTGATAACCACATTTATAAAAATATAAATAAAATAAAATAAAAATTTATAGTTCCAAATAAGTAGGGCCTTTGTGCCCAGTGGGCCATGATGTCTGTGCAATTCCCCCACCCAGTGATGGTGTTTGTCAATATTTTGTATTGTTATCATAACTTGAGCACTTATAAATTAGGGAAAAAAAAAAATCCATGTCCCCACTAGTAAATGTGAATATGCATATGCAAAAAATATAGTGGAATAGTCTGATTGGGGAAGGTGGGTGGTGTGGAAAAGTTATATTCTCACTGTGGGGCTTGTGTGTGTGCGTGGATGTGGTGTGTTGTGTGTGGGATCTTTGTATGTATTTATTGAGCGAGGAAAAAGAGAGAAGCAACTTGTGGGTTTTTTCCTTCTCTCTCTCTCATCAAGTGTGAGATTCTTGATTCATGCATCTCTCCCTCTCCTTATCACTTCTGCTTCTCCATATCCAAAACAAAAATATCTGTTTTCTGTGATCAGGCTTACATCTCCCATGTAGACTGAAAATCACAAGAAATCCAGAGAGAGAGAGGGAGAGAGAGAGAGAGAACATGCAAGAAAGTGATCAGAGTCTTTCAGCAGCAGATCATAGTCATACACATGCAAACAAGAACAGGTAAAGTGATATTTCAATACATGTCCTGAATTCGTGGGGAAATTATTCAAGATTTTGGGGCTCTGAAGTTTTTTTTGTAGGAAGATGACAGAGAGAGTTGTGGTTGCTGTGAAAATAGAGGGAAATGATAGTAATAAGAAACAACAAAGAAATGAAGGCCCTCCTTCTGATCGTTGGTCTTGGAGAAAATATGGCCAAAAACCCATCAAAGGATCTCCTTATCCAAGGTTTGCTCTACTCTACATGCACCTCTCTCTCTCTCTCTCTCTCTCAGCTGCATAATTTGCAAGTGGATCTTCTTTTCACCCCCTCCATTTATCACCAAGTACTTTTTGTCTTCTTCAAGTACAACTTACTTGATTTTAACACAAACATATGGAACAATGATAAAGCTTGAGCTCGCTTCAGCTTCAAAAGGCATGATTTCAATTAAACAAACCTCTTGTTCAAAGGGTCATTAAATTATTAAAAAAAAAAACATTTTTCTTGACTAAGTACTGTAGTTATCAAGAATGGAGATGTCCAACATTGCATGCAGGGCGTACTACAGGTGCAGCACATCAAAGGGCTGCTCAGCCAAGAAGCAAGTAGAGAGATGCAAAACAGATTCCTCAATGCTCATCATCACCTACACATCCTCCCACAATCACCCAGACCCTACTTTCTCTTCTCTCTCCGCCAAACTCACCGACTCGCCCCCTCAACTCACTGAGTCTCTGCCCGCAACTCCAAATCAAGAACATGAACAGGAACAGGAACAGGAATCAGAAGCAAACCCAGATGAAATCGAGACCCCACCTCCGAATTCCGCCGAAGATCAGTCGCAATTCTGCCAATCTCCACTCAATTCCACGTCGGATCAAGCAATCGTAGGAAACCCCTTTGAGGAAATTCTTCAAACATCTGGCGTGCTCTTCGCCGAGGATCCGAAGCCTCTGGTTAAATCGGAGGAGAACGATTTCTACGATGAGCTCGAGGAATTGCCCACTTCTTCTTTCTTCACGGCCTTTACGAAGACCAATTTCTGTGAGGAAAGAATCGCTGTAAATCTATCTTGAAAGTGCGTGTTTTCAGGTGAAGTGTGTGTAGATATTTTGCTTAGTAGTACTAGTATGTTGATATGAAAAAACAAAATACTATGTAGGCTACCGGTAGTTGGCGCAATTTTCTGCCCAAGTTTTACACGTGTGCGCAGCTGCTGAGCTGCCTATACAATCTTTTTTTCTTTTTCATCTTATTTTCAGTCTCGATTAAATTTAACTGCACGAGATTCACTGGTAGGGGTGCTAACCGGTCCGGTTTCGGGTACCCGGTACTGATATTTCCCAAATTTTAGGAATTGGAATCGAAACTGGATAAGCTATTTAGTTCCGGTACCGATTCGGTTCTGGTTTTACCGGATTATCAGTTAAGGAGTCAGTTTTTATTAATAAAAAAAAAATCAAAATGTATTTTTTCTTTTTTTAAAGCCTAATACAAATTCACAAGATAATTCAACATAAAAAATAACTTAAAATACAATTCAACATAAAAAATAACTTAAAATACAATTAGGGATTGTAATTTTTATTTGTTATAACTTAAAATTAAGACAAAAACTTATGTCAGCCGGAGGCACCTTGCGGCTGGGCCCAAAGTACCGTGCGGCCGGGCCCAAAGTGTCAATCTTTATACAGAAAAGTGTCAATCTATATGAATAAAAGTGTCAATCTTTAACATAATTATTTTACGAATAAAATGACAATTTTTAAAAGTGTCAATCTTTATACAGAAAATTGTCAATCTATATGAATAAAAGTGTCATTGTTTTAGCCCGGCCGCACGGTGCCTCCGGCTGACCCAAGTGTGTCCCTAAAATTAATAATATAATTTAATATAAAAATATAAAAAAATAAAATAGTAGTAGTATTTTAACCGGTACCTAATTCGGTACCGAATACCCGAATACCGGAATTGTAAATGTGGGGTGGAATTGATTACCGGATCGGAACTTGCTTATCCGGTTCCCGATTCGATACCGGTTCTCCCGAAAAACCGATTAGCACCCCTATTCACAGGAATGTGTTGCTGCTCTACTCATATATTCACTTTTCATTTATACTACTACTATATGGGTTTTCTTTTTGGTGGAATACGAATCTCTCTTCACGTTTTAGAGAGGATCTGTAATTATTTAAATAAATTAACCTTAATTATTTATTGAGATTTAAAACCAAATCAAATTATTTGGATAAAATTGCATATTTAGCCATATTTTAAAAGATGTCTAAGATTTTAGTAATCTTCTTTCAAATTTTGCAACTGTTGCCTTGTACCTATCGTGATTTTCGAAAGGAATTTATTTTCACATTTTTGAAACAGCAAAGAGAATAGGAGCAGAAGCATCGGACACGATACCTACAAAGTTCGATTGAACTAAAAGCATCAGACACAATATACGTATATATCATATATAGATCAAAAAATTATATGGAGGCCTCATGTTTTTGGTGCGGCCGCTTCAATCGCCTCATGGCACAGCCGGCTCTGATTAACAGCCTTGTAGCATTGTAGACTGCACAGAGGAAGCTTCGACTTTGAATCGCGATACTTGTAAGCATTCGTACAAGACGGGCCAGCACATTTCTCCCTTGGAAGAGGATAACTAAAATTTCAAAATGCATCAAGAAATTATGGTTTCTTCAACCAAATCACCGTGAAATTTCACTAAGAAGGGACCTCAGAAGAAATTTTGTGCAGAAAAACAAGACACTATAATTCATACCTGCAAGAGTTGGTTTCGAAAAATCTGGGCAAGCCCAAGTCTTGAGGGAAGGTAACAGTAGTTCCAGTAGGTCCCATGACTGTTCTAATGGTGTTTGAGGTGAGCATTTGCACATTTGTTGCCTTCCCCTTTTCGATTTTTAGGACAGAAAAAAGTAGTGCTGTTAGATTTCCGTTAGCAGATTTTGGAGGTCGACATTACTAATAGTGAGGTTAAGATATGCAATTCATCTAAGGAATGTGGTAGATAAGTCTATTTCTTTTTATCTATGCGAAGTAAACACTCCCTTACTATATGATGTTCAAAAGAAAATACCTGAGCCAATTCTTCTTGGCGCTTCTTCATCTTCTCTTCTCGTTTCTTCCTACTGGAATCTTGACCGAGTATTTTTCTGATTGCCTCCGCCTACAAATTTGAAAATGACTAGCTTATTTTCCATATCTCACTTTAAGGCTAAAAGAAGCAGTTTGAGGTAATTGTGTAAGAAAAAGTTAACCTCAGATTCACGAGCTGCTTTCTCATTCTGCAATCTACGCCTCTGGGCAGCCTCCGCCTTCTTCAATTGTTGCTCTACTTCTGTTAATTTCTCCTTTTGTTCTGAATGAAACAAATCATAGCAAAGACAAAATCAAACATCTGATTCTCAGAAGAGATCCAAAGAGTTTCTAAATAAAAAAGGGATCATTCATACTGACTTCGAGGTGCAGCTGGTGGGAGCCCATTTGGGAACTCGACTTCACTTGCACCCGAGGCTGGGGCATCTTTGCTTAGAAGGGCTCGTTGCCGAGTAGTCAAAGCTATTTCCCTTTTGTTATCTATTGGCAACTCTGCCAAATCCCTCTTTTGTTTCTTCTTCTTCTTTCCTTCAGCCTCACCATCTGAGGAAAGTTCTTCCTCTTCGTAGTCTGTGTCTCGTTTCCTAGGTTCCCGCCTTCCAACATCATCTGCATTTTCAATCTTCAGCCTCTTCTGTGATTTTCTGGTGGACTGTGCCTCCAAATCCTTATATCCAGACATCTTCGAAGTCTTTAGTTTCTCTAGGTACCTAATCTCATCATCTTCGTCATCTTCATCAAATTCCCCATCCAAAACTCGTTTCTTGGGAACCCTTCGGCTCTTACGAACTGAATCCGACTTTTCTCCGTGTTTCTCATGAGAATTTTTTGTGGATGCTTTCCCCATCTCCTCCCTCCCAAAAGTGAAACTATTTTCCGAGAAATCTTTCCACGGGAGCCCTTGCAAGTCATTTATCTTATTCAGAGGTGGAGAAGGGTATTCATCAGAACTTTCCTGAAATGAGAACATGCCAAAGATGGAGTCAGCCACATAATAAAAATGTATTAAATCACAATCAGCAAACTTTAATGCAGAAGATTTGTTTACCAAAATAAATTCTAAATTCCCCCATAATGAATGAGCCTTGTAATCAATTACAGTACCTTTTATTTCAGTACTTATTTATTCCTAAAATGCAGTACAATGATTTTCTTCTTCAGAATGATCATGATAGTAATAATTTGAGGCTACGGGGAAAATCGCAATCAACCAAGGACAACAATCATCTAACTACTTCACTCTTTCCAATATCACGCACAACTAGAACATGAAACAGACAAAAGATAGTTTCCAGCACAGATTATGTTACTACTAGAGTTCGAGTTCATAAGTTCATTTTATAAAATAATTAGATTTCAGGAGTGTCTTGAAAATGAAAATAACAAATTCCCCGTCATAAGTGCATAAACAATATAACCATTCAGGAACTAAATTCACGCCAATATAGAAACAGAAATAAATATATAGTAGTATAAAAATTTGATGGATCGCAATCACTAAAGCAGCAATTTTGACAACCTGTGGGATCACCAGCCTCGCTCGTGGCCTAGCATTATCAGAGGAGTGATTAGCTTTCATTGAAGAACCACTACCCGATTCTCCATTGGAGCTAGATTTAGTCTGAAGTGTACGTGTCACACCCCCAACCTTCAACTTGACTTTCTTCGGTCTATTTTCACTCCTTCCTCCATCACGCGAACCATTACTCACAATCCCATTTGATCCACCTACAGGTAATGATCTCGACACACACTGACTCAAATTGAACATTTTCCCTCCAGAATTTCCTTCACCAATATTTTCATCACTTGAGACCTTACTCATATCATCAGAACCTGGTGCTACCGAAATAGGAGATTGATCAGCTTCAGGTCTAGGTCGACGTGAGGTTTGGCTTCTCCTCTTTTTTATAGAAACCCCCATAGCATCGAGTGGTGGGCCCCTAGATTGATCCATTCTAACAAGATCTCGATTCCAATGGCAACAGTTGAGCACGTTTCAGTTAAGACTTAAAATTGGTTTATTGTATACAACCCCCTCAGCTCATTAAGGTCTCTGCAAAAGCGTCAACAATTTAACCTTTAACCATTAGAGTAGATGAACACCCGTAATAAGGGAAGACATGGTAGCTCATAATGATATATGGAGGGATCAAACACATAAATTAATGAATATTCAGATTTAACTTACAAGTACTGGATGAAACAAGGGAGAATGCAATGGCATAGGCATTGCCTTGACATGGTTTGTTTAAACAAGGATTGGCCAAGCAAACTAGGACCATGATACAGTTAAATGCCAATTACATGCCCATTCCATGCAAGAACAGAAGCAGTTAAAAAAATCCACAATAAATAAACAGCTATAACTAAACAAACACTAGATACACTCCAATCAATGCCACCATTTTATGTATAAGCGCAACGAAAACGAGCTGAATGTACATGTGGAGAGGATGTCGTAATAACCAATTCAAACTCTAAATTTCGCTCGAACATAATTCATCAGACCATTAAATTCAAAAGCCCCAACAAAACGAAAAACAACTAACACACCAACTATAAACACATTCCACTCCACAACCCCAAAATTCATAAAGAGCTCCAACCCCAAATCGAATAAACACAAACCCCCCTCACATTGATAGATCGCCGCAAACTCAGATGCCAAACACAGCTCCGTCCATAAAAAAATTCACAATTCCCAAAATTTAAACCCGCACAATCAAAACCCGCAAACTGAGAATGTCGGAGGAAAAGAACACAAATTACCCAGCGAGAATTCAGGCAGGGGCGGAGCAACGAATCGATAGAAGGCGGAGAGACGAACAGCAGTGGCAATTGAGGGAAAGGAGATAATGGGTCTGCGAAACAGCGTGCGTATCGTAGAGAGAGAAAGAGAGGGAGATAAAGGGGGGTGTTTGGATGTTTGCGTTAGGGTTAGAGAAGATAAAGAGAGGGAGAGGGAAGTAGCGTTGTTGATATGGGTTACTATAGTAGTAGTAAAGAAGACTCCCAATTTCTTCTCCATTTTTTTCACACCTGTTTGTGTGTGTGGTGTGTGTGTGTGAAATTTTTGTGTGTGTTTGTTTTTGGGTGGGGGATATTTGGACTCGGTTCCGCGGCTCAGTAAGGTCCTGGCGAGTTGACTCGGGCTCCTCTGCCCCATATTTGCTTCTCTCCCCCCTTTTATTTTTCCATCCCTCTCTTCAACAAATTTATGCTGCAACTACATGCGCAGGTTATCCCCCTGCGCATCCCCGGCTTATTTTAGTGGGTTGTGCCCCTTGCACGTGGATTATTTTGACCTGCTACTTATTTTTATTACAAATTAAATTTAATGACCTCTGCGTCCTTTCTAATATTTTATTTATTTTCTAGATTTTGCCGCGAATTTAAGTACCGATTTTATTGTTCGAATTACAATTAAAATTTGTTCAAAATTAATTTGATTAATCTAATCTATATGACAAATATTGAACTAGAATACTCCCTGTCATTTTATTTTTCCTTTTCCGTCCATCTTCAAATAGTACAGTATTATAGCACAGTATTAACTTTCAATTTTTGACACTATACTCCACCATAAATTACTATATTCACTACAAATTACTCATTCCGGTTTAAAATTCGTGACACTTTTTTTTTTCTTTTCGGCATGCATTTCCACGCTTCTCGATGATGGGTTTTAAAATAAATTTTTGAAGTATTTTTTCGTTTATGGGATACTATGAATGTTGTAGTATCCCGTAAAAGAAAAAATGCTTCGAAAAAATATTTTAAAACTCATTATCGAGAAGCGTGGAAATGTGTGCCGAAAAGAAGAAAAGAAAGGTGTCACGAATCTTGAGCTGGAGGGAGTACTTTATATTTAATTTTTATCTTCTCAATCTTTTTTTTTTTTTTTGAAAGAATCTTCTCAATCTTTTTTAACAACATAAAGTACTATATTCACTACAAATCATTTTATCTTTACTTGTTATCTTCTCAATTTTTTTAAAACAACTGCAACTGATATCGAAAGGGAGTTACTATATTCACTACAAATCACTTTATCTTTGCTTTTTATCTTCTAAAAAAAAAATTGAACAGTTACTAATATTAAAAGGCTGCATGACGAAGGATTCGAACTCGATAATTTTTGCCACAAAGTCTCAGCATTAACTCTACTACTACTAGATCAACTCACATACACAACTTAATTACCATATAACTATACCACCTAATATTTTTTAAAACGCGCGTTGGAAACAAAAGAAAATACTCTTTAAGAACGGATGTAGTATTGTTTTGAATTTTGCAAATTGAACAAAAATAACGCGATTACATGAAATCTCTTCAAAATGAAGGAATGGTGAGTAAGTAATTTGAAATTAAGAAACAAAATACAATTGAACTCAGGAATCAAGATCCTCTCATTAAGTTCCTCCACAAAAAACAATGTTGGTGTATAATGTTAAGGGGGAACTTGAATCAAGTTAAATAAACAATTTATTTTGATTCGATTCCAAAACCCTCTTTAGAATATTTTTCCTTATTATTTTTGATAAACTAGACAAGTCTCTCTTAGATAAACTTATATGTTAGGAAGCTTTTCTTTAAGTCTAGAAGCGCCAAAGATGAAGGAGTCAGAGTTCGCGAAGTGTCAGGAAGCGAAGCGGCTCCAGTAGTGAAAGTGTCAGCAGTGAAGTTTTGACAAAGCGTCTTGGAGATGCTTCAGATAAAGACGCTAAGAGCGAGTTTCCGATAAGTGGAAGCGAAGCGCTCTCAAGTCAGCTCACCCAAAGCGTCTCTGATATAGAGCTGAAATCAAAGCGTCAATTAGTGCAAGTGTGACAAGTTTGACTCGCAGAATCCAAGTTTGAATTTCAAACTCTCGGATATCTGACATCTCACAGAATGAAGACTACGTGTCATCACACTATTGCACAATGGAAACTGGCTACAGTCCAAGAAGTCAAAGTTAGGTAAAGGCGGACATCCCTTCCTGACTCTTGCAGGCTGACATGCCGAATTATCGAAAAATTAAGGAACACGCAACCTCTTCTCTCTCAACGGGAAGTAGGGTTCCTTACTATAAATAGAAGGAGTTGCACTCACATTAAAACTAACGCACGTACAAACGATTCAAGCATTCACATTTGCAAGAACTCAAGCAAATTTCTTTCTAGTACTTAGTTCTTTCAAAGCGCTTCACTTTAGTGTGTCCTTAAGAACTCGATTCTTAAGTATTGCAACTACCTCACTTTCTAGGTTCAATCTCTTATATCCATAGCCTAGACTCTTGAGAATCTTTATCCCTTACTTGTAATTTTATTGTAAAGGATTCTCATACTTACGAAAATCCAAAACCCCAAAACCCAAGTCTAGAGTGAATAGATTGAGTTGTAAGGTTGTCGAGCTTTTTGTGAAAGAGTGTGTTGTTGTAAGGTTTCTCGAGAGCCAGTAAAATCTCTGAGGATTCAAGTGCAAATTTGTTATTTGTCTTGAATTACTTCCCCTTGGAAGTATAAAACAAGGAGTACCGAGTGAAGGTATTCATCCCGTCGTGGATAGAGTGAACGTAGGAGAGGTGCTCCGAACCACTATAAATTGGTTGTCTCTTTATTTTAAGTTATTTATTGTTTTGATTATTCGCATACACACACTCACATCTTTAATATTAACAAGGTTTTAATTTGCAAGAAAAGCTTTAAAGACTCACCACATTCCGCACAGTATCACACGAGCGAGAGGCTTTGAACGCTTCACTTAGCTTCAAAGCGTCTACTCGTCTAAAAAGCTGAAAATCGCAAGAGAAGTTAAACACTTCTCTACACACGTATTCACCCCTCCCTCTACGTGTGCAAGTGCCTTTTGGGACCAACAAGTGGTCCCGAAAGACTCACCACATTCCGCACAGTATCACACGAGCGAGAGGCTTTGAACACTTCACTTAGCTTCAAAGCGTCTACTCGTCTAAAAGGCTGAAAATCGCAAGAGAAGTTAAACACTTCTCTACACACGTATTCACCCCCCTCTCTACGTGTGTAAGTGCCTTTCGGGACCAACAAGTGGTATCAGAGCAGGGGTTCTAACTGACCTCTGTTTCTGAATACTGGTAGCGCGAAAGCGCTATAGTAGGTCTACCTGAACCGATCTTTCCAAACTTGCATTAAAACCTCACTCACTGCATACTGCATTTTTCTAATCTCTTTTTCAAGATGTCTTCCTCAGCACAACTTCCTCAGTTCTCGATCGAGGGCTACACAATATGGAGCTTCCGTGTGGAGTCCCATCTCGCTTTACTTCATGACCGCATGCATGAGGTTGTCAAAAAAGGACCCATCATCTATTGAGGAACCGTGAAAAGGAGAAACCCGTCGACCAAGACGGCAACCCTGTTGACGAGGAAGAAAATGCTTCCACCGATGTCTATATCGTGAAGCCTAGAGAAGAATATACGACCAACGACTTCAAAGCTGATAATCTAGATCGGGTGGCACGCAACGTGATCCAGTCAACCATCCCCGACGCCTATCTCCCAAGAATTATGAAATGCAAAACGGCGAAGGAGATGTGGGAAACTCTTGCCCTAATCTCCAGGGCACGGAGAAAATTAAGGAAAACAAACTCTCTGTATTGATGCAGGAGTTTAATGCTCTCACGATGAAGAAAATGAGAGCATGGAGTCTTTCGAGACTCGAGTTCTGGGAATCACCACAACTGTGGCTTCCCTGGGGAAAGAACTCACCTTCAAAGAAATCAATCAAAAGGTGGTTTACGCTCTGTCTGGAAAATGGCAGACAATGAAGGAGCTCTTCCTCTCACAAAAAGAATTGGGAGACATGTCTCCAGAAATGATGTTCTCCGAATTCAAAGCGATCGAATTTGACTTAGTCAAGAAAGCGCTTCGTGAGGATGAGGAAGAGCTTCCAGCGAAATCAAAGAGTCTGGCTTTCAAAGCCGCAGTGGAGAACACCACCATCGAAGCCGACACTTCCAACAGCGAGGTTGCATAAATGTCGAGAGAAAAACTGGAGGATTACACTCTCTATCTTGTTAGAGGGTTTAACAACTACAACAGCTAGAGCGGCCAAGTATAAAAGATTCTACAAATATCAAGGCCAGAGCTCACGCTTCACCCCACGCGATGGAAAGAGAGATGACAAATCTGCAGCCATCCCTAGAGATAAAGCCAACATTGAGTGCTACGAGTGTCACAAAATGGGGCACTACAAAAGTGAATGCCCAAAGCTCTCGACCAAAGAAAAAGATGAGGTCAAAGCTCATCGTGAGACAGCCATCGTGCTCTCGTAGCCGATGCTCCCGTCGAATCTAAAAAATCCATCGACCATGATGAAGATCAGTTCACTGATGATGAATACGATTATGGTTGCATGACAATAGAAGCTGATATGAAGGAAGTAAATATTCCTGAACCTAATACTCTTCCATTATCACTAGGTAGTGAATATGGTGACGGTGAGGATGAGGCTTTCAGCTTGGAAAGTAATCTCTTTGATGACTATTTAGAGTTGCTCAAGAATCACGAATCCTTGCAGGAAGTTCTCATTCAGTTCAGAAAAGAGAACGACAGATTAGCCAATACACTCGAGTCCAAAGAAAAGGACATATTCGAGTTGACGGCTAAGTTCGATGACCTTCTTGAACGTCACCAACGTACCATATCCACCTCCAAGGAACGCAAAGTCACTCTCGATCGTCTCAATAGCGCCTCTGTAGCTATTGAAACAATTGAAAGTTCTTTCAAACCCTCAAAAAGTTTGAAAGGAATCGGCTTTGGTTCCACCTTCACAGCTTCATCCGATGCTAGTACCGAAGCGTTGATGAAAAGCTCCAAAGCTGATCAACACGCTACTAGCAAAGGTAAAGAGAGAGTCGGGTTTGTGGCTAAAACTTCAAGGCAAGCTTCCAAAGCGCCTTTGAAGGTTCAACCTGACTGCTTTGAGAAAATTAAAGACTGGAAAGCCTAAACGCTCTAAACGTAATTCAAAGCATGTCCAGTCTTCGACAATTCTGAAGCGTCAACAAGAGCGTAAAGCTGACTTGAATAACTTCACATCTCATGGAGGAACTCAAGTACGCTTTATCTCCGACGCTTCACATAACTTTCATGATCGAAATCTCATCGATCATTATACACAAAGTGAAAGCACTCCTTCACGCTCTCAGAGAAGGAGGAACTGTAAGCGCTTTCACTATTACACACACGATTACACTCAGGGTTTTCCTATTAAACAAAGCCCTATTTGTTTTGTTCAGGATCTCGAGAAAGGAGTCACTCTCTCGGTGAATCCAACTCGAGTTTCCAAAACCACTAACATCAAGGAACCCAATGCAAATTGGGTACCTAAAAATTGTTGATCTCTTAGATCAAAGCGGCAAACTCAAAAAATGCGGACAAGAAGAAGGAATCAACTGCTTGGTACCTAGACAGTGGATGTTCACATCACATGACGGGTGAACAATCCATCATCGACGAGTTTATCATAAAGCCGGGTCCAGATGTAATTTTTGGTGATGATGCAAAAGGCATCACCATCGGATACGGTACTTTTTGCGTTGGAAATATGAGACTTCCTAATGTCTCATATGTCCAAGGCCTCAAACATAATTTACTTTCCATTTCTCAGTTCTGTGATAACGGGTTTGTGGTAGAGTTTATCTCTAACCAGTGTGTTGTCAAGAACAAAGTGTCTATGCAGGTTGTTCTTACAGGTATTCGAAAGAAAAATGTGTATGTAGCCAGCTGGAGCAGCTGCGAAGTCAGAACCTGCCTCATCGCTAGAAGCACCTCGGAGATTGGATGGTTATGGCATCGTCACCTCAACCATTTGAACTTCAAAACTATGAATAAAATCTCCCGAAAGAATCTTGTTCGAGGTTTTCCTAATGAAGTCTTCAACAAGGATATTGTGTGCCAAGCCTGCCAAGAAGGCAAGCAGATCAAGAAGTCTTTTCAAAGCGTCGAGGGACATGGTTCATCCCGAATTCTAGAGCTCCTGCACGTGGCTCTCGTCGGTCCTATTTCACCGGTCACTTTGAGTGGGAGAAAGTATGCTCTTGTAGTCGTGGACGATTTCTCACGCTACACGTGGGTACTAATTCTACTCAAAAAGAAAGATACGCTTCGGGAACTTCTAAAGCTCTTAAAGCAGTTGACAGTGGAAAAATGATTGAATGTGGTAAAAATACGCTCCGATAAAGGAACAGAATTCCTCAATCAATTCATTGAAGCGTATAGCACAGAGAATGGATTCTACATCAGACTTCAGCAGCTCGCACTCCACAACAAAACGGCGTTGCAGAGCGCCGGAACAGAACTATCAAAGAGGCTGCACGTTCAATGCTCGCGGATGCCCAACTACCAAAAAGGTTCTGGGGCGAAGCAACCTTCACAGCATGTTATACCCAGAACCGCACTCTAATCAACATACGCCATGACAAAACCCCATATGAATTATGGAAAGGGAGAACTCCTATTCTCTCTCATTTTCATATGTTTGGCTGCAAGTGTTTTATTCACAACAACGGTAAAACGCAATTGAGAGCGTTTGACAGCAAAGCTGATACGAAAATATTTCTTGGATATTCTCCTACTAGCAAAGCTTATCGCGTCTATAATTGTCAAACTCTTGTTGTGGAAGAAACACCACATGTTGTTTTGGATGAAGCTGCGTTCAAGACTCCGCAGGTACAGATAAATGCTGAAGCATGAACGCTGGATCTGAAAGCGTATTGGAGACTCCTGAAGCATCTTCCAGACCAATCACACGCTCTGTCTCGAAACAAGTAGATTTGGTGGACGCTTCAGTAGAAGAAGAAATTGAAGATGGAGTTGAAGCAATGGAGCAGGATCTCAATAAGCTCTCTCTCGATAAGGGGGAACCAAACTCGAGAATAGCTGATCCTCTAACCTCTTTGGTTCCAAACAGTGAGGAAGCTCCATCCAGTCCAGTGGTCTATGATCAAGGGAATGGTGATGATCACACACCACGCTCCGAGGCGGATGATATGGAGGCTTTCAACCAGAAGAAGCTTTGGTTGAGGTATCATCCCCAAGAAGGTGTTCTAGGTGACCCAGCCAGGCGTCAGGACTAGAAGTACCTTATTCCATGGTGAGAGTTGCCTGTTTAGTTGCTTCCTAGCAAACACCGAGCCTTCATCGGTGGAGGACGCTCTAAATGATTCAAATTGGATAACTGCCATGGAAGGTGAGCTAAATGAGTTTGCAAGGAATGGCGTTTGGTACCTAGTGGATTGACCTTCTCATCAAAGTGTCATCGGTACCAAATGGGTCTTCAAGACTAAGACCGACGAAAGCGGCAACATCGTTCGCAACAAGGCTCGCTTGGTCGCGAAAGGATATTGCCAGGAGGAAGGCATCAATTTTGATGAAACCTTCGCTCCCGTTGCTCGTCTCGAAGCCATCAGGATGTTCCTTGCATATGCCGCATCCAAGAAGTTCAAAGTGTATCAAATGGATGTGAAGAGTGCTTTCCTCAATGGAGATTTGAAGGAGGAAGTGTACGTCGAACAGCCCCCAGGCTTTGAAAAGAGTGATCAAGTGTACCGGCTCATCAAAGCGGTGTATGGCCTCAAGCAGGCACCCAGAGCGTGGTACGAGACTCTTTCAAACTTCCTAGTTGAAAGCGGCTTTCAAAAAGGGAAGGTAGATCAAACCCTCTTCACGATCAACGACGGTGAAGACATGCTATGGGTACAAATCTATGTCGATGACATCATCTTTGGCTCTTCAAATCAAACCTTGAGTGATAAATTTGCGGGCTTGATGAAGAGAAAGTATAAGATGTCGATGATGGGGCTAATGACATGCTTTTTGGGATTGCAAGTAAAGCAAACGAGTCGTGGAATCTTCATCAATCAAGCCAAGTATACTCGTGAAATGCTCACTAAGTTTGGTGTTCAAAATTGCAAAAGCGTCAAAATTCCAATGAACACAAACTTCAAGATAGATCCAGACTTGGATGGCAAGTCAGTCAACACTACGGATTACCGTATGTTGATTGGCTCTCTGCTATATCTTACAGCTAGCCGACCCGACATCACTTTTGTTGTAGGCGTCTGTGCTAGATTTCAAAGCAATCCGAAGCAAAGCCATTTGGAGGGAGCTAAACGCATTCTTCGATACCTTAAAGGGACCATCAACTTAGGCCTTTGGTATCCGGCGGAAGAAGATCTCACACTTAGTGGCTACTCCGATGCCGATTTCGGTGGATGCAAAGTTGATAGGAAATCAACAAGTGGGACGTGTCAATTCATTGGCAACAAGTTGGTCTCATGGTTCTCAAAGAAACAAACTAGTGTTGCCACCTCTACCACCGAAGCGGAATACATGGCTGCGGGAAGCTGTTGTTCACAAATCATTTGGCTAAAGCAACAGTTGAAGGATTATAAAGTGGAATGTTCGAAGGTTCCAATTTATTGTGACAACACAAGCACAATTTCCATCACCCACAATCTCGTGCTTCACTCAAAATGTAAACATATTGAAATTCGCCATCATTTTATTCGGGATCATGTGGAGAAGCAAGATGTTAAGGTGGAAAAGATTCCAACTGAGGATCAAAAAGCGGATATTCTCACCAAGCTGTTTCCTCAAGCACGCTTCAACAAATTATGCCTAGAACTAGGGTTGCTAGACCCTGGTGAGGATAAGGTGGAGTAAAGGTGGAGAAGGCAAAGCGCGTTCCCTACCTACTCTCACACTTTCCTTTCTGGGAAAAATTGTTGGGATAATTGATTAAGGGGGAACCGGTCTTTGCAGGTGGTGTGAAAGAGAAGACTTTATCTCCCCTTTTCATAGGATGATAATTAAACCGAAGGGATGGAGTTCCCTTTAGGATCATCGACCTCTACACGCTTCCACAGTTTCTGTGAAAGCGCGGTTGAGTGCTCTTCCTTGATGAGTTAATCTCGGATTAATTTGATTAAGGTTGTTACTCGTGCCACGGTATTCATAAAACTTGTTCCGTCTTGTCAGAGCAGTGCACAAGTGGTACCTTGTGGATCTCTTGAGAGTCCAGCTTTTAAGCTTTAGAGCTTGGTACAATCTTGAGTTCCACTCCCAAATTCTTTAAATCCTTTCTACTGAAGAAATATGAAAACATTGAGTTGATAATCCTCTTCAAGTTAACATACGCGTACATAATTTTTGGGACGTATTGTATGGAGTTGCTTGAATGATTCTCACTTAATTTTCTCACAGGCTTTCATGGTGGAGATGGAGCCAGAAGCGCAAAGCGTGCTGAAGATCTTCACCACTACTGATTGTGAAAGCCTCATTTGTTTTGAGTAATGTGAAGCACCAACTTTACAAAGGTTAGTGTCTATTCTCGAGAATCTCGCTTCATGAAAATATGAGATAGCTTGCCATAGTAAGGAAGTGAATTCATAGATCTTTCATGAATGATGTGAATCTCATGTCCAAACGGTATATCCCTAGTAAAGCATGAGGCAACTCATATCATTCCATTAAAATCTATGAAGACACTTATCCCCAACCGGATCCCTCGTGGATTTTGTAATCTCATATCTCATGTTATCGCATTCACGAGATAGACCTACCCTAGTAAGAGGACTTTACATTATTTTCATCTCTCAACATAAGTGGAGCGCTTCCCCTACAGAGTTGACACTCTCTTTAAAAGATAGTCCAAGGCTATGTTTAAGGGGGAAGCACTTCTTCTTTGAGAGAAAGCGCCTAGATGAGAACAGACGCTCTCACACTTTCAAAGCGTGAACGTTCTGTCCCTCAGCTGAAGCTTTAACATTTGAGTACATGGATCGTCAGAGCGTGGTATCAGTCATTTACAATTTTGACTGACTGGTAAGTCTACCTTTTGCGTCTTTCAATTTAAGTAAGTGAGTCAACGCAAAGCGTCTTCAAGAACCTGTGCGTGACCTACCGAAAATATTAAAGTGCTGATCCAGACGCTTTCCGAACTAGACGCTCTCGTCTAAATTCCGAAGCGTGGCAATCAGCCAAATTTGAATCTTTCTAGAAATTAATCTCTCATTAATTTACTTATATGCTATATATCTATAAAGCAAGATATCACTCAAGTATAGTTTGCGTGTGATATCTTTGCATTTAATGCAAAGACTGTTGCAGTTACAGGACTCGAGACCCACTCGCGCGTGCTTCTCACTCGCGCTACCGAACCGCCAAAAACTTTTAATCTTGGCCGTCGGACATTTCGAATTACTTTTTCCCTAACCGCACGATCAAATAACTGTCAAGCACGATCTATACACGATCAGAGCCACTCACTCATTTCCGGAATGTGATCTTAGCCACTCACTAAGACACGACGCCCCACTAACCTTTTAATACTCTTTATATTTATTATCTATGCATATATTAGAACTATTTCACTCATCACCTTCATATACATCATTTTCGCCATTTCTGCAAATTCTTCAAGTTCTACAACTCACAGAACTCTCTCTACTGATTTTTTTTTTTCCTTACAGAAATTCAAAATAGTTAATGTAAAATGGCAACCTGCTCCTAGAAGCCGCTACGGAGAGTTTGTATATACGGAGGCTCACGTCGATCGTGATTTACTGACCGATGGCGGAATCATCAAGAGAGCAATCCTTAATTCCGGCCTGGAAAATCTTCTTTTCTAGCATCCCAAGTACATTAATCCGGTAGGGGGTCGTCAAGTTCCTCTACAACTTGAACCCGGAAACCCTAGCTACCAAAATCTCACTGCGACAGTTCGATGAACATGGCATGGTTCGCTCGGTGGCAATCGAAACCCTAGAGCTCGACGCTCTATTCGAGGATTCTGTCCCCATTCCTAACTCTGGGGAAGATCCGGAGTCTGCTGGAGATCCGGATATCTAAAAGGAGTTCAGGCGCTTCTCATCGGATCCACGCGCCATCTTCATCCGCAAGCAGTCGAAGGCAACATCGCTTCGACCGCCCTTCGACAACATGATCAACATTGTGACAAAATGCCTACTTTGTCACACCGGTAGCTGGTCCACCATCACGGAATAGAAGATTCATCTTCTATCGGCGCTCTGTGATACCGTGATTAACCGTACGCTTTACAACTAGAGAGCGTGGTTTGTAAAGTAGTTGGTTGAGGCCAGCAAAGCCGTCCGAGAAGTGAATGACGGGGTACACAAAGGCTAACTTGAGTTTCTTGGCAAACTCAAGTATGGGATGAGGATCTCCTATTTTTTGGAGGCGTCCTGGCCAGCTTAAGAATGGCTCATAGAAAGCAAGTACACTTGTGTGCTTTTCACGAAGGCGCTTCCAGGCGACGAGTTTGGAACTGCCGCCCCTCCCGCTTCGGACATTGAATATACCAGTGCCGAAGCGCTGATATTGAAGGAGGAGGAGGAGAATAGAAGGAAGAAGGGTCGAAAAGGCCCAAAGAAGCAAAAGCACCGTCGTGTGACAGAGAAATCAATCCCTTCCATAGTAGGGAAGCGTGGACTGATAGATGAAGATGACGAGGAAAGTGCCGCTGCCTCCTACAACGCTTAAGACTCTGACAAGACTTTAAGTCAGGATCTGGAAGCCTGTGCCCTAGCTGCACAAGATGAAGGAGAGGAAGTTGAAGCGCCAGGAGAGGATGCTGATCGCATCAGCGCTCTCCACTTCACTGATGAAATGTCCAGCTCATCAGCAGACGAGGAACTCCAAGCTGACGCGCCCCCGCCTCAATCTCCCAAAGCGTCCAGTCCGGTAGTGAGGACTGTTGACAGAGAGCTCTCGTAGGCTGAAGAGAAATCAGAGAATTCTTTGGAGAATTCTCTCTACCTCCATCCGTGCTCGAGGTTACTTCACGCTTCTTGAAGTACGTCTGAAGCCACGGCACCAACATGTATAAAGTTTGCCAGTTAGTGCGGGCTAACGACCCCAAAGCGCTGGTCGAGGAGCAGACCTCGATCCTTAACAGCTTTGAGTTGGAACACTTCGACGACCTGATCGATGAGCCAGAGGTGTGGAGACGCATCGATAGGAAGGTCCAGGAGCTTGTTCCCTCCTACACACCCACTCTATTAACACCAGCTGGCGCCCCTATCAGTGCGCTTGAAGAACGACTCTCGGCTCTTCAAACTGCTCATGACGAAGTAGAGCGTGAGTGCGCCCAACTGAAGAGAGAGAGAAAGGAGAAAGAGAACCAACTTTCTAAAGCTGAGGAGGAGAATAAGCAGGTGGATGACGAGCTTTCAACTGCTACCACAGAGTTGATAGCACTGAAGGAGGAGATGCTGAAGAAAGTAGAAGAGCTCTCCACTGCTACCAAAGCATTGGAAGAGTTGAAGGTGAAATCAGCAGCTGTGGAGTTGCAGTTGGCTGAGGAGAGAGAGCACGTAGAATTAGCTCATGATGAGCTTTCGACTGTTAAGGCACAACTTCTGGAAATTTTAGCCTTACGTTCGGAAGTGCTGAAGCTGTCTACGGAGTTGGATGACAGGGAGCGTGTCCATAGAGAGCTCGAAGTTGCCGAAGCTGAACTCTCCACGACCAATGACAAGGTCGCTCAACTGGAGAGAGAACTTAAAGCGGCAAGAGTAGAAAATTTCGAAGCCGCTTCTGTCACCCAATATCTCAATGCAAAGCTAGAATCCGTGGTAAGAAGCAGGTGGATGACGAGCTTTCAACTGCTACCACAGAGTTGATAGCACTGAAGGAGGAGATGGTGAAGAAAGAAGAGGAGCTCTCCACTACTACCAAAGCATGGAAGAGTTGAAGGTGAAATCAGCGGCTGTGGAGTTGCAGTTGGCTGAGGAGAGAGAGCACGTAGAATTAGCTCATGATGAGCTTTTGACCGTTAAGGCACAACTTCTAGAAATTCCAGCCTTACGTTCGGAAGTGCTGAAGCTGTCTACGGAGTTGGATGACAGGGAGCGTGTCCACAGAGAGCTCGAAGTTGCTGAAGCTGAACTCTCCACGACCAATGACAAGGTCGCTCAACTGGAGAGAGAACTTAAAGCGGCAAGAGCAGAAAATTTCGAAGCCGCTTCTGTCACCCAACAACTCAATGCAAAGCTAGAATCCGTGAAGAGGAAACTCGCGGATTCTGAAAAACAAAGGAAGCAGGCAGTGGCCATGCTGGGCCAAGCAACAGCTGGAGCGCAAAGCGGATCGAGCCAGGTTGTGTCAACCACAGCACTGGAGGGCATCTCCAACAAAGTGGAAGCGCTAGCGGCCTTCGTCCAATCTGAGTTCCGCGTGTATCGCGTAACTTTGGAACGGTCGGTCATTCTGACCAATGCGCGCTCTCCAGCTCCAATCCTTTCCGCACAAGTCCTAGGCGCTCTCCCGGCACAAGGTCTATTGAAGCCTAATCAGCCGAACATCACTCTGCCAGGAGCCGCCAGCCAAAGCGCCAACGTACAGTGCGCTCCCTCCAAACCTGTTTTTGATGCTGCTAAAAAGGGGGAAGCGACTGGGACGCCAAGTGGTCAATCCACATCGGCCAAGGCCAAAGAGGACGCTTCCAAGAAAGTGGAAGCACAGAAGAAGGGAGAAGTGGAGAAGCAGGTGATCATATTGGATGAGCCAATCGATGCCGCTCCACTTCAAGCAGTGTCAGCAGCGCCACAGAAAGAGAAGCGCAAGATCAAAGGGCCTGCTGACACCAACCCCAAGAAAAAGATTAAACTGACTCCCGCAACGATGACCAAGGAGGCTGGAGCACAATGCAAATTCCAGGAGGAGTTGGACGCAATTTTGCTGCACAAAACAAACTTCCACCTCCGTAGGTATCTGTTGAAGTACACTCCGACCAACGCCGCTGAAAAGGAATGCCTGGAAATGATGGCAAAATATAAGGCGGTGTCGGAGTGCAGGAATGAAGTTATTAATTAAGAGGTGGTGACTGACTCACAGCAGGCGCTTCATCTGTTGAAGATGGAAGCGCTTGAAGGAAAGAGAAATTTCGTCGAGGGCCTGCGAACAGCCGATTTTGAGAAATACAGGAAGTAGCTGTTTGCCAGGGACGAACTCGATAGGAAGAGGCTGAGGGATGAGGCTCCTAATGCCAAATTTGTTGATGAGATTATTCCAGCTGATCTCAAGGAGGAGTGGAATGATGCCAAGGTGAAGTTCGTCAAACGCTTCTACTACTGGCAAGGCTTTCGCACTGAGTACGCCATGGATTGCTTCATTGCATACATGGATCATTGCAAAGCCTCTCTCTTCAACAAAATTTTGGAGTTGGCAGACGGAGTGACTCTCAAACCGCCAAAGAAAGAGAGCTACAAACTTCCACTCATTGGAGGCGTTATCCCTGATGAGGAAGCAATCAGAAAGGAGATCGAGAAATGTGCAGAATGGCTTGAACAGAACGATCATCCTAACCGCTCTCTAGCTGCTATCAAGGATAGAGTCTACAATACCTATGGCATGATCCCTCTAGTCCCTCGAAAACGCTTCAAATAGATACTTATTGTATTTGTATTCACTTCTTCATCTCACTAATACAATGATATCTTTTACTGCTGTAAGACAATTTCTCATTGTCTCTACTCTATTTTATGCTTTCATGTTAACTGCCTATAACTGCATTAATATTGCGTTTTGCCTAACCCACTCTGATTCTTATACTTAGCCTATAATTCTCTAGATTTGTGTAAGCACTTGACGTCGGGTTTTGGCATCATCAAAAAGGGGGAAATTGTTGGGATATAATGTTAAGGGGGAACTTGAATCAAGTTAAATAAATAATTTATTTTGATTCGATTCCAAAACCCTCTTTAGAATATTTCCCTTATTATTTTTGATAAACTAGACAAGTCTCTCTTAGATAAGCTTACATGTTAGGAAGCTTTTCTTTTAGTCTAGAAGCGCCAAAGATGAAGCAGTCAGAGTTCGCGAAGTGACAGGAAGCGAAGCGGCTCCAGCAGTGAAAGCGTTAGCAGTGAAGTTTTGACAAAGTGTCTTGGAGATGCTTCAGATAAAGACGCTAAGAGCGAGCTTCCGATCAGTGGAAGCGAAGCACTCTCAAGTCAGCTCACCCAAAGCGTCTCTGATATAGAGCTGAAATCAAAGCGTCAATCAGTGCAAGTGTGACAAGTTTGACTTGCAGAATCCAAGTTTGAATTTCAAACTCTCGGATATCTGACATCTCACATAATGAAGCCTACGTGTCATCATACTATTGCACAACAGAAATGGCTACAGTCCAAGAAGTCAAAGTTAGGTAAAGGCGGACATCCCTTCCTGTCTCTTGCAGGCTGACACGCCGAATTATCCAAAAATTAAGGAATACGCAACCTCTTCTCTCTCAACGGGAAGTAGGGTTCCTTACTATAAATAGAAGGAGTTGCACACACACTAAAACTAACGAACGTACAAACGATTCAAGCATTCACATTTGCAAGAACTCAAGCAAATTTCTTTCTAGTATTTAGTTCTTTCAAAGCGCTTCACTTTAGTGTATCCTTAAGAACTCAATTCTTAAGTATTGCAACTACCTCACTTTCTAGGTTCAATCTCTTATATTCATAGCCTAGACTCTTGAGAATCCTTATCCCTTACTTGTAATTTCACTGTAAAGGATTCTCATACTTACAAAAATCCAAAACCCCAAAACCCAAGTCTAGAGTGAATAGATTGAGTTGTAAGGTTGTCGAGCTTTTTGTGAAAGAGTGTGTTGTTGTAAGGTTTCTCGAGAGCCAGTAAAATCTCTGAGGATTCAAGTGCAAGTTTGTTATTTGCCTTGAATCACTTCCCCTTGGAAGTATAAAACAAGGAGTACCGAGTGAAGGTATTCGTCCCGTCGTGGATAGAGTGGACGTATGAGAGGTGCTCCGAACCACTATAAATTGGTTGTCTCTTTATTTTAAGTTATTTATTACTTTGATTATTCATATACACACACTCACCTCTTTAATATTAACAAGGTTTTTATTTGCAAGAAAAGCTTTAAAGACTCACCACATTCCGCACAGTATCACACAAGCGAGAGGCTTTGAACGCTTCACTTAGCTTCAAAGCGTCTACTCGTCTAAAAGGCTAAAAATCGCAAGAGAAGTTAAACACTTCTCTACACACGTATTCAACCCCCCCTCTCTACGTGTGTAAGCGCCTTTCGGGACCAACAAAAAAAAAATCCTCTCATTAAGGAGAGATCCTCCATGGTGTCTAATCCTTGTCATTTAGGTTTGGTGGTTAGTTCATCTACGATATTCATCTCTTAAAAGCCGTTAAAAAAGACGTTTACTAAGAGAATTATCATAAAAGAAATAGACAATTGATAATTAGTGTTATTGAAAAATGTACAGTTAACGTTGAAAAAGAAATTTGTAAACAGATGTGTGAAGATGACATAAAGAGAAGTCCTTTTTACGGATTTGTTCGTAAAATATATATATATATATATATATATATATATATATATTAAATTCTTAAGTTACCTCACAATTTGTCAAAAATATCACTGTACACAACATTTGTTGTTGTGTCGAATGTATTGCCATCATCGTCACAGACTCACATATCAAAAATTTGAGATTTTTTTGCTAGTGACTCTTGATATTGCAACATAAAGTTGTCCATGGCTAAAAACTGGTTTCGACAAGTACAATCCTACGTTTGAAAGCGATTGTCCTTGACTCTTATTGATCTTCATAGCAAAGCATACTGTAAGGGGAAAATGTCTCCTTTGAAATCTCACAGGAAATTTAGTTTGATCTGAGGGGGTCATAGTCATTCTTACAATTGAAAACTTCTTTTTGGCATTTTTTCCTGAAATCATATTTGCTTCGATAACACGATCTCCAAGTTTTGTCACCGTCATCCTTGTGCCATTGCAAAGCTCATTGGACGGATCAATGTTTTTGAGAAGCATGATGATGCATCCTTCTTTTAATCTGATCTCATGACTTGGCAAACCTGAACACTTGATTGTATTAAGATGTTCAATTGAATATATTTCATCATCGAGATCAACCTCTCAATCTTTTTTGCAAATATTATCTGAACTTAGGTGTATCCTCTCTTTTGCAGGCATTTAGGACGTTACGTAATTATTGATGTCATCAGTCATCTCATTTGTCGGCGCTACGACTGCTCTATCTTTAAATATTTCTAGATTAGACGCAATACCTAACATGTCTAGGTAAGTGCTTTCGACTATTGCTGCAATTGGATCACTTATATTAGACACCAGAATATCATCTGATAATGTGAATAACTCGGATATTCTTCCTCTATAGTATGTACTTACTTTATAGCGAAGATGAAAATTATGAAAGTAGATGAAGTGAATGAACGATTGGATAAACTTTTATTGAACTTTATAGGCACAAAACTATATAAATTAGGGAATTAAAAAATATATTTTACCATGATGAATATTGTATCATCTCTATTTATTGGTATATTAATTTTTTAATATAAAATTATGATTATTTCTAAAAATGGCAAATTTGAGAAAATGACATAATTTGAGGTTATTAAAAGAGGCCGCCGTAGTCGTTATTATTATATATATTTTGTATGTAGAATTTTATTGAAGATCTTCAAGTTCTTATTGCTATTTTAGGATGTACATTATTTGAACTTACTTTTGCTTTGACTATCAAATGTTCTAAATTACATTTTACAACATATCTATACATTAGCTTGTCTTTGATTATAGCGAGAATTACATATTGTTGTAATTGATAATATTCTATTATTCTTTTCGAGCTCAATCAAGATAAAGAAGCTGACAGTCAATATCTACCATCGAAGTGATCATTTTTCAATATTAGAATTGTATAAAATACCAAATTATGAGTTCAGTCATTTCATTAAAGAATATTACAAATCGTATATTAATATAATTAATTATGAATGGGATACCAGTCTGCATCATGGACTCATCGATATATATGCCGGCGCTCGATCAGTAAAGAAGTGTGTCATAATAAAATCTCAGAATTTGCCGATTGTCGATAAGCAGAAACGATAAGGTATTTATAAAATCCCAAAATTTACACGTAATGTATTTATATACATTATATCTTTAATGTAATGTGTACAAAAAAAATTGTAATTTAATTCTTAACCACTAAAGCAGGTGCTAGAAATAGTTTTCAAATATTGAAGGATAGTATAATACTGTATTAATTCCCCATAAAAAAGTATACGTGATAATGTTATTTGTGATAAATTGAAAAATTATACTATTGATGCCACAAACTCCGATAAATTAGTTCAAAATGTTAAACTGCACATAAACCTACGTAAACCTATAACAATATTTATAGACGTTCTGAATTTTAGTGAATAAAATTCATAAGTAAATTATACAGGTGCGGCGGGATCCTAATTAGTCAAATCCACAATGACCCAACTGTATAAAAATATATTAATTTCATAATTTAAAAAGATTGACACTTTTTATCATGATAATTGGTACTATTAATCAATTCACATGTTACTAAAAATAGGAGAATAGTGAATATTTTATTTTGTAAAGGGTATTAGATTCTTTGTTTGCTCATATATAAGACGCATAATAAATAACTATACATGTAGTATTTATAATATTTAACCATTACAAGATCAATACGATAAAATTGGAGATTTTGATTATTATAGAGATTGACACCATTATTCATAATAAAAAGTCACTTTTATTCATTGACAACTGTTACTTTTAATAAAAATAAAAATGACAAACAATTTTATACTGTGGAGGGTATAAGATATTTTTATTGCTCATAAAATGTAGTATACATAACCATACCATTATAATACAAAGTTGATAAAATTGAATACTTTGATCTTTATAAAGATTGACACTTTTATTCATGACAATTGTCTTTCTCAAAATTGACATTTAAATTTTACTAAAAATCAACATACACCAAGAAAATTTCGACAAGTCAGTTAATCTAAGTTGTACAATAAGAATAAAAAAGTAGACAACAACAAAAGTCAAAGAGAATAAAAGTATAGTGATCCAAAAAATGCATCTAGGAAAAAGGACATTACATACATTCATACAAGACTTTCCGTCTATCAAAAATTACGTTGCCCTATTTGCTATTTATCTTTGCAACTTTAATTTTGAAAAAAATACATACTTTACAATTTTGATTTCATTATAAAAAATTTATTTTCTTAGTCCATGTACCCTACCCCCGGACTAAGTTGTGGAAGGGATATAATGTCATTAGTTTGATCGAATCTCAAAATACATTGAAAAAACTCTGAAAATATATATGAGCCATGTACATGTATACTTTTACAATAATATTGTACCCATGTGACCTGCATAAACAATTAATTGATTTTTTTTGTAAACAAAAAAGATCATGACCATTATACATAATAAAAAAAATTAAAATTCATATACGATATAGTTTACCCCGTGCGTTGCACGGGTACTAGTGCTAATAAATAGGTTAACCTTAAAAGATAATCATAAAATTAAACTAATAAATCATTACAACTTAAAATTGTTAGAAAAAAAGTATAAAGCTTTATATAAATTGGTTTTCTTTTTTTCTTTTTTTTGGTCTTGATTTTAATTTTCTGTTTTCACGTTTGATTTTGTAATCCATATAAGATTCTATTCCTATTTTTTTTTCTTTTTTATTATAAATATTTTATTTATGAATATTGGTTATTAGTTAGGGTTTTAAGTATCTAAACTTCACCTAATCAAAAACTGATTGATTCTCAGAGTAAATTAAAGCTATGGTGGTTTTAGAGTACAAGACGGAGGAGCTGCAGAAATACGCAACGGATTTGACTATGCAAGCTAAGAAGGTAGTAATTAATTAATTTCAAAATCTTTAATTTACTTTTAATTTCTAGATTAATCAATCGTCGTTGAACAACATCAATTGTGAATTAGTGGAAACGGGAAGAGAGACGGAGATGGAGCTTATGATTGAAGTTCTGTTGAAGAGAAGGAATAGCAAAACCGCCATCGTTGAGCTCTAGCTACCAAAATTGCAGCCATGTCGGCTCCTCATCGACTCTGGAGGAAAAGGGTGATTAGCACCATGCATTAATAAAATTGCGTGGTTTTGAATAAAATTAATTTGTGGATAGTCCTGAAAATATAAAAATATAATAATTTTAATAGTATAATTTAGCATATCATGAGCGAAACAGTATCAAACAAACATCGTTTCTCTAGTAATTATGTAAAAGAAAATGACAAAAACTTTATCTTTCCGGCCACACAGTGCGACCAAGACTTTTGAAAGCAAAATAAATTACATAGCCCAATTAATCCACTTGGCCCACAATTCAAAAAGAAAATCCAGGCTGATGTAAGTCTTTCCCAAAGAAAATTTGTCAAGTGAACAGAAAAGTTCTGGTTCCACCACTGCTCATAGGTATTCTCGATTGATATGGATCATATCATTGATGGTGCGACGAATCATTGGGAAATTGAGAAAAGGGTGAAAACGGCGTTGGAGGAAGTGAGAGGAAGCGAAGGTGGAATAATTTTGTTCATTGATGATCTTCATAATTTCATTAGTGAAGATGGAGTTGCCACCATTCTCAAACGGTCTCTATCCAGAGACAAGTTTCGGGTTATTGAATTCTGTATTTCAATATATTAATATGTTGATTGATAATTGTTTATTAATGAATATAATTTATAATCAATTAGTGTATCGGGGCTACTACTAAAGAGGTATACACAAGATTAGTAGAAAGGGATGGAGTACTAAAGGGTAGCTTTGATACTATATATGTACGAGAGGCATCGAGAGAAGGTAGTATTAAGATGGTGGAGGGGATAATACAAAAGTATGCTTCCCATCATGGCGTTAGGTACTCTAAAGGAGTAATCGCCTTTGCAGTCGACTCCAAACTTTATTTCAGGTCTATCTTATTCATAATGTCATGTTTGTTTCTTTTCGATACGAGAGTTAAGAAAAGTAAAAAAAAATTCAGAAAAATAGAAACAAGTATCAGGTCTGTCTTATTCATAATGTCATGTTTGTTTCTTTTCAATACGAGAGTTAAGTAAAAAAAATTCGGAAAAATGGAAACAAGACATTTTTTTTTGTTACAGAAACAAGACATTTTGAACATGAAACGATCCATTTTTTATTTTTCAAGCAATTGATTGATTGAGGTCGGTTTGGTTTATGTTTCGTATATAGGGATATCTTCCTTCCGGGAAAGGCCATCGCTATGATCGATAGGGTAGGCGCAAGAGCGCAGATGCTCGGTCGCGTGAATGTGACTGAGGCGGAAATAGAGCATGTGGTTTATGTGTGTAGTAGAGGTTTGTCGACTAGAGGGGACGCGTTTACTATGCATAGAACGCTTACATTCCCCATTGAGGAACCAAGTGGTCGACTTGAACCCATTTCATTCCCCATTGAGGATCCAGGTTTTTTGCTAAAGCTTGAAAGTCGCGCATAATAATTGGGCAAGACGAAGCCGTGTCAGCTGTGTGTCGGTCTATTTTCAAAGCTCGTGTCGGTTTGAGAGTGAGACAAAGCCCATCGGTTGTTTCCTATGTGTTGGCCCAACGGGGGTTGGCAAAACAGAGCTGGCTAAAGTACTCGCGGAAGAGTATTATGGTTCCGAAGCAGCCATGGTGAGGCTCGATATGCGCCAATTCGAGGAGCACCAAGCCATTCCCTGGCTTTTTGGCCAGCTAGTAGAGGAGGTCCGCCAAAGGCCAGACAGTCTGGTCTTATTCGACGAGATTGAGAAAGTGCATGAGAAGGTTTCGAATGTTTTGCTAGAGATTCTAGATGACGGCATGCTTAGCGATGGCAAGGGTAAGAGAGTTGATTTTAGTAAAACTATCGTGATAGTAGTATCGAATTCGGAAAGCAACTTAAAGGATGTTTTCAAGGCGGAGGTGCTTGACAGATTCGATCAAGTCGCGGTGTTCAAGTTTTTGGAGAAGGAGGATATGGAGAAGATTCTTCAAATCATGGTTCATGATTTTCTTTTCAAAGTTTCTTCCAAGAATCAACTGATTAACGTTCAAATCAATCAAAAACTGATGAAATTTTTGGTTTTGACGGTGGAACATGAGAAGAGCCACAGTGTTAGGGCGCTCAAGAGTAGGGGTGAAAACGGATCGGATACGGACAGATAGTGCTTATATCGTATCCTAAACTATATTTTTTTTCTCAAATTCGGAGTCGGATACGGAAAAGCCGGATTCGGATACAAATTCGGAAAATTCGATATACGAATACGGGACGGATATCGGACGAATCCGGACCAAATTCGAATAAATATAGTCGGATAATATATTTCATACGAAATCATCAAGATGTGATTGAAACATGTAAAAAAAACTACCCACGCAATATTTCATAGAAGTTCTAACGTAAATTATAAAAATTATATCTACCGCTAATAATATGAAACTAAAAGCTAAATCCTTTATAACCATCACCACTCCAGCACAACATAACGCCTAAGAAATCACTGCATTCTTCCTTTCCAGCTATGACAAAATCACCACATACAATTTTCATCACTTCATTTCATACTTTTCCTAATACGATCAGATTTGAATTGGGATTCATATTAACTTACTCACTAAATCACTAACAAATTGAATGGCCTTCATCGTAAGATTAATCTGAGTTTAAATCTAGAGCCATTAGTTGGAATGTAGGATCATAAGAAATTCAGTCAATTCATGTGATTAATATCGATATCCATTTTAATCTTACATTTTACATCAAATTGAACATTTTAAAGAGATATCAATTCAGAAGAAAGATTCAAGACAGCCACAGAAAAAAGCAAAAATTAAAAAAAAAAGTCGAACAAATTCCCCAAATCAAGTTCAAGTTTGATTCAAACAAATTCCCTCAAATCAACAGCCAGGAGAATGTCGAAATAATCGAAGCAAAATCGTACATATTCCTACTAATTTAGAATACCCAAATTAATTTTAACCTAATTTCTTGAATTGTTGTGTTGAGTTTGGGAAGGAGATTCAGAAGTTGTGAATTGTAGCAGCGTCGAGCACCTCGCCGACGGCAAGGTCGATTGGAGACGGTGGGTCTTCTTCCATTTGCGGCGGCCATCAGCGGTGAAGAAGAACTGAAGAAGAAAACGTGAACAAGGAAGAACTGAAGAAGAAGTGAGCGCGGCTCGGCGGCTGAATAACTTTTCTTAATAGTTAATATTGATTTTTCTTAAAAATAGATATTATCTTATATATTAATATATATATACATATAATACTATAAAATAAATATATTAAAAAATCCGGATATCCGGATTTGTTATCCGGATAATATCCGATAAAATATGGTAAAACTCGGATACAGACGGATATTATGTAATCCGAATCCGATTCCGGATCCAAATTCAACTATCCGTATCCGACCAGATACTAATTTTTTGTCCCGTATTCGATACCGACCGGATACGGCTCCGGATCGGTCGGGAAATATCCGATCCGTTTTCACCCCTACTC
The DNA here is from genome assembly GCA_001642375.2 of Mentha longifolia. NCBI lineage: Eukaryota > Viridiplantae > Streptophyta > Magnoliopsida > Lamiales > Lamiaceae > Mentha > Mentha longifolia. The sequence goes on along the minus strand of CM038113.1, from coordinate 12,264,453 downwards.
AAGAGAGCATTTTCTACCTATGTTGAAAGTAAGTTAGCCGAAGAAATCTTGATTGTGAGGGTAAAAAAATCAGACTTAATCACTATCGATATCGACACCCCTTTTAAGGGAGTCAAAGTTAAACTTGAAAGAGAATGAGAAGCTCCCTATTGTACATGTAATGCGTGCCCATTATGGTCAGAGATATGGTCAGAGAAAGATGTTAGTACTCCCTCCGGTTTTTTCAAGTTGCAACATTTTCCTTTTTGGGACGGTCCCTTCAAGTTGCTACGTTTCCTATTTTGGCAATAATTAGCAATTTATGTGCACAATTAGTAAAAAATTAGGCTTAAGTAATTGGGCCCTTATTACACTTAATTAACATTAAATAAATCAACCCAACTCAACCCACTCCATTAATTTACCACCTACCCAACCCAATTTACTTCATTCCAACAACCCAAAATTAACCCAAACCCACAAACCCACTCCATTTACTGATCGAAACCCTAATTTTGCAAGAACACTTCACTCTTCATCTCTCTGCACCTCGATCTCTTCTCTGCAACTCTTCATCTCTCTCGCTCAAACCCTAATTCGATCTCTACACTCCTCCAATGGCCGACGACGGTTGGATCTCTCCTAAACCTAGAAGCCTTTCATCCTCAAAATAGAGAATCCCTCTCTCCCAAAAAACCCTAGTTCATGTAACTGTCGGAACTTCCGAGATCGGGCATCCCGACTGTATCTATCCGAACGGCGAGCCTATCTCGCCCCGAAATTGGCCTCGGTGGCCGACGGGTGAGCCGATCTTGCCCCCGCCGTACGGAAATCTCCGATCTCCAGAGCGATACCACCTATTTCCGAGAGCGGCGAAACCGTCGGCGGCCATTGGGTCGCGACCTGCTGTAGATCGCCGTCCCCTCGCCGCGATGATGGAGCGGAGTGGTGGGGTAGATGGTGGCGACCGCAGATCTGCCGTCTGAGGTCATCTCCTGCGCTGCTCCCCCGTTGGGCCCGCTGGTGGCGTGGAGGTAGCCGGAGTCCAAGAGATCGACGGCAGATGCATGTAGCTCCCGAGTCCTCCTCCTGCATGTCCCTTCAGTTGTGTCGGAGATACTTGGGATGAATGCGTGGCCGAAGTTGACAGGGAGATGAATGAGATGGAGGCCGAAATGAGGGCAGGAAACCGATGAGTTTCCTGATTGGTATATTTTCTGAGTCCCCTGAATATTCTCGATGCTCTGATTGGTTTTTGTTCTTGGTTTTTGGCTGATGGATTATACTATGTTCTTACTGGTTGTGGATGCTGTATTTGTGCTTATTTTGATGGTCCCTGTGGTTGATTGGATGCCATTGATGTTTGGTTATAGCTGATGGATTAGAAATTGTTCTTACTGAATGTGGATGCAGTGATTATGCTTATTTTTGATTGGATTTGTTGCTGGTTAGATGCCCTGCAATTGTTGGTTAAATAAGAAACTGCCCCTTATCGGTTCTAGTTGATGGATTACAAACTGCCCCTTGTTGGTTTCATATTGAATCATTCCTATGTCTGATATTGAATAATTGATTCTAAACTGAATTAGAAATATCATTAATATGCTACTGCCATCCACATATAACAAAAAATAAATGCACTACAAATTCAAAAAAGGTTTAAGTTCACACCTTTTTTGACTACCTAGTGCATACAATGTCCCCAAAAAGAATTTTAAGTCCTGCACAAAAACTACACAAAAAACTGTCCCTATCAGAAACCTTAAATCTGCAGGCTGCCAAAAAGATCCAATATTCCAAATGTTGCTTCCACACCCAGTCTGTGTCCCATTTCTATGATGCCATTTATCTGTCCTGCTTCAAGCAGAAATGTGACTGCTTCTGTGACTACTTGCTTTGAAACTTCAAGGTGTGTTGGTAGTTCTCCAGCTCTTATGAGTGCATCTTTGCCCATGTGTGGTAGTTTGAAGTTGTTGTGTCCCTTTGCTTTCAATATTTCAATCATCACACCTTGAAGTGATAAGAATACCTTATTCAGTGTTGTTGGGGATATGTTGTAGAAGGCTTGGATTACCACATTCACTAATTCTTCTAGTGTGTTGCATGCACTTTCAAACTGTAAACTTTGAATAGCATTGAAAAAGCCCAAGTCCAACACATTTGTGTCTGGACTGTTTGGTGGCTGCTGCACCAACTTCATGTTAAAGCCTCCCTGTGTGGCTGCAGTTAGGAAATCTGGATCATCTCCTTTTACATGTGGCTTTGCATTATCTTGCTGAATCCTTATGTCTTTGCTTGCTGCTGAGGGTCATTTATGTCTTATTGCTGGGATAATCTATTGCATGTTACATGATCAATGATGAAATTATATTTCTGAGATCAAATCTAACCTAAAATGACATAATCATAGAAGCATGATGAATAATGATTGCATGCTTGCATTTTTCCATGTTCTCAGATCATAACACTCAATTAATAAGGCAGTAATTTGTATTGAATGCTATATCATGATGTTTTTTTTAGCATGTTTTTGAGTTTCAATACATTTAACTGGATTATTAATAGAGTTTATGCATGAAAAACAGTAGGAAAAACACACCTTCTCAATCAGTGTTTGTTTCATGACTTCTCTGTTAATTGAGTCTATAGGTTTGTTGTACCTTGCACCTTTGGCTCTGTGTTTAGACCTTCTCTTAGCAATAACTGATTCCATTAATGGCCAAATTCCTATTTTGTCATCAAACAAGACCTCTCCATTCTCAGCAAGGAGAGGTCTTGATACAGCACAAACAAACATAATTTTTCCTATGAACTTCTTGTTTTGACAAGTTCTGTGTGGCACCTCTTCATCTGGTGCAAGGTAGTATCTGTGGCTACCCTTTGTGATGTAGAACCACTTCTCATCAATATGCACTATATTCTGCATGTTTGAGAATCTGATCCTGTTTATAATCCTATCAAGCTCTAAAGCTTCTAAACTGAACCTAACTCTCAAGAACTTGTTATCTTGAGTGAGTTGAGGGTGAAGTGCAGAAGTGTGAGCTACTAAAAGATGCATTTTGTACCATCTTTGCACTGTAGTTTTGCTCACTCCCATTCTCACAGAAATCTTGAGCTGAGAGGTTCTTTCTGACTTAGGTATGGCCTTAAACTTTTCATAATCTAGAGGTTTCAGAATTCTCTTAGCTTTAGTTTTCTTACCTGAAACTGAGTTGATGATATTATTACTCTGCATTTGTGATCTTGCAGCTTTCCAATACCTTGAAACAGTGCATCTGTTGATGCAGAACTCTGCTGCAGCTTCATTTATAGCTCCTCGAGCTGGTTTGCCATTCTTGCAGCTCTGAAGCAGTTGCTGGACCACTTTATTTCTGTCATCAGTCGAAAGCTCCTTGTGCTTGCCCATTGGTGATGAATTTTCCTGCTGCTGCAAGTTTCCTGAAGTACTCCTACAGATATTTAAGGCTCCAGCTAAATAATAAAGTGTAGAATGGGTGGGGGTGTTAGTAAAAGCCTTTTGTACTTTTATTTTGGGGGGAATTTTGATTTTTTTCAGTTTGTGTAATTTTGCCCCAAATTTTTAGGTTAAGGGCGCCCATTTTCCACTTTACTGACTTGACATTTCTCAAGTTTTTTTTTAATTGAAGTTAATGAGAAGAGCATTTTATTTCATGTGTTTGCATTTCTGTTTTTTTGCTTAAGAAACAACGAATAATGAATAAGGATAAATAGAAATCTTAATTCTATAAAACCTAGGTTTCATTTTATTGCTTAAAACATCCAGAAAAAAAATCGAAAAAAAAAATATATTATTTTTATTTTCTGCGAAATTAAAAATAAAAAATATTTTGTGATTTTCATATTTTTAATTTATTTTTAAAATAAATATTTTAATTATAATCATAATTCAATACCCTCCACAATTACCAAACCCACTTAAAACCTTAAACACTCCTATCTTAATTCCCGCGCCGAAAAGAAACGTAGCAACTTGAAAAAACCGGAGGGAGTATGATATAGGTTTGTGCGTCAGACTGCTGTTGTGGCAGTGCTATTTGAGATTTGGTAGAGTCCAATATAGTTTTGGGTATTTATCTATGAACACATTATTATCACGCCAATTGAGGCATATTAAATTTACACACGATAAGCATTGAAGTATTACTTATTTTATATACTTCCTCCATTTCACTTAACTTGGCTCAAAACTTTTTGGCTTGTGCTGGTACGTTTTTCCACGCTTCTTGATGATGGGTTTTAGAATGGATTTTTGAAGAATTATTTTTTTTACGGGATACTACGACTGTCGTACTATCCCGTAAAAAAAATAATTCTTCAAAAATCCATTCTAAAACCCATCATCAAGAAGCGTAGGAAAAGCGTGCCAAAAAAGTCACTATTCAAATGAGTCAAGTTAAGTGAAATGGAGGGAGTAGTTGTTTTCGATCTTATTCATGAATTGACCAACCTCACATTGTCTTCGGTAATTCTTCGGTAATTCTCATTAACTAATCACGGTACTCGATGAACCAACTTAAAAATCTTAGACAAATAAGTGAAGACAAAACTTATATACTTGTATCTATTTAGTTAATTAAGTTATGCGTATGACACATAGATTTCACCAGAACAATCAATTTATATTTTACTATTATTAATTAGTGGACGTTCAATTAAATTTAATATGGAAATGCAATAGATAAATAATCAAATTATTTATCATATAGTGTTAAACGAAATACTTTTAATTAATATAGGGTGTCGTGGATATTTTTCCTGAAATTTTTATACAACTAGAAATTCCAAGTCCAAGCACGTGGCATTTTATTAATTGAAATTGGGTTTTAGTTTTAGTAGTTGATGAATGGGCTTGTTTAGTTATTGTGGTGGGCTTGTTTTTAACGAATACAATTAGGTCAAGTCATTAATCCTGAAAAATTCAACTTAAGTCATTTGTTCTCATTCAAGATATTTCTAGAATTTTATATTTAACCTATCGTTAGTATCGAATCAAATATGTGCTGGAAAGATCTTACCCACTTATTTGAGTAGTTTTGAGGTATAAATAAGAGTGTTTGACAAAGGGAGTAATTAATAAATTCGGTACCTGGTTGGGTACGGATAAACCGGGTACTGAAAATACTAAAATATTTGGTATCAAATACCGAACTGTGTACCAAAAAATCGTTATCCGATACTTGGTTCGGTACCGGTTTACCGGAAAAAAAGAAGGGACCGGTTCGACAGCCCTTTGCACTGCATTGCACCCCTAACAAACCCAACTAATCGGTTTATTTATTGAAATTGGATTTTAGTAATTGATAAATAGACTTGTTTTAATTATTGTGGCGGGTTGAAATTTTTAAGTTGATACACATTTGGGTTTGATTGATGTTATAGTTAAAATGGGTTGTTAGCTTTCTTAGGCTTCAACTATTATTTTGATTATGCTAATTTAATATGGGCCAATTATTAAGTTTTGAGTGAGATATGTTTTTTTAAGTGAGATTTTGGCCATGAATAATCTAAATAGGTTTTGAATTTGAAGAACTAGGTTGATTAAATTAATTACTAATTTTGTTGAAATACTTTTATTTATTCATGAGAATATTCGAGGTGGAAAAAGTAAAATCGCACTTAATGAGTATAATTGGAACACGAAATTCTGAGATTCAATGAAATTCTGAGATTCTGAGTATTTTACCTTTTCAACGATTCAAGAAGAAATGGTGGATTGGGGAGTGAGCTAGACTTCAGGCTTTCACCTTCACGTCTGAAACACAAGCATAGAAAAAACACGGTCGTAGAAGAAACTAAGAGAAATCAGTAGAGAGGACCAGAAAATTATGAGAGAGGGAGAGAGAGATCAACTCGATCGAAGGGATCGAGAAACAAATTTTGGATGCAGAGAAAATTTCTCGATCAAACAGTAAACATGCAATTGCGAAATCCCTACCTTACCTAGCTAAGTTTCTCAATCGAAAAACGGAGCAGATCGATCCAATGAAGAACTCGAAGATGCATCAATGGAGGAATCGATTCCGTTTTTTATGCAGAGACCAAAAACAAGGAAAAAAATAAGATTAAACAGTAAACATGCAAGTTTATGAACATGTAAAAGTGCAAAGCTTCAGTTACCTGGAAAAAAGAAGCTACGAACGGCCAAAATCAACGATCGGAGTACAATTGAGTTGCGAAATCAATGATCGGAGAAGATCCAGCGAAATTGAGTTGCAAATAGTTTAGAAAAACATGTGGTTTTAAGAACGGTTGAGAAAAATGAAGAATGTACATAAATTGCAGAGAAAAACTCACGCTCGAGAGATAGAGAGAGACTCCATTTCGTTTACCCCTTTTCAGTTTTGATTGGAAAATATATACGAATGAAGAAGAAATGGAAGCAGTGCAGAACGAAATGATTTAAGTAGAAATCGGAAGACTGTATGCTGCTTCACGCACTGCAACAACCGGCATTCAGAGAGAGAATAGATTCTTCCATAACTTTTCAATGACTATTATGCCCCTCCTACTTACAATTTACAATAGCAGAGTAACAATATCTACGTACCTTTTACCCTACATATTAATTTCTTTTTCATGTTGTTTAATTCTTACAACTGATATACTCCCTCCCTCCGTCCTATAACACTTGCAATTTCTTTTTCACCACGAGTTTTTTAAAAAAAAAAATGTTTAGAGATAAAGTGTAATGATTAATATTTTGATGCAAATTTTTCATTGCTTTAAAACTAGAGTATCATAAATACATATAAACATATTAATTTTTGATCTTAAATAAAGAATCGTTCAATACTTTTAATTTGGTATACATTGTTAAAATCGAAGAACAAACGAACAAATTATAATAATTTAAATTTTTAAAGTTCAAATATAATTGTTCGACTTCAAGAAGGATTAGAAACACCAAATGAACACGTCAATATGTTTTTAACCTAACAAAGCACTTGTTTTCAAATTAATGAAACAAGCTTTTATGAATGATTGAAATAGTGAATAGTATTTGGACTATATATACTGATCGATAAAAATTTAGGTTGATTATAGAAACAAAAGTGATATACATATTGGAAAAAACTAATGCGAATTTTATAGAAGATTTATACATAGAGTGGAGACACCAAAAATAATGATTTTGATTTATTAGTATTTTAGTTAATTTATTCTCAGAATCTCTCTAGTCTTCATCACTGCTAATATTAGCATTCGCAGAATTCCCCCAAAAACCAATTCTAGGGTTTAATAATTTACCCAACCAATGTCGAAACGAAAATTCGGATTCGAAGGGTTCGGCATCAATCGCCAAGCTACGTACAACTTCGAGACCTCCCAGCAGCCTCAACGTCTGTACGTTCCTCCTTCCTCCCGCGGCGGCGGCGGCGGCATCGGCGGCGACGAAGATGACGACATCGACAATATCGACTACGCCGACGATCGTGAAGCTGCAGAAGACGATTTTTCGAACAATAACAACGCCGCAGCGGCTGCTGATGACGAAGTTGATCCTCTTGACGCTTTTATGGAAGGGTTACAGGAGGAGATGAAGGCGGCGCCGCCGCCCAAGGCGAAGGATAAGTTGGATAAGTACAAGGATGACGTCGAAGACGATCCGATGGAGAGTTTTGTGATGGCGAAGAAGGATTTGGGGCTGCAGTTGGCTGCGGATGCGCTGCACGCTGGTTACAATTCGGATGAGGAGGTTTATGCTGCGGCGAAGGCGGTGGATGCAGGGATGCTCGATTACGATTCTGATGATAATCCTATTGTTCTTGACAAGAAGAAAATTGAGCCGATTGCTGCTCTTGATCATAGCTCAATTGATTACGAGGCCTTCAATAAGGATTTCTACGACGAGAAGCCTTCAATATCAGGTAATTAGACTTTACCTGGAACTTTATTGCTTTTTCGTCCACTGCAGTTGTACTTATCTGGGAAGTATTTTACACAGCTTGTTCTGTGGTCTCAGTCTCAGATGATAAATTATGTCTTTTTTTGGAGGGGAGGGGTGTCGATTTCAAGCTTAGCTATACAGACTTTGAGCTCTACTGGAATTTCTATAAACAATACACAATTACACTTTAGTTAGTAACAATACGTAGCTTATAAGATATGAAGATTGCTATTCCAGTTTTACAATGTGTTGAAGTGAAGATACCTGCTGTAAATTTTCAGCATGTCTGGCATGTTCTAGTCATGTACTTATTGAGTGTTGCTTGGCATTTTGTTTTAACGTAGGTGCTATCTGTTAAAGAATGTTTTGTAAGTTCATAAAAACTAAGTTAAGTTGTAGATGGATGTTACAGCACAAACATAGACATTTGGTTGTCATTATTCTTGTAGATGGTATTTTGATCAATCCTGGCAATACCTGATGCAATCTGATATTGGCAATTCCTGTAAACTCCAAAAATCAAAGGTGTTGCACCATATTCTGGGATGGCCTTGAGCTAATGTTGATATATATTGGTGATAACTTGGAATACCTTATGTAGTTTTTCTTAGATAGTCCACTAGAATAAGTATCATTATATGCATGTAATCTTTTGTTGTGTTTTGATTTAAAATTTTATTAAAAGCATTTGGTTGATTATTCTCTCAGGTATGAGCGAGCAAGATGTTGCTGAATACATGAAGAGCTTGGCTATCCGTGTTTCTGGTTTCGACGTACCACGGCCAGTAAAGACTTTTGAAGATTGTGGATTTTCTGTGGAGCTAATGAAAGCCATAGCAAAACAAGCATATGAAAAACCTACTCCAATACAGTGCCAAGCTTTGCCTATTGTGCTTTCTGGAAGAGACATAATTGGAATAGCAAAAACTGGTTCAGGAAAGACTGCTGCATTTGTGCTTCCTATGATTGTCCATATTATGGATCAGCCCGAACTTGCTAAAGAAGAAGGTCCCATTGGGGTGATATGTGCACCTACTAGGGAACTGGCTCATCAAATATATTTGGAAGCTAAGAAATTTTCCAAATCTTGCGGTATTCGTGTGTCTGCAGTTTATGGTGGGATGTCCAAGCTCGATCAATTCAAGGAACTAAAGGCAGGATGCGAGATAGTTGTGGCTACTCCAGGGAGATTGATAGACATGATAAAAATGAAGGCATTGACCATGTTGAGGACCACCTATTTAGTGCTCGATGAGGCTGATAGAATGTTTGATCTTGGTTTCGAGCCTCAAATTAGGTCGATTGTGGGTCAAATAAGGCCAGATCGTCAGACATTACTCTTTTCAGCAACTATGCCTCGAAAAGTTGAAAAGCTTGCTAGGGAGATTCTCTCTGATCCTATAAGAGTAACAGTAGGAGAGGTGGGAATGGCCAACAAGGATATTACTCAAATCGTCCATGTGATTCCATCAGATGCTGAGAAGTTGCCATGGCTTCTTGAGAAGCTTCCTGGAATGATAGATGAAGGGGATGTTCTGGTCTTTGCTTCGAAGAAGGCAGCAGTTGATGAAGTTGAATCGCAACTGCTTCAGAGAGGACTTAAGGTAGCAGCACTTCATGGTGACAAGGATCAGTCTTCTCGTATGGAGATATTGCAAAAGTTCAAGTCCGGAATATACCACGTACTCGTGGCAACTGATGTAGCTGCTCGAGGTCTTGATATCAAGTCGATTAAATCTGTTGTCAACTTTGATATAGCTAAAGATATGGACATGCACGTGCACCGCATTGGAAGAACTGGGCGTGCTGGAGACAAAGATGGAACTGCATACACCCTCATAACACAGAAGGAGGCAAGATTTGCTGGTGAATTAGTAAACAGTTTGGTTGCTGCAGGTCAAAATGTGCCCCCCGAGCTCATGGATCTTGCTATGAAGGTAACTCAAATGTTTCCATTTTGCCTTTTTTTGTTAACATGGAGAGAAAAAAAGATAGTGAATGCCTTTTTTTCCTTTAATACTTTTATTTTACATTTTAAAATTAGAATAGAAAGAGGGCATTACTTGTCTCTATAATGGCTTGCATGTGTGCATTATTCTTGTTCCTTTTATGCTCGTGTTTGCTGTTTACCTGAATATCATTGTACATGTTTAATGAATGTCTCCTTTGTATGGTAATTAGGATGGGAGGTACAGATCGAAACGTGATGCGCGAAAAGGAGGTACGAGGATCCATTATTATGAGATGCTCATGATTTGTCATGTTTTGTTTCAACAATTAGCTTAATCGTGTCATGTTGCATCTCATATCATGTTACGGATCACTGTAATTGATAGAATATATGTAAACCTGCATTAATTTATCCTACGTATGCAGGTGGTAAAAGAGCTAAAGGAAGAGGAGGTGGAGGTGGCGGTGGTGGTGGTAGAGGAGTTCGAGGTGTGGACTTTGGTTTGGGAATTGGGTACTCTGCCGAACCTAAGGCTGAACCAAATCCGGCACCTAGTCGTTCAGCTACAGTTAATTCACTGAAAACAGGGATGATGGCACAATTCAGAAGCAACTTCGTCCCTGCATCATCAAGTTCCCCAAACCAGTTCGTACAGAACAGTTCAATGTCACAACCCAATAATCGAAAGGTTTTAGCTGGCTTCGTATCTGGTGGGACTATTGGGGGTGACATGCCTCCCACAAAAGTAAACAGCGTGGCACCTGCACCAAATACTACCCCTAACTCCACAGACAATAGAAAACAGTCACATTCCGAAAGGTGACTTTTTAAGAAAAAAATCTGAAGCTTAGTCGTGCCTATTAATTTTGCTTTCATGTATCATTTTTTGTTGCAAAATTAACCTCTTTTATATCTTATGTTTCTATCAGGGATAAAGCTAGAGAGAGGCGGAGGCCCTCTGGCTGGGATCGTTAATGCACGAAGAGTAATTTTCTTGTTAAAAGAATCAGTTAAGTTCCAACTGGTGATGACCTGTTGTATTGCCTGTAAGTGCATTCCAATTTGAGCATTCCTTTTGATACAGTGTATTTTTTAAGTTTCTTATACGGGAGGTTTGTTTACCAGTTATCCATGTACGCCACCACAGTGTATCATCGTTATTACAGCTTATCGTATGGCCATCCTAACATTTTTTGGTTCAAAAGTTTGTATTTTACCCAGTACCATTCGGATGCCAGAAATGTTACCTCAGGATATAATGGTGAAGATATTGGAGGATTTGAGTGTCAACATTGAATTATTGTTGAAAAACCATCCAAAAGTTGGGACATCAAAATGATATTTATCCCATCTTTTTATAATTTGCTTTGCTTATAAGTGTTGAATCCAAAGGTTCTAGAACTTCTAGGTGATGCAAATTGCAAGCTTCTTGTTGAATGATGATAAATTTGATTTGATGTTGTAAGTAGTGTGTATATTCAATTACATGTATATTAAGTTTGTTTATGTATGAATTGGTATGAGAGGCTATGCCTTGGGACATTTTGAAACATCGATGGCGCTGTTAACCTCCTTCCTTCGAATAGCTTTCGGGCATATTTGAAGGCATGGCTCTTTGAGTGCAGCATCATCTTCTGTTGGAGGAGGATTCATCCCAAATTTGAACTGTCAATACAATTAAGACTACTTCAGATGATATTATTCCAATTTTTGAATTCAATTTCAAGTGATATTGGGAACAAAGTATGTGCTTGTTTAAGAATCCCAACTATAAAATAAAACTAAAAATAAAACATAAAAATGCAAGTGTGGCATCATCAAATGTAAGTTACCTGACAGCTGTAATCGTTGAAGTTGGGCTCCATAACTAAAGGAACACCCATGCACTCCTTGAAGAAAGCCTAGTATATACAGCAAAGATGAAGTAAGGAAATTTCAACTGCCATGAAACATTGCAAAACAGTTGACAAGATTTGAATCCTTCAATCAAAACAAACCATTGAACTTGATAAAGAAGATAAAACACAAGGGTTAACAAAGAAGAAACAAGTGTTCCGAACCTGTGTAGGCAGCTTACAAGTATTGATACACACACCAACACATTTACTCTCCTCCAAATACTTGCATTTCTCCACAAATACCTACAAAAGTCGAACTTGCCTCAACAAAAGCAGATCAGATCAAAGCAAATGCTATAAACTGAAACCGAGAATCAAAAGTATTACCCCACTAGGCCATGAATCTCCATTAGGCATCTCGACAGAATTAACAGTACATGTTCCCATAAGCCATTGACAGGAAAGTGCAGTCACTCTTGCTTACATAAACACAAACAAAAAGCAACCATTCAGTAACTTTGCCTTAAGATTGCATTAAATAAGTAGTTTTGTTTATAAAATAAATTGGAACAGAAGATTGAATTTGGACGAAACACTCACCAACCATCACGGATGCGACTTGGCCTCCAGCAATAGGTGAAATAAGCATTTTGTATAGCTTTAATAACCAAGGAGGAAACAATGATATTAACACCCGAACCTAAAACAAACATTGACATCATCATTAGCAACATAGATAAGGAATTTGAGAAAAAATAATTACACAAATGTATTTTCTATATCACTCTTACTCAAAGTACACCATGAAAAAACAGAGTATAACTTGAAATGAGCTGATCAAATGCTACCAGAAGCATGATCACGTGTCTAGCATAAGAGAAAAATAAAATGTAGCTTATATATCTCAGACAGATCCAGTAGAACTTCTCTAAATTGAAGAATATCAAGTCAGAAATCGACAACACTGCATCAAAGGTAGCACACTTCATATTGTTACAAGAACTACATATCTCAACAGTAAACAAAGATGCAACCTGGTGCATTTACAATATCCTTGAGTGTATCTATATTCGTGTCTACATCAATAATATGAAACAAGCACTTCCAGCAAATGCAGGAAACAGTTTAATGAAGAAAAAAGGGAAAAGAAATGTTGCTACCCGCGACTTCTGTAGCTTCGGAGTTGGATCTGCCAACCATTATCCTATGAGCAACATCAATTAATCCATCATATCCGGGTTTTTCGGAGTCCCATCCGATCTCCTGCGAATCAAACATATTTTGAACTTTATTCATTTGCAAACTAACTATTAACAATAATACACTATAAAGAATCACTCATTTTGACCTTGGTGGATGGATTCATAACATATGATCATCCTTTTTCTTTTCTTTTTTTCTTTTTCTTTTCTTTTTGTCAAACGCGACAAAGGAGTAAATCGTAGCGAACGAAAATTGTTATAATATACAAAACACCTGAAAGTAGATTGTTAAGATTAAAAGTTCATGCTGTAATTAAAAAATCAGCAGAAAGTTGTTCAATTATAACTCAATTAGAAACTAGGGGAGCTTGTTTTAACCTGAACCATTTTACTACGGAAAACGTTCAAAAAAACATCATCAATCATCCCAGGCGTGTACTCTTTCCTCGAAGTATTCAACTCAACTGCTTCTACCTGCTGAAAATAGTTCACCAAACATGAATTGGGGGGAAATAACAATTAATTCATTTGAAAAAAGCTGAAGAGCTAATACTTACAGAGTTTGATCGGGTAGAGAAGCAAGAAATTCGAACAGCAAGGCTAATTTTTGGCGAATGAAGAGAAGGGAGTGAAATGAGTGGGCGGGGGCGGCCGATAAACGCCATAGCCGTAAAGATTCCCTCTTAGCTCCGATTCGTAATGGAGCAGAATCAGAAATGTGGAGGAATGTGATAATGGGGTAATTCCGCTTTAGCCCCAAAATTTTGACAAATTATAATTTTGCCCCATTTTACAAACCTTCTTTTTCTGTACACGAGTTATGGATAATCCAAGAATTAAGTAAAGTCGCGTAAGCTACGCAGATAGCGATTATTTCTTGTTTGTTGTTCGATTTCTATAATTTCAGGCAGCTTAAACCCTAGCCAAAAAACTAAACCCTTGGTATCGGAGGGAATCGATCATGGTGAATCTCGGCCGTCGATTGGCCGCCGTGGCTCCGGCGTTGATCCGAAGGCTCTCCACGGAGGTGAGAACGGCGGCGCCGAGTGAACAGACCGACCGTCTGTACCGGAGATTGTCTGCCTTGGGCGCCAACACTGGAATGGTGTCGAGCACTATAAATGAGTACATACGCGAGGGCAAAACCGTTAGTAAAGTTGAGCTCGAGAGGTGTGTCAACGAACTCCGCAAATATAAACGCCATCGCAACGCTCTCGAGGTTCGTAGAATTTATGTGTGCTTTCGGTGTATGCATATTCGTTTTCATTTTGTTATTGATGGTGGAAAATGGAAGTTACCTAGATTTTAGATTGACACTAGGTTAATTGACAAATGCCCATGGAAAAGTTAGGTTGCTTGGATGATCAACATTCTGTCGTTTTGGTCGAGGTTTTTGGAGAATTTGGAGTTATGAATTCAGCAGAATTTCGTTAATGTGTAGCTTAGAATTTGAGGAAAAAAGATAGCTTTCATTGCATACATCAAGTTTTTCTGGTAGGAATATCCATTCATACTATCAAATATGAATGTTAAATCAATGTGGAAGTATTGTAAATTTATGTTAGCTGTTTTCGGACTATCCTATAACGCTGCACAAAACTGAATACGAGCAGCAAATGCTCAAACTTAGGAACCAATCCACTAGTGCTGTGGCTCGATTTTCGCCTCAACGAAACAGATAACACCCCATTTCATTTGCATTTGATTTTTCTTGTTCCTCTCTCTCTTTAGAATAAAGTGAGATAGAAATTCATTTCTGTATCATGTTGTATGCAGATAATGGAGTGGATGGAGTTTCGGAAGTTTAACTTCAAGCACACTAATTATGCAGTTCGTTTGGATTTGACTGCAAAAGTGAAGGGAATAGCTGCAGCTGAAGATTACTTCAACAGCCTCCCTCCGAAGGATAAGGTCCATTGTATTTATGGCGCACTTCTAAACTGCTATTGTAACGCGTTGATGACTGATAAGGCTTTGGAAGTTTTTGACACGATGGTTCAAGAGAAGATGATATCCAAATCATTACCTTATAACAATCTCATGTCCATGTATAGTAGGCTGGGGCAGTTTGAGAAGGTGCTTGCCTTGGGCGAAGAAATGAAGAAGGGGAATGTTGAGCCAGACGCGTGTACTTACAACTTACTGATGAACAGCTACGGGCAACTGGATGATATTGAGGGAGCCGAAAGAGTTTTCGAAGAGATGAAGCGGGAAAGGAGGAAGTTATGTAATTGGACTTCGTATAGTAACCTGGCGAATGTCTACATCAAGGCTGGATATCGAGAAAAGGCTAAGTTGGCTCTGCAAAGTGCAGAGAAGGAAATGGATCCACGTGATCGTGAGGCGTATCATTACTTGATAAGTTTATATGCTGGGGTGTCTGATCTTGATCAAGTCCGTCGTATTTGGAACTTATTGAAGTCGAATATGGAAGTTATAACGAATAGAAGCTATCTAATCATGCTCGAGGCTCTTGGAAAACTAGGTGACATAAAGAAAATGACAAAATGCTACAAAGAATGGGAATCGCAATGCACCAGCTACGACGCTAAGTTGGCAAATGCAGTCATCCATGATTATCTAAAACACGACATGGCCGAAGAAGCTGAGAAAGTTCTAGAAGTCGCGATGAGTAGATCAAATGGACCTTTCTTCCTCGCCTGGGATCAAATGATGAAGTACTATTTGGAAAAGAATCAGATTGAACGAGCTTTGAAGATCATGGAAACGGCTACACACGAGATTAAGTGGCAACCTAGATTCGTCATGGACAGATTCGTCGACTATTTCAAGAAAGAGAGCGATGTAGACAGTGTAGAGGAGTTTTATAAGCTGATGAAGAGGATAAACTGTGTTGATAGCCGTGTGTACGAGGCGTTGCTAGAGACTTATAAAGCTTCTGGGATAACCGTGCGTGATATGCGCTCGAGAGTCGAAGGGGACGGAATTGAAATCAGCGGGGAGATCGAGCGTTTGCTAGCGAGTGTGTGCCCAGAATAGTAATGCAGGTGGCGGAGGGACGAATTTGTAAAGGTGGAAGCCTCTAAATATTCCTCTAAATATTCGTCCGAATTTTAGTTTTGCGATCCAATTATAAAATCTTCCTAGAAATACACGAATGCCTAATTCATTCTCATTTTTCCGCTATCAAAAAACTGACTCAGAATTTAAAAATGACGAGGCAACGATACCGACATGACAAGTTTCAAAATACTGTCATACGCAGGGCGGAGCCAGACTTTCGGTTCAGGGGTCACATTAATTGTAATTTACAAAAAATATATATTAAAAAATAAAAGTCAAAAAATAATATTAATAACTTTCAATAGAATTGTCATACGTGTTGAAATTACAAAATAAGTCTAAAAATTAAAAGTTAACACAAAACTTCACAAAATTCCTCTTCTTTCCTTCATCTTCTGATATCGCTCCATAATAGCTTCATTCGTAACATTGACAAATACATCCTTTTAATGTAAGGAATCAAGCAATCATTCATTAGCTCATCTCCCATACAATTCCGTAGAATATTCTTGATGAACTTCATTGCCGAAAAAGTTCTTTCAACTGTAGCAGTAGCAACTGGTAAAGTCAAACAAAGCTTAATAAGCAAAAAGACCGATGGAAAAACTTGATCTTTCCTTGTAGAAACCATCTTCTCAGCAAGACCCCCAATCCCTGATAGTTTTGAGAAGTTTTCATCCATGCGCACATCGATTATGAAGTTCTCAAGCTAACTCTCAAGCTTATATAAACTAAGTTCGTGAAATTCTACAGGATAACACTTTGCAAGGAGAAGTAACTTCGTAGTATCAAATGCAGAAAACGAATCTCTAGGATCAAAGCATGACATGTACAGAAGTAAATTAGTGTTGACTTCATCAAAACGATGATTCAACTCTACAGTTTGCATGTCAATCACCGTATAAAATAGCTCGACTCGATAGTAGTGGAGATTTGTTATTTTCTGAGCCCTACGTAGTACCATACCCCGGCCTTCATATTCATCTTCCATATCCAGCAACTTTATCTTATTTTTGCTACAAAACTGAGTAACTTCAGCTAGCAACATATCCCAACCTCCATCTCTCATATCTTGCAATTGAGTTTTCGCTACCTTAACAAGATGTACTGCATTAACAATATTCTGGTCTTTTCTTTGTAGCACTTGAGATAAATCATGGGTGATTCCCAAAATTTTCCTCATAAGATGTAGCAGAAAAACAAACTCAAATCGACCAACAATATCTAACAAATCCATAGCCTCTGCCTTTTGTAAATCTTCATGAGCAAATTCAAAAACATATCGAACAGTATCAACAATGGAAGTAAAGATATGTACCAAGTTGATAAGAGTACCATAATGAGAAAGACATGACCAAGCGGTTGACACGGACCCTTTAATAAGTAAGCTCTACGCACATGCTCAATTAGATTTGTAGGATAGCTCATTATCTCAGATCGTAATCCTGGATCACCGGGATATTATCAAAGTCAACTTCCTTCAACGATGCTTCACATAGTATATCAACTTCAATATTTTCTTCCATTGATGTTGCTTCGGGCTGAACAAATGCAGGGCCATCAACCGTTGAGGATGAACCACCCTCACTAGGAGTTACACGATTAAAGAACCGCCCTATTTTTTATTGTTGATTGACCATCTTTTTAATGCCCAAGTTGTTCCAACTTTCAATTCCTGTGGAGTGGATAGTATAGAAACTAATTAGTCATGAATGATAAAGACATCAATTTTGAGTATTGTATTCCGACATAAATCTTGTGTTGACATCAACAGTTGTAGAAGAAAAGAGATTATAAAATAGTGAAAGCAATTATTCCATCAATCCTCTGAGAGTCTGAGTTGCAATCAGCATATTCACCACTCAATAGCCTCTGCATACTCAAAAATCTAATCTATGAATATATAATTTATCACATTAACTTTCTTCACTTATATAAATTGTATTGCTTGTGTATGTATACTAATCCAGACCCATCAACTTATTCCGATTTCCGACACAAACATCTGCAAAGGAATTAAAGAAAAGCCAAAATGAAAAGGAAACTGAATAATCTCAACTAAGTTTGCATTACTCGAACTCTCGAAGATCATAATTTGCACCTAAATCTGAGCAACTTCTATCTTGACAATCAAATCAATTGAGCAAAAAAGAGAACCCGAGACATATTTGAAGAATGAGAAAGCTAACCAACCTCAAAAACGATTATTCCAGTTGCTGCAGCCTGCAGATTGCTCCCTATCCCTCAATCGTAGAATGAACGCTGGTGGCTCGGTGCCTGCGTAGCGGTGAAGACTCCGGTGGATTAACGGCAATGGGAAGAGGATGGCGGCAAGATAGAATTGGGATGAGAATAAGAGATTGGGATTTGATTTGGGAGAGATGCGGGCTTGGTTCGAGAGTTTCTTCAGATTTGAGGAAATTTTGGGGGAAAATTAGGAATATTAGTAATTTTATATATTTTTAATAATTTAATTATGAAATTACTAAAATACCCTTCATTTTTTTTAAAATTCCAGTGGGGTCACTTGACCCCACAGCCACCATGCTGGCTCCGCCCCTGGTCATACGGATAAAAATTACACTAATAAAAATAATCAAACGACACAAGCTCAACCTCTTTAAATTGATCAACTCCTGTGCAATCACAACATCACATGTACCTAAATTCCGAAAAAAATACAGAGTACTCGCATCGTTACATTTGCAGGACAGGATGAAGGCTTTCCTATTTTATAATAATAATAATATCTATTAATATATATAAATAAAATGAATTTTGAAGTTATTTTTTCCCGGGAAAAATTACAGTTGTCATTTTATTTATTAACTGTCACGTTCTCATAACAAAAATCTCGGTACCTTTAATCCCCATATTAGCATATACTGCCACGATCAGTTTTCCTTCCTCCATCTCTCTTCAATTAAAAACCCTAAGATTAACGGCGTCAAGTCATTGGAGAATCTGCACTGCAACAATTTTTAGACTGCTAGAAAAGGCATGGCGCTAAGATTAACGATGCAATTCTATGCAGAATTTTTTGTTCTTTAAAGATTTCCCAGTTTTTTTGGCACCGAAAAACATTCGCTCATTTCATCTTTTAGTTCTTAGTTATCCTACTTTAAATTGCTTTAAGAATCTCTAAAGATCTATCTCAAAGTTCTGCAAATTTTAACTGTCATTGAGATTTGGGATCTTTCTGAATTTGTTTTTTCATTTGTATATGCAGAAATTTGCATCCTTTAAAGATTTTTGGCACAGACAAACATCCAGTCATTTAATCTTTTAGTTTTTCTTTTTAATTTTGTTGTCACACAAAGTTTGATGATATATTTAGTTATTGATTGTGGGTTTTTTGGGTATCTATTGGACAACTAGCAGAGAATCGTGAGTTTGAGAAGTTAAAAATCTGATTCGGCAGAGGGAAAGTTCTTTGTGCGAGCGAGGGGCGAACAATTGAACAAATAATTGTGGCCAGAAAGGTATATAATTTTATGTTAAATCAAAGTATTTTATCTGTCTGAAATTGTGATCTATACGACTAATACGTCTGAAGGTTTGGTTTTTTGTTTTCGTAGATTTATTTTTCTCCGCACAAACCCTATTCATGAATTCATTTGTGCAGTGTTGATGAGTGCTAAAATATTGATTCTTTTTTGGTTGTTCGTACTAATTTCCAGCAACAGAAGGGTGGCCTGGTTGAAGTTTGCGGCAAAAACATTGCGGCGACAAGGCTAGAGCAAACAAGTGATCGACGAGGGCTTGAAGGTTCAGCAGGCTAAAGTTTCCGGCAATGGTATTTTTCTCGATAGGGGGAAGCAAACACTATGAGTTCTCTACATAAGGTTTCAAGTCTAAAACTTTTTCTTGCATTTCGATCATTTTGTTATTTTTTCCTTGACCTCTGTTTGATTTTATAAATGTACCCTATAAACTAAACCTATGATGATTTGCAACCAAGCTTGATGTAATATGGAAGCTAGGTTTATACAGAAACTGAAATGATTTCTTTCTTTTGCAGGAAACTGAAATGAATAAACCTGATGTAATTTTTGAATCCAAATCCTAATGGTTTCTTTCTATTAAAACTGAAATAATTGAGATTCTTTTGCTAATTTCAGGTTAATTCCAAGCTGCAGAGAAGGTATACTGATTTCTAACTTCTCTTCCTGCATCTTTACTTTTGGGGTTTTGTTGCTTCTATTTTATGTGTGTGTTTATTCTATATACTCTTTCTTTTCTTTTTTTGATCAGGATATATTCTGCTCTTATACACTGAGTTGTGTCAAATTGCAGTATTGTTATTTTATTGGACTCATGGGCAGGAAGGCTTCCCATGTTGCCTTTGACTGCACTCTCCGGTCGCATCCCAATACAGTTTATATATCTCCTGCATGTCATTATTTATTTCAACCTTTTGTGACTATTGTTGCCTGTCATTCTTGCTAAGAACGTTTATAAGAGCCTGGAAAATGGTTTTAAAAAGATTGATTCTCACAGGATCGGAGCAGTCTGAGACTACCTTTGAAAAACTGAGGGGAGGGAGTTTAATACTACCTCCATCCCACCTAATTGTCCCATTTACTTTTTGATATTTCGGCACGCTTTTCTACCGAAACCTAGTACGAGTTTTAAAATATAATTTTGAAGTATCGTTTTTTACGGATACTATAGTATCCCGTAAAAGAAACGATACTTCAAAATTATATTTTAAAACTCGTACTAGGTTTCGGTAGAAAAACGTGCCGAAATGTCAAAAAGTAAATGGGACAATTAGGTGGGATGGAGGTAGTACTTGCATAGTATCATGTCATGAATAATAGGCCGAATCTTTACTCTGAGATGGGAATGCACGAGATGCTACTCATTGATGCAAGTGATGATAACTCTTTATGGAGATGGTAGCTGATCTTTATGGCCATATTGGCCTTTGATAATTGCTTCAGTTACGAAATAGCAACCAAAATAAGTATATATTAGAGCTAACCAACTTGCTCAATCCGAAACTTGAAGATTTTTTTTTTGCCATGTGTTGATTTTCTTTTCTTTGGTTTTGGTATATGACTACATATGATTTGTAATGAAATTTCTTCATATTTGAGAATTACAAGTGAGTTCTTCATATTTCATAACTTGACATCTCTTGAAAAATATTATTGATATGAAATAGTTCTAATTATCTTATTATATTTGATTTGATTATAAACATTTTATACAGCTTTTCCTCAAACACAAATTCTATAATTTTATCATTATTATTGTTAAAATAATAATTCACGTGTGACTTAATTAGATAAATTATCGAATGTTTTCTTTATATATAGTGAAACTATGATGTAATTTAATCTCTCTCAAGTCTCTTAACTAAGGATAAATGTCTTTTTGAAGATAAAATTATTATTATTATTATTATTATTATTAATTGATTTATTCCTATGCTATTCATTAGATTTGTTTAGACTGATTATCCATTTTTATCTAAAATTGTGACACGTTTCCTGTCCGTGCTTCTCACGGGGAGCAATACTAGTAATAATAATAATAATAATACTAGTTTAAAATTATACTACTACCATCTCTGCTTCCATTTCTACTATATAAAGCTGTGAATCAACGCCATTCCTAAAACCCTCTCTCCCACTAAAACCATGGCGAATCCCACCCATCGAGCCCCCACCGCAGCTTCTGCCTTGCTACGAATTTTCTCCCCAAAGGCGCCGAAACCGCTGCCGCCTCAGCAATCGCCGCCGCCGCAGGAGGAGTCCGGTTTGTACCGGATATTGTCCGCATTGGACCGTACTGACGGAGGTGTTAAGAACGCCATTAATGAGTACATAAAGGAGGGCAAAACCGTCAGAAAACTTGAACTGGAAAAATGTATGAAGGAGTTAAGCAGATTCAAACGCTACCACCACGCTTTCGAGGTGTGCACATTTTATGATTCCTTTTTTTTTTTTTTTTTTTGGTGTGCCTATTCATGCTAGCACTTGATTTCCAGTAGAAAGATGAACAGATTTTAGGCGACACTATATACATAGTATTATACAGAGGCCTTGTTATTTGCCGGTCTTGTTGCTTCACCGATATTTTGTGTTTGAAGATGATGATAGAAACTTAGGCAGCATAGTTTTAGACTAAAACTAGGTCAACTAACTAGATGCTTGTATTTGAGATTTGAAATCGGTCAGTCAACCTAGATACTCAATATGTTGAAGATGAAAGAATGATGATACTCCTCTCTAAATCATAAACATTATATAGTAGTAATACTCATGAAGTTTATTGCTACAGAATGTTTTTGGTTTGAATCGATTCTCGTACAAAGAAATTACTAATTAAGCCGATTGTTAAAAAGATGTGGTTATCTTGATGCGTTGATCTTCAGCATCAATTCATCCCCTGAAATAGTGAACTACGCTTATTTTTCAGTTCCATGACTATCTGTGGTTTAGAATCTTCTTTTCATTCCCTTTTTATCCATAAGTATTGTTTTCAAGTGAGATGATTTCGCTCGTGCATCACACGTCCAGATTGGGGAGTGGATGCAGTCTCGGAAGTTAAGTTTTAAGAACAGAGATCATGCAAACTATCTTGTTGCGATTGCTAAAGTTAAGGGAATAGCTGCCGCTGAAAATTACTTCAACGCCCTCCCTTCGTCTGGTAGAGGAGTTTGCACGTACGGAGCACTTCTAGGCTGCTATTGTAATGAGAAGATGGCTGATAACGCATTAGATCTCTTAAATAAAATGGTTGAAGAGAACATGATAAACTCACCTTGGCCTTTCAACCATCTTATAAATATGTACACACAAATAGGGCAGCCCGAGAAGGCAGTTCAATTGGGAGAAGAACTGAAGAAGGGGAATATTCAGCCTAACACGTATACATACAACTCATTGATCAGTGCCTATTCACTTATGGATGATTTCAAGGGAATGGAAAGAGTTCTTACGGAGATGAAATCGAAGAAGAGGAAGCTATGTAACTGGACAACGTATAGTTACTTGGCAGATATCTACATCCGAGCTAAAGATCACGAAAAAGCAAAGTTGGCTTTGATAGATCTCGAGAAAGAAATGGGTGTGCACCAACGTGATGCTTACCATTACTTGATTAGCTTGTACACGCGAATGTCAGATGCCGAAAATGTTCGTCGTGTTTGGAAGTCTTTGAAATCAGCCAAGCCAGTAACTTCGAACACAAGTTACCTAATCATGCTCCGATCTCTCGATAATCTTGATGACATGGAAGGGATGAAGGAATGCTTTGTGGAGTGGGAGCTTGGTCGAGGGATGGAAGGTTACGATCTTAGGTTAGCCAATACAGTCATCAGAGCTTATTTGAAACGAGATATGCTTGAAGAAGCGGAGTCAGTTCTAAAGAGCTTGCCTGATAAATCAGAAGGTCCTTTCTTCTATGCATGGGAATCATTCATGCTCTTCTACCTGGACAAGCATAATTCAAGAAAAGCTATGGAGTTCATGGAGATGACTGTGTCACAAGCTCGCGGCCAAGATTGGAAACCTAGACTCGAAGTCACTGATGGATTCTTGAAGTACTTTGAGGTCGAGAGCGATGTAAGTGGTGCTGAGGAATTCTACGAATTGATGAAGAGAATGAAGTGCGTCGATAGCTATTTGTATGAGTCGTTGCTTCGGACTTACGTTGGCGCCGGAATGAAATTGGGGGACGCGCGTGGGAGGATTGAGAGGGATGAAGTTGAAGTAAGCAGTGAGCTTGAGGACTTGATTGCAAGCATTTCCCTGTGATGAAATACTCAGGCAAAGAAGATTTCATGGAGTTCTCTGTCGCCTTTGTGGAGGAACTTTATGGTAATGTGATTCTGATTCTGGTTCTGGTTCCTATTGCTACGTTTAATACATACTACTCCCTCTATTTCGTGCAAAAGACTTCATTTCTTTTTGACAATTCTGACACGCTTTTTCATGCTCTTGATGATGAGTTTTAAAATGAAATTTTGAAGAATTTTTAAAAGAAAAAATTCTTCAAAAAAAATTCATTTTAAAATCCTTCATCAAGAAGCGTGGAAAAACGTGTCAGAATTGCCAAAAAGAAATAAAGCATTTTGCACGAAATGGAGGAGTATAATTTACCATGAATTGTAAAAATACTAAGTTCCTCTTTAACATTATTACTCGACAGATTTATTGAATTGAATTCATAAAGCAGAATCTTGGAGTAGAGTCTTGTACAGAATGATTCGTTTGGTGGCGAAACCGTGGTTGGCAAAGGGCATGAGTTAGATTTTCGCTCGTAGATCGAATATTATTAAGTTTTTTTTAAGATTTTTTTTTCTTCATTTTTTAGTTATTGTATTTTTGTAGATTGTTTATGATTGAACGTGTTCAATTATTTATAATTATGTATTAGTACTTAATTTTTAATTTTGAGCTTATTAGGATTTAGATTATACTACTTCCATTTCGTTTATCTTGGCTCATTTCTTTTTTGCCTTTTTTGGCACGTTTTTCACGCTTCAAAATGATGGGTTTTAAAATGGATTTTTGAAGAATTCTTTCTTTTACGAGATACTACGACTGTCATAGTATCCCGTAAAAGAAAGAATTTTTCAAAAATCCATTTTAAAACCCATCATTTTGAAGCGTGAAAGCGTGCAAAAAAAGCAAAAAAGAAATGAGCCAAGATAAATGAAATGGAGGGAGTATGATTTTTTAAAGCCTCAATTTTTGTAATAAACGCAAAATTATATATACTCCCCGATTTGGCTCTTTTCTTTTGGGTGCAGTTTTTTAAAAAGTAATTTTATGTATATTATTGTGGTGCGCACTTCCTTAATAAATGTAGATTAAGGGTTATTTCGGGCTACTTTTGTAAAGAGGCCAAATGTGAAGAGAAAATGTGGTAAAAAATTTTAATCTTTGATTTATGGTAAAAGGAAAAAATAAATAAATATTGAGAGTTAACTTAAAAATATCAGGAGTGAGATATTCGCAAACTCATAATTTCGTCAAGTTCAACGATATTTTGGAGGTTTGAGATCCTCTATTCCCAAAATGGTGTCTCATTAAACTTAATTTTTATTATTTTTATTTATACTTTTCAATAAATTTATTTTATAATGATTTTTTTTAATTTTATGATTATTTTCAAGGGCTCACCCATCCCGATTAGGGTTTATAATTATTTTTTACATTTAATTATAATTTTATTAGTATATTAGAGTTGATAAATTCAAAAATAAAGTATATAATTTTAAAAAATTCCAATTTTTTCTATAAATATCTATTATGATTTACTAAATTATAATATTTTTATAAAAAACAATATAAAACCAGTAAAAATTAGGTTTTGAAACACCACTGAACACATAGTATTTGGGATAGAGGTTACCACCCCTATTTCGGACCATCTTATTCAATATTTGAACTATACAGTTTCATTAAGTTTTAAGTTTTTCCATTTGAAAATAGGGCCATTATTTGAAATAGTCATTTTGACTTAGCCAACAAAAGTTATACCTAGAAACTTAAGTTGCATAATTATACACAATTTTTATATTTTCGGAGCAAATTGCCCTCAATAATTCAAATACGAAAATTGAGTGAATTTAGCCCAATCGTCGCGTCTTTCCGTGTAATCAAAACTTGCAGGCAACTCTCCAACTTCCTCATTTCGATTCCAAACCCTGAACCGCTCTCTCTCTCTCTCTCTCTCTCTCCGCCTCCCCATTATCTGAAGATCCAAACTGCAGGCGACTCTCTACGGATTTTGAAGTCATAGCCGCCGACGTTCCGCCGCGACGATGCCAAGGATCCACCAAGAAGCCCAACCCTTACATCCACTACCAGCAATGGCCTCTGCGTCGACTTCGAATCCCGAAAATCAAGTCGAGGTATGGTTTTAATCGGTGGCTTTTGAAGAATATTGGTGGGTTTATATATTTTTTATTTGGTTCTAGTTTTTTATGCTCGATTTCGGTGAAAGTTGTGAGTTTTGATGAATGTTGTGGATTTTTCTGAGGAATATTATTGTTGGTCTGTTTATTAGAAATTTTTAAGCATATTGTAGATTCTTGGTGGTATATTACTTTATTTTGGGATTTCTTCTTATATTTTTCTATAAAAATTTCAACATGCAACTGAGTTTTGTTAATCTACTGTAATTTTTGGTGTATTTGGAGGAATATGTTCAAGATTTTGGTTCTTCATTGTTGCTCTCTGTGTGAAATTGCTGGCTTTGATTCCAAATTTTTGTGGATATCATCTGCAACATTGCAAATCCTTTGTTTGTTCTTTCTTCTCTTGTTTTTTGGTGGTTTTTTGGGTGGTTTTACGCGGTGGTTTATTTTGGCAGTTTAGGGTTGGAGGAACTCCAATTCCTTGGTTAAGTTGGAACGATTTCATAAACAGTTCCACATGTTCCATGTCATAGTCAGGAACAATGGGAACTATTTATTAAAGTTGTTCCATCTGTTCCAAGTAGTCCATGCTCATTCTGTTCGAACAGTTGGAACAGTTGGATCTGTTAAGAGATATAGTTCCATCAGACATGTTTATAGTATCGTATACTCTATTTTACTAACATCTGGTGCTGATTTTTTGAAGGTTAATTGGGATGAACCCCGAAAGCACATGCAAGATGAAGAATATTACAAATTGATACTCACCGGCAATGAGGTTATCATATCTGTCATTCAGGGCAAGCTGGAGGAAGTCGGAGAAAATGCTGAAGCAGCAATGGGTAAAAGTGTATTCAAACATTTTATGAGATACCCAAGTACTATATCGAAGTCTGGGAAGTGCATTCACCATCTAGTCAGCCGGAAAGCAATAAGGACCCCAGACCCTGACCCTACTGCGATATTCTTCAGGGTGAATGGTGAGGTAGTCAAATTCGGACGAATGGAGTTTGCGCTCGTCGCGATTTGGGGCCCACCGATTTTGATCCATTTGCACAGCACGAGATACCGGAGAACTCTCTCTACACCCGGTGTTTCCAAAACAACCCTATCTCACCAAACAATCTTTGGTACTGTATGGTTGGCACGAATTGGGAAGGTCTTGATGTTGGGGACTGCGTGAAGCTCTCTTAGATTCTTATGGTAGCACACATTATCATGGGAATGGACGGAGCATCCTCCAAGATTCCCGACTGGGTATGAGTCCTGGTCGAGGACAAGAAAGGATGGGCTAATTTCCCTTGGGGCAGCATTTCTTACCAGCTTTTGGTGAATTCAATTCGATTTGTGAAAAAACATATTCCTGCCAAGTGTTATCACTTGACTGGCAACAGTCTAGCTTTCCTGGTATGTGGCTTGTATTCCTCATTTCATTGTAATACATACTTTTTAGTTGCATAAATAAATTCATAAATATTTGTATTTTTCTGTGAATTAGGGTTGGATATATGAGGCCTTCCCAGATTTGGGAAATTTTTTTGGTGCAAGGGTGAGAAGGAATTGTCGTCCCCATGGGCTGCGCTATACCTACAAAAGAGGCTTAACTTATCTGGATATCGAGATCACACATGTGAGAACCCTCACGTCTTAGCATGTTCTTTGCTTGGAACATTTGGATCTATTTATGTATATAGTTACAACTATTCCAGGCAATGTTATATATTTGTTAATTCTTTGCATGTCCGAACACTTAGAACAATTGAATCTATTTTGGTATATGGTTACAAATGTTCAAGGCAATTTTTTATATTAGTTGATTATTTATCTGTCTAAACACTTGGAACAGTTGGATCTATTTTGGTATATAGTTACAACTCTTCCAGGCTATGTTATAACTTATTTGTTTGTTTGGTTGTTTCTCTTTTCATGTAAATAATCATTACTGATACATTCATAATTTTTGTTGAAGATTCTGTCGCAGTTGGAGCCTGATCACAAAGAGGTACGATGTAGTTATGTGATGTCCGTAGAGACTGAAGGGACGTCATTCTCTCTGATCTACACTTCTCAATTGGAGAGAGCGTTGACGGCAAGGAGAAGAGCAGCAGCAAGAGTACTTCCACCAATACCACCGAGGAGGGCCGATATGCCCCCAGAATCGAGTGCAGCTAGTGAAAGGCGAGGTGAATGCGCAGCACCGGTGTTGCCGGTGAAGAGGAAGCCGTCTACACACTGACACTGAGCAGGAAGAGAAAGCCGGTTGCCGAGATTGTGAAGAAGGCAGCAAAGAGAGCGAGGCAGGACCTCGAGGGTAGCTCTGTTTTTGCAGAGAAAGTAGCTGATCTGGTTGTGAGCAAGATGACGGCTCTCCTTTTTCTCGACCGTGAACAAAACTACAACAATGATGTTGGTAGAGGAGCACGCATGTATGACATGTCACAGGATGAAAATGAAGGTGAAGGAGAAGGTAAGATTGAAGAAGAAAATGACCATCAAGAGGGTGGAGAAAACCATGATGAGGTAGTTTTTGAGGAGGATAAAGGACATGCTGAGGATGTACTCGTGTAGCTGATGAGGTTGAGGGAGATGAGGAGGCTGAAGGAGATGCCCATGGTACATCCCATGCTGATGAATGGGAGGGACAAATGGAGACTGAAGGAGATGTCGAGGATGGGGAGGGAGAAAAGGAAGCTGAAGGAGATGCTGAAACTGCTGGATTGGTATTAATTCTTTAGTTTTTTTGTGCAATTTTTTTAGGGTTCGGAACAGTTGGAACAACTCTTGCAAAATGTTCCGAATGTTCCAGTTGTTCCAGGTGTTCTTTTTTTTTTTTTTCAATTCGTTGGATGTCTCTCATTTTGCCAACTAAATAGGATGCCGGCCAAACGATTGAAGACACCCACAGTACTTCCCAAATGGAAAATGAGCTGGCTGAGATACGTTCATTTCAAAAAGAAGTATTTAATGAGGAGCTTCTGAATGATGAGCTTCTATTCTCAACTCCCCAAGCCTCTGTAAATCGAGCCGAGCCGACATCATCAGAAGAATTGAGAACACTTCAATTACAATTGGAAGAGGAGGCAAGACAGAGAAAGGGCAAAGTGCCTATAGTGACTTACACTCGAGCAGGTAGAAAGAGAAAACATGCAGCATCATTAAGGAGCCTCTTCTTACCAAACAATGTCAGGGGCACGGACTTCCAACGCTTCTTGAGGGGGACTGGTGGAGAGGAGTAAGTTCGCCTTATTTTATGATGTGTAGAAATAGGTTAATAGTTATGTAAATCTAATTCTTTAGACATTTCAATTTCAGGAGGAATGTTGGCTTGCCGTATCTAGTTGGCAAAGAGTATTTTCTTGATATCAAAAAATTAACATTTCAATTGGAGAATGAGCATGTGGATCTATACTTGTCTATCCTAGCCACGGACCCAAGCATAGCTGGAATTCATAAAGTCAAGAAGGGGATAAGGATCACGGGATCCACTTTCTATGTAAATTTTACTAATTTTATTTTCACTTTATTTAACTTCTACCTGAGATAGTTTTATTCATGCACAAGCTACTGTCAATTTCAGCAAGATATACTGGAGGTTTGAACTGACATCGAGAAAGATCGCATAGGACCTGTCAGGTTTGATGAGGAGGAGAAAGTAAATGGGGAAGACCTTAAAAGGCTGTCTAAGTTTATGGATGGACGGTTGCCCAAGTGGGGGGCCCTGGAAAGCTGGGACGATGCAAATCAAGGTAAATATTTTTCACTGAAGTTGGTACTGTTGGAACTATTTTCCACTACTGTTCCAAGTGTTCTAACATTCATTGAAATGTTATTCGCGTAGGTTATCATGATGTGTTGTTTCAATAAGCATTGGACTACGTGTATCCTAGACCTGACGCAGTGCGTGTTGGAGATTTGGGACTCGAACCAACACAAATTCCATCCCCACCACCTTCAAATTAATTTAGTAGCATTCAAGCCGGTAGCATTGTCCCACAAGTGTTGAAGTATATGAACTTTTATGAAAGAAGGCTTGAAGAAGTCGTGCCCATCTACTCGTAATGGGAGCATCGTATTCCTAAAGTCAACAAGATCAAGCAAGATGACAGCGCAAGTTGCGGGCCACTAGTGTCATTATACACTGAAAATCGACTTAAGGGGGTGGCTGATCAGAAGATGACAAAGGATGATATTCAGAATTATCGCAATCAAATTGCAGGGTCTATCTTCACATTCAGCACGGACGGGAGCACAATTTATTATGTCGTTTGATCAGGGGGCTTCGATCAGGGTGTCATTGGCCGGTGTTTAGTGAAAGAAACAAACAGTTTTTATTTTATTTTGTGAAGCATGTTATGTTATAGCCATTGGTTGTGTAGAAAAAACTGCATATTTTGCTATAGTATTTATTTGTGCATGTCTAAGTGAGATGGCAAATCACAAACAATCATAACAATTCGGTAGGTTCTCTAGGATGTCTTCATAATATTATGTATATGCATTTTGATCTATTTCTCTTAATAGTGGGAACTATTCAAGCTCTGTGTTTTGTGTGTGTTGCTGAAACATTTGGATCTATTTCTCGTAATAGTTCTAAATGTTCCGTGTTTGTGGTGCGTGTGTGCTGGAACACACCACAAACGCAGCAGCTAGGCTTGTAAACGAATCGAATCGAAGCGAATATCACCCTATTCGATTCGAATTCGTTTGGTTATTCGAATATTCAAATTCGAATTCGATTTTTTTTCGAATACTATATTCGGTTCGTATTCGATTCGAAATGATATTCGCGAATATTCGATTCGATAATTCGATTTATTTTTTTAATGATATTCAAAATTGTATTTTATGACTATTTTGAAAGAAAATGATTCGATTCGAATATTTGAATCGGATATTCGATTTGAATTCAATATTTATTTTGTCTATTTCTTTTCATTCTTTCATTTTAATAATTAATAAAATTAGTGGGCTAGACTACAACTACTAAAGTAGTTATGAGCTTTTAAAGTAGTCAAGAAATAAATTTTTGAATGGGCTTAAGAAATTATATCATATACTTAATACTATATATATATATATATATATATATATATATATATAAACGAATATTTACAAATATCGAATCGAATATCATAATTTGTTAATTGTATTTGATAAGTAATCGAATCATAAGAAATATTTGATTTCGAATTCGAATCAAAAAATATCGAATACGAATACGTCTAAGAATCTCGAATCGAATCAAAATTGTTTGATTTGTTTACAAGCCTAACGGCAGCACTTGGATCTATTAGGAGATATAGATCCAACTGTTCTGTGCTTGTGGTGCGTGCGTGCTGGAACACTTGGATATATTAGGAGATCAAGTTCCAATTGTTCCGTGTTGCATGCTGGAATCACTTGGAACACTTGGATCTATTAGGAGATCAAGTTCCAATTGTTCCGTGTTGCGTGTTGGAACACTTGGATCTATTAGGAGATCTAGTTCCAACTGTTCCGTGTTTGTGGTGCCTGCGTGTTGCATTCTTGGACTAACAAAGGATACGTCATACATGTAGGCAATAAAACAAGTAGACTAAATGAATGGACTTGCTAAGACTTCAACAAATAGACTTAGATAACAATTAACTAGCTAGGACAACTTCACAATGAGAACGTGAAATTGATAACTAACATCCAACGGCTGAAGCATCCCCCAAGAGTGTCCCCATCACGATTTCCACCACATCAGTGGCGATGTAGATGCGGTTGAGCTCTAACCTTGGCTTGATGACTTTTTCTTGCTTTCCATATAGCGTGGCTTTCTTGGGCCAAAGTTCATTGCGGGGAATGAAGGTGGGTTCGATGGGCAGTCAAAAAGTCTACGGCATCGAGAGTTCAAGGGTGGAGATGTAACTTCAACCGGACACATCATCCGAAGTTTCACTTTCATCTAAGTTAATCACGGTGTACGAAAATTCTTCATTCTTGACGTCGTCGAGTGCGAAAAGGATCATCATGTCGTCTTAAAGTGGCTCATCGCGGCTGTAGTATGCTTTAGCCATTGGTTTCTCCTGCAAATAAATTAACGTAAATCACGTATAACAAATAAATGAATACGTACTAAAGGTTAACAAATTATGACGTATTTACCATGAACATCGCATTCCATTTATCATTGCTAGTGAATACACGATTGCTCTCTCTATCCCAGTCGGACGCTTCATATGCAAGAACTCACTTGAAGGTCGCATACCGGTCTTGTAGGAGACTAAAACGGCAGTAGAGATCCTCCCAATCGAGGCTTAGACTGAGATTATTGTTCAAGAGAATGACCTTCGCCGCCAATAAAGCATCTGCCGGCGCATGATCATATTTGAGCTCCGAGTATTTCTCCATTAGTGAGATAAGACACCCAATGAACGCCTTATCAAGAGTCTTGTTCCATGGCGGATTGTAGAAGTATTGTCTTTTAGGTGTGAGATTGGAGAAATCCATCTGCAAAGTGAGCGAAATATAGCTAAGAAATAAAAAAAAAAAAATATGCAACCACTAAGACCATCTATATAGCACTTAGAAATATTGGAGAGGACGTGTATGCACTATTTGAGGGAATCTTTTGACCATTCAAAGACTGTCATTCTTCTCAAAGCAAGTGTGCTTGGTCAAGAGAATCTTCACAAAAAAAAAAACACAAGAATTGAGAGAAGATACTTGATTTGACAAGGCAT
Source organism: Mentha longifolia (assembly GCA_001642375.2). Classification (NCBI taxonomy): domain Eukaryota; kingdom Viridiplantae; phylum Streptophyta; class Magnoliopsida; order Lamiales; family Lamiaceae; genus Mentha; species Mentha longifolia. The sequence goes on along the minus strand of CM038113.1, from coordinate 12,231,960 downwards.
GCAATGAGTATTATCCTGGAAAATGTAATTAATCACGGTCAGAGAACATTAATTGCGATCTAATTAATTGAACTATGAAATGTGCTTTACAGGTACAATTGGTACAGTTGGATCTATAGTAATAAATAGTTCCGAATGTGAAACGTGCATTACAGGATTGACTATAGAATAAAAGTCTAGGGAATATGAAAGTATTTAAGTTAGATTACAAGCCGACAACACTTGAAAGTTTCATCTACGGCGGCGGAACCCTATGAATGCATGTTAATCGGGAATGGTCAGTACCATGACAAATACCGCATGTCTTCGGCCTGCGGCGTTTGGTACCCGGTGAGGAAGCCTCTCCGGCAGACGGAATGGATATTGGAATAACACAAGTACTCTGATAATGTCCAAACTGCGAACAATGAGTACATCGAGGGATGCCTCTGCTTCGAGATGATGATTCGGACACGGGCCTTATCCTGCTCACATGCGGTCGACCGGTCTGTTTAGGATTTTTCGGTGCTCTAACGACCCACGATTCAACCGCAGCGGGCAGGTTCCAATATTTGGGCATAGGAATTGGCATCACCTCACGCGCATAGTTTTTACGGAGTGTGTCAGTAGAGTAATAACGAGAGACGTACAGGATTGGCGACTGCTTCGTGTGACTGCAACAGAGAAACCACTTAAGATGTTAGTGCTGGAAATTGGAACATGTGGAACTATATTGGAGCAAATAGATCCAACTGTACCATAAATTCCAGCCACAAACCGATAAAGACTTGCTTGAAAAATAGGAACAATTATACCAAAATGTCCGAAATAGATCCAACTGAACTAAGTCGAGGGAAATAAACAGTGACCACATTTCAAACATGACATGGTTACCGTAAGGTTGCTGAAGCATGAGAGCACAGAATCATGTCGATATCGAATATAAGACAAGTGCATTGCTTCTTCTCAAGATCCACTACGTGATGCTTCATCACTGCGGATACCTTGAACTTTGTTACAGAAATTGCTTCAACGCTCATAGTCGAACCCAACTCAGCTGCCTTAGCCAATTTCAACTATCCGAAATCAGTTAACTCGTGAGTTCGATTGGTAGCCAGAGCATGCCGTTTTACGAGCCACTGCCCAATGAGAGAGCGAATACTCTCGAAGAGTGTACAAACTGGCAAAGTTCTAGCCCATCGAAGACAACCATTGAAGCACTCAGCAGCATTAGATGTTGAAAATAGATAACGGGACACAGGGGATTTAGAATGAGCCCATTGTCTCGGATCAACGCACAGCTGCTTGGAAGAGCGCAAGCTGGAGCATGAGATTTAAGATTAGTCATTGCAATGTCGTAGTCACGTTCTCGGTAGGCGTGTACAGCTGCTTGGAAGAGCGCAATAGCATGATCTCCCCAGAACTTAATATTTTTTTTGGTAGGTGGTAAACATAAAGCCCATGAGCTACGCTGGGTAGACAACATCCATTTCATTCTTGATGCTAGCGTGTTGGTCTGAAATGATCATCATCTTATCCGGACAGCCAAAGGCACGCCGGAGCTATTGAAAGAACCAAGTCCATGACTCGTCAGTCTCTTTGTCCCCAACCCGAATGCTAATGTTAAAACCTGCTCATTTGCATCCTTTGTAACAGCCACCAACAGTTTGCCTTTGAATTTCCCTTTTAGGTGTGTACCGTCAACTACAATGACAGGATGACACGCATTGAATCCTCTAACACACGCAATGAGAGCCATAAAACAGTATATGAAACTCCCGTCAGCCTCATCGACTTTCAATTCAGTAACAGATCCTGGATTTGTGTGCTCTATCATCCATAGGTACTTCGGAAGCATTTAGAATGATTCGTTTGAGTCGCCGTACACCATTATAAGTGCATAATTTCTAGCATTCAAAGCAGTTTGATATTCGATTTTAGCCCAAATTTCCTTTTGACCATCGCTTGGATATCACTCGGCCTTAAAATAACACCTTTTGTCATCAAATTTGGAACAAAATATGCACCTAAAACTTAAGCACATATGGTTGGTTGGAAATGAAATCTCAAATCTTTTTTGCACGTGTGCAGTGCCCATTCTTGTATTTCCCATGCCTTACCCAATGCTAGTGTTGTACAAACGAAAGAACAATTCTCTTTCTTATTTTCACAATAAACACCATATCGTTTCTTATAAGAACGCGGCGTATCAAACGATACGTGATTAACAAGATGATATAACCCCAACACAGTGACCAATTTCTTCTTGCTTTCAAATATAGCACATTTACAAAGTGTATCGTCACCGATGCCTTCATTACCTAAATTGTCTCTTGTTTTAGGTTGTTTCATATGAAACGATGCACCGGGGATGATCCACTGCCCAACATACTCGTGATCTCCCTCAAATACATCATTCCTACAACCCACTGATGTCACCTTACGCCGAAGGCTGCCGATGGGTATATTTTCAAGGCTCTCTACATCATCATCTTCTGCACGGTCTCCAGATGCCACGAAGGGATCATGATCACCCTCCCCATCCAAATCCGTATCATGTAAACCCCAATCTTCATTCCAATCGATGCCTGTGTTGATATTCCGATCCAGATCCGGATCCAAATTCCGATCCAGATCCGGATCCAAATCCCTATTCCAATTCCTATCCAAATCCATATTCAAATTCGTATCCAAATTCCTATTCAAATCCCAACCCAATTTTATTTTCCTAGCCCCTGAAGCATTAGTCATCAGATTTATGTATAGGGCCTTGTTGCATGGTTATTCACAGCCTTTAATGATTTTTCATTTATCAGGGTTGTAGAAATGTATAATACAAGTGCTTCCAACTCATCCAAAACATAAACTAAATCAAAATCATCTAGAATCTTCATTCTAATGGTATCACCCATCGCAGACTTCACCAATGCAACTACTTGATACACATACTTACTTTTCGGCTTCATTATGCGTGACTGAATCCTACTCAACAAATCTGTGTATCCTATGGGCCAACAAGTGGTATAGGCATCAACTCTTTTTCAAAGCCAATGTAGGTGCTATCTTTTTCGGACCATTCCCCTCCATGGGCAATCAATATATTTTTAGGCCGAATCTGGATGCAACGTAGTAAATACATTAAATAAGGCAAATTTCCAGCACAGAGGTAGTTGGAACGACTGGGTATAATAGTTCCAGTTGTTCCATGCAATGCATGTATGGAATAGTTGGATCTCCTAATATAATTGTACCATATAGTTCCAACTGTTCCATGCATGCATTGCATGGAACAACTGGAACTATTACACCCAGTTGTTCCAACAGCTATAATTCTATTTCAACTCAGACTCGAATAAACGCCAATTTAACAAAAATAAACTCACATTCCAGACTCAAATTCAGCTGAACAAAGTTACCTAATAATTAAATGAAATGAGATAAATCATTCACAACAGAAAACTATTAAATCGAGAAAATACATTCAGTTCAACCGCCGCCATCTAGAATGCCGCCTTTCAAACATATTCGAGGAACCTCCGTTGCCATAATCGATAACCTACCGCCTGAAAATTTTCTGCCTTAAATTGCACAGCCGAGCGACCCGCCACAAATCTACTGATAGGAAGAATGATATTATCGGAAACAGTCAAGGCCCCGAAATTGTTGATAGGCTGCCGGAATCCTAAGCCAATGTCGAGCTCAGAGTTTCTTGTCGCCAAAAAGCAAAGAAAGTAGAGAATGGGGCAAAAAATATAATGAAAGCGGAAGCTAAAAACTAGGGAAAAAGCTGAAGAAAAATTGAAATAAATAAAGATATTTTCGTCCAAAGTAACAAAAATTGAGTATATTTTAGATAAACTATCTTATGGACTACCCTTTTTATTGACTAAGTGAGAATGACTATTTCATACCATTTTTACTTCATCCGTTACAACTTACGAGTAGATTTACGGAGCAATTTGAAAGAATATTTTGCTAGTATTTAATTATACCATCTCTGCTTCCAATTTCCACAGTGAATGAATCCCAAACCTAAAACTAAAACAGTAAAACTCTCTCTCCCACTAAAACCATGGCGAACCCCAGCCATCGAGCCCCCACCGCAGCTTCTGCCTTGCTACGAATTTTCTCCCCAAAGCATAGAGCGCCAACGGCGGCGTCGAAGCCGCTGCCGCCTCATCAATCACCGCCGCCGCAGGAGGAGTTTGGTTTGTACCGGATATTGTCCGCAGTGGACCGTACTAACGGAGGAATTAAGAACGCCATTAATGAGTACATAGAGGAGGGTAAAACCGTCAGAAAAGTTGAGCTTTACAAATGTTTGAAGGAGTTTCGCAGATTCAAACGCTACAACCACGCTTTCGAGGTGCGCGCATTTTCTGATTCGTTTTTTTTTTGGCGTGCCTATTCTTGGTAGCACTCGATTTCCATTATCGCAACTTGACATTAGGAAGATGAACTGATTTTAGGCGATACAGAGGCCTTGTTGCTATTTACTGGTTGGATTTCATTAGACTCATTTTATATATTCGTAGTTGTATTAATAGTGTCTCGTTGCTTCGCTGATATTTTGAGTTTGAAGAGGATGATAGAAATTTAGGCAACATAGTTTTAGACTAAAACTAGGTCAACTAACTAGATGCTTGTATTTGAGATTTGAAATCGGTCTGTCATACTCAATGTGTTGAAGATGAACGAATGATGATACTCCTCTCTAAATCATAAACATTAGTATATGATAGTAGTACTTATGAAGTTTATTGCCGCTATATGTTTTTGGTTTGAATTGATTATCGTATGAAGAAATGACTAATTAAGCTGATTGTTAAAAAGATGTGGTTATCTTGAATGCATTCATCTTCAGCATCAATTCATCCCCTGAAATAGTGAACTACGTTTAATTTTCAGTTCCATAAATATATGTGGTTTAGAATCTTCGTTTCATTCCCTTTTATCCGTAAGTATTGTTTTCAAGTTGAGATGATTTCGCTTGTGCATCACACGTCCAGATTGGGGAGTGGATGCAGTCTCAGAAGTTAAGTTTTAAGAACAGAGATCATGCAAACTATCTTGTTGCGATTGCTAAAATTAAGGGGATAGCTGCAGCTGAAAATTACTTCAATGCCCTCCCTCCGTCTAGTAGGGTTGCTTGCACGTACGGAGCACTTCTAAGCTGCTATTGTAATGAGAAGATGGCTGATAAGGCATTAGATCTCTTCAATAAAATAGTTGAAGAGAACATGACGAACTCACCTTGGCCTTTCAACCATCTAATAAATATGCACATGCAATTAGGGCAGCCGGAGAAGGCAATCCAGTTGGGAGAAGAAATGAAGAAGGCAAATATTCAGCCTGACACGTTTACATACAACTCGTTGATCAGTGGCTATTCACTTTTGGATGATTTCAAGGGAATGGAAAGAGTTCTTGCGGAGATGAAATCCGGGACGAGGAAGCTATGTAACTGGACAACGTATAGTTACTTGGCGAACATCTACATCCGAGCTAAAGATCATGAAAAAACAAAGTTGGCTTTGACAGATCTCGAGAAAGAAATGGGTGTGCACCAACGTGATGCTTACCATTACTTGATTAGCTTGTACACGCGAATGTCAGATGCCGAAAATGTTCGTCGTGTTTGGAAGTCTTTGAAATCGGCCAAGCCAGTAACTGTGAACTCAAGTTACCTACTCATGCTCCAATCTCTCAATAATCTTGATGACATGGAAGGGATGAAGGAATGCTTCGAGGAGTGGGAGCTTAGTCGAGGGATGAAAGGTTACGATCTTAGGTTAGCCAATACAGTCATCGGAGCTTATTTGAAACGAGATATGCTTGAAGAAGCGGAGTCAGTTCTAAAGAGCATGCCTGATAAATCAGAAGGTCCTTTCTTCTGTGCGTGGGAATCGTTCATGCTCTTCTACCTGGAAAGGCATAATTTAAGAAAAGCTATGGAGTTCATGGAGACGGCTGTGTCACAAGCTGGCGGCCAAGATTGGAAACCTAGACTAGAAGTCACTGATGGATTCTTGAAGTACTTTGAGAAAGAGAGCGATGTAAGTGGTGCTGAGGAATTCTACGAGCTCATGAAGAGGATAAAGTGCATCGACAGCTATTTGTACGAGTCGTTGCTTCGGACTTACGTCGGCGCCGGAAGGAAATTGGGGGACGCGCGCAGGAGGATTGAGAGGGATGAAGTTGAAGTAAGCATTGAGCTTGAGGACTTGATTGCAAGCGTTTCCCTGTGATGAATGAAATACGCAGGCAAAGAAGATTTCATAGAATTCTCTGTCTCCTTTGTGGAGGAACTTATGGTAATGTGATTCCGATTCTGGTTCCTGTTGCTATGTTTAATATTACCTCCGTCTCATGGTATTAGTCTCATTTAGATGGGCACAATAACTAAGGAGAGGGAGATATATGGCTACAATTAATTCTAAGGAGAGAGAGTTAATTGTAACCAAATATTTGTTTCCATTTTAAGAAATAAGGCTAATAAGTGGGATGGACGAAAATAGAAATGGGACTGATACAGTGGACAGAGGGAGTAGATAGTATAAGATAATTTACCATGAATTGTAGAAATACTAAATTCCTCTTTTCCATAACAGATTTTATGAATTGAATTCATAAAGCAGAATTTTGGAGTCTTGTACAGAATAATTCGTTTGGCAGCGAAACCGTGGTTGGCAAAGGGCATCACCGCATGTTAGATTTTCGCTCGTAGATCGAATATTATTAAGTTTTTTTAAGAATTTATTTTTCTTCAATTTATAGTTATTGTAGATTGTTTATGATTGAACGTGTTTAATTATTTATAGTTATGTTTTAGCACTTGATTTTTAATTTTGAGCTTATTACGATTGACTATATGATATACGGAGTATGATTTTTTTTAGCTTCAATTTTTAGTGATAAACGTAGAATTAATATCATTATATTAAATTTTAATTTTTGATTTATGGTAATACAATTTTCAAATAATGAATTTAAGTAAAAAATGATGTAGAAAATATTGAGATATAAGTATCAGTAGGGGTGAGCAAGGGTGGGTTAACCGACCATACAATTTTTTATTGAATCAGTTAACCGTTATAAATTGAAGAATAAAGAACAAAAATTATGAATGTGGTTAACCTAAAAGTCAGGTTGGTTAACCATTTATCTTACGGTTAACCATAAATAAAAGAAATATTTTATATTTATAATTTATAATTTATAATAGGAAAATTCGAAAAAAAAGCATATCTTAAAATGTACATACAAAATAAACAATTTAGAAAATTAAAAAATAGTGAAATTAAATTGCATAAACATAATAGAATAAGTTTTGCAATCACTCAAATTAACAACTGAGCTATCTTCAATTGTTTATTAACTTTTATTTGATCATCAATATTCAAAAGCAGACGAATTTGTCAAAATTTATCAGTAATATCAAATATATATATATATAATCTATATTTGTCTAATGGGTACCAATTCGGTTAACCCACGATTTTTTAGGCATAAAAACCGAAACCGAACCGCTAAAGTCAAGTTTTGAGAATTAGAAATAAAAACCGAACTATACAGCTCAATTATCCATAGTTTCGAATCGAGTTCGGTCTGGTCAATTTGGTTTTCCGGTTTCTTATACTCAGCCCTAAGTATCAGGACTGAGATACTCGCATTCTCATGATTTCGTCAAGTTCAACTATATTCAATATTTGATCAAATATAGTTTCATTAAGTTATTCCATTTGAAAATATCTGTTGCAAGTAGGTTTAAGGAGCAATTTGAAAGAATTGCAAAATATGGTATTGACCATCAACAAGAAACAAGAAAATCCGCATTCAGCACCCGTAAAGCTACACAGAACGCAGCTTCCAAGTCATCTACGTCTATGTAACGCTACAAATGCAACTTGTATACAGAGAATAAAATTCAAAACAAAAATTCAAACGTATAAGGCTGAAAAGAGAGTTGTACAAATCGATCAAATGAACATTGAAGGGCGAGGAATGAAAGCTCCATTTGGTTTAACAGGGTATGGTGATTAAGCTACAAGAGCAGAAAATTACTCAATCATAAGACAGTTTCTTTCATTATCAAATGGTTTTCTTATCCTATGCTATCACAAAAAAACTAACTCCGTTATATGCTCTGTTTCAGGGTCACTTCTGTGATCCCTATCGGTGCTTTCGGGCGATAATGCTCGTCTGTGTCCGCTTCTTCGATTTCCTAAAATCAAAATCACACAAAGATGCAATTAAACTCGACAATTGTAATGAATAATTAGTACGTACTAAGTAACAATGGTTGTTTCTACTTTCGGTGATGGATTAGATTGAGAATGCATAGGATTGAATATTTGAAGAATTGCATGATAGATTAATAGTACTATATAAGTCAAGTTATCACAGAAAGTAACCCCTAAATTGCTACAACACTTGGATTAGAACATTTTATTAATGTAAGTAGAGGAAAATGTAGGACAGTTACCTGGACAACATCTTCACCCTTTATAACGCGTCCGAAAACATTGATTTTCTCATTTAGATCAGGGATCGGTGCTGTTGTAATAAAAAGGTCGAAACCACCACTATCGGGTTTCGTCTTGTGAGTGCCCAGCATAAAGGCTTCATGCTTGAGACTATAAAAACATAAGAAATCAGTAGATGTGGTTTTCAAGAGTAAGCCGACTTTGGGAGAGCTCAAGAGAAAAAGGCAGACCTTGTATCGAGTTGACTTGTAATGCTTTCCTCGAGAAGTCCAATCCTCAGTGGTTCCAGCTCTATTGACATCACCCCCTTGAATTACGAAATTCTTAATTACACGGTTGAAGAGCATTCCTTTGAAGCGGCCATTGTGGCTGCAAATTATATTGAACAATGAAACCATGCAAATTTCCAAATCGAGATTATAGTAAATGTTGAAACAGATCAGAATTTCTGAATCAGCAACTTGGCTAGATCTCTTAACTTCTTATAAACATAAGTAAAGAAAAGGAACAATATATAGAAAATTAATTAGTCAAGAAAATCAGCAGGAAACATACCATGCGTGAACAAATTCATAGACAACTTCAGGAGAGCCTTCCTTGTAGAGTTCCACAGTAATTGAGCCTTTTGATGTGTTTATTACCTGTCAACAAATGTGAAAGCATATTTCAGGAAAGATAAAGAAACAAAGGGACATAAGAAATGACATCAAATAGAAAACTCAAACCAAATTTCCAGCTACAAAGCTGCAAGACATATAATAAGAAATAATTCACGAAAAAATGCTATATCATGAGAATATTCAATGTAATGATTCTACCATATTCCGAATATAAGCCACTGAGCAGCCTGTCCATTAATCAACAAACTTATCAAGAAACTTACAGCATATTTGGGGACATCAACTTTCTTTGAGTCGTCAAATGAACTACCATGCTGCAAAATAGACAAATACGATTTCAGAAGAAAGTGGAAGGAAAAAAAAAAAAACAAAGAGAAGTGCATTAAAGAAGCATGTGATTCGGGAATGAAGTTCGTACAATGCTTTTTTACATCAAGAAAAAATAAATAATAAACCTAAGACCATATTATCAGCAGCACCTCAGAAACTTCACTTTTTCAAAGTACACTAACACTAAGTATTACTCCGTATAACAGAAATTAATCAGCATCAATTATACCTCTACACTTGAGAATGTATCCTCTACCGGGGGGTATTGTGATCTGAGGGAAAAAACAAAAGAGGTAAGAGACATTGTAATGATCATTTCAAAACCTTATGTCCTAGTAGAATGAATAAAATATATAGATCACAAAAATCTTCAAACTACTAGTCAAGCACCTGCTCCCACAACAATCTGAAATCAGTTACCTCATCAATGTTGAACGGTAAAAATTTGGTCCAAACACAACAAGCATGTGTCTTTACTGAATTACTTGACAAATCAATTTAGACAACAAAATCATAACAAGCCACATGTACAAATGTGAAGGCCACAGCACATTCTATATATTTATGCAGAAAATGTCCATAACAATTACTCCAACAAATACAAGCAGCAAAAGAACTCAACCTAATTCAGAATAGCAAACTATTCTCATAGTAACAGATAATCATAGGCCAACATAATCTCACGACATTTATCTTGTTGTCCACATTCAATTCAAAAAAACAATCATATATAGGTTACCGAAGAAAACACCATTTTAATAAAACTAGAAAATATAATGGAAAGACAGAACAAATACCTTCGAGTCCAGTGTCTGTAGGAAGCAAAAAGAAAAAACGCCATGACAACAACAATCAGGCCGTAAACTGCAATTGTAACAACACTGACTCGATTTGGCCCCTTTTTCTTCTTACTCTGTTGTAAGAGAGCTTGAGGTTTGATCCTCGCCATTATAATCGAACACGAACTTCAAATCTCAAGCTCTACAAAACAAAATCACGCATCAACACTAAATTTCGGCAGCAAGCTAACAAAACATCAGATTCAACGCAGGGATACTTCAACACCACATCGGAAACACCGAAATCAAACATCCGACCTTAAATCCACACAAAAAATATCCGCGACAAATATCAGATACTCCGAATGAATAGAAAGTTCGGAAAGTCTTAACATCTAAAACCTCAAAACTCCACGAGTATACAAACTAAGACCAGTCGAAATTTAAGGAAATGAACACGTAAAATCAGAAACGAGATAGCGATTAATAAAATCAAAAGGAGAAAATACCTGATCCTGATCTGCGCTAGGGCGAAGAATTGATAAATAAATTTCTTCAATATCTCCGAACAAAATTTGCGGCGAATTCCGCAGTCGAAGAAGGAAAATTCGCGACTGCCTTAAATTCTACTTCAAAATTTTGTTTGTTTCCGTTCGCCTTTCACTGTGGAGAAATTGTATAGTTCAGATAAATTAGAAATTCGAAATTTTGGAATGGGTTCATCCAGTATTTTATTTATACGGGCCAGCTAATTTCAATTCTATTTTTTATTTTTTTTCTCAAAACAGCTAATCGCCTTGCTAATACGACGGCGTATGCAGGTAATTGTTCTTATTCGTAGGATAAAATTCCACGTTTTTTACCTAATTCTCACTTGAACCATTATGAATCGTTTGAAATTTAAAATCAAAGAAAGGATGTTGACTCGAATGGTTCTTCTTGATAAACAAGTAAGAAAATTAGCAATATTTTAAAAAATACATATCTATCTATATATATATAATAGCAAAATAAAGTCGATCAACCACGATTTTTTTTGATTATTTTGCTAAATTCTCATAATTTTGCCTAATTAATCAATACTTTAATCTAATTAATTAATATGTATCTTTAATTTGATATATATCTTTAGTTATTTCATATTCATATATATCTTTCATTAATTTATAGAATTTCAATTCATATCTCGACAATATATATAATTATTATATTATTTTACATCCACCGCCGCTGCATTGTCATGTTAATTTGCTGGCAAGATTGCAACGATAATTCATAAATATATCTTCTTCTTCATCCTTAATATTCATCATTAGATAGTTTATTATTGATCTTTAATTAGTATTACTCATTGGTAAATCTTAATTAATGAATCCTTTTTTTATATCTTTTGTTTTTTTTTTTTGGCTCCACCTGAAAGGATGTTCTTTTTTTTTTTAATACTATTAATTAAGTTTTTGAGTTAATCACTTCAATGAGAATATGTGTATCATTGCTATGAATTAAAATTCTATAAATTAATTAAAGATATAATAATTTTAGCTAATTAAATCCTATAAGATTTTAATTAAATCTCAATAAGATTTTTATAATCTCTCTCTCTCTCTCTCTCTCTCTCTCTCTCTCTCTATATATATATATATATATATATATATATATATATATATATCTATATAATAGCAAAATAAATGTCAATTTATCTTGATTGATGAAGAAGTTTATTATGAAGGTGTTAAATCGATTTTTGAGAAAATAATTTCATCCATAGGAAAATTCAAAAACTTACATATGAGGGAGTTATCCTTAATCAAATTTAAATGACGGACTGCTTGACATTCTATCCTACAATTATATCGAATGACGGGAGGCTTTACATTAAATGAATATAACCATGCGAAAAAAATCTTACCTCACATTTACATTTTTTTTTTTACCAACATAAAACTTGATATGAAAATATAACTACTTGAAAAATGTTAACAATGCATATATCTATTTATAATAAGAGTTTTTCTTTTTAATAAGAGTTTTTCTTGATTATTTTGCTAAATTCTCATATTTTTTGCATAATTAATCAATAATTTAATCTAATTAATATATAAGTTTTCAAAGATATTGATAATTATGCCACATTAAGACGCGCAAAGTATAAATGTCATTATGATTCGATATATAATAGCAAAATAAAGGTGAATTAATCATGATTTTTCGTAATTATTTTGCTAAATTCTAATAATTTTGCCTATGATCCCACACCGACAATCCAAAATCGATCATATACATGTAGTTAGATAGTACTCCCTTCGGCTCAAGATTACTGACCCATTTCTTTTCGCCAAGGAAATTAAGTTCGGCATGTAAATTAAGCGGGAGTGTTTACTGTTTTAAGTATATTGTGTTTAGAGATATAGTATTGTTTATATATTAAAATATATTTTAAAACTAGAACATTATAGATGCATAAAAACATATTGATGTTTGATCTTAAATGAAAGATTGTATCAAGACCTTTAATTTAGTATATAAATCATAAAAAAATGGAGAACAAACGAACAAGTTATAATAATTTAAACATATAGAATTTAAATTATATTGAGATACGTGCTGAGATGTGAGTTGATGATGAGATTTAATTAGGAAAAATTAAGTGTAAATAATTAGATCCTACGTACTTAATGCGCTGATGTTGAAATGCTACGTAGATAATTTTTTTCCATTTAAGATTGATTTTTTTTTTTTGTTTTTTTGTGGGTTTAATAGTTTTTTTTTTTATGGTTGAGTATTTTTTATGTAGGATTTAGTTTTTTTTTTGGGTAGGATTGAGTTTTTTTTTTTTTTAGGGTTTAGTATTTAGGGTACTTTATTTGTTAAATGTATTCTACAACATTAATATTTTAGCTAATTAAATCGACAATCACACTTTTTCAATTAAATCGACAATGTACAAGCTTTTAAATTAATAATTTTCACAAATTAAATCATACTTAATGCGCTGATATGGAAATGCCACGTAGATAATTTTTTTCATATAGGATTGAATTTTGTTAGTTTTTTTCATAGAGTTTAGAACAAAAATATAGTATTAAAAATTCATTGCATTAAGAGGTAATATTTTTAGTTATTATTAATATCGTAAATTGAGGTGTTTTCTTTCCCTTAAAGTTTATCTTTTGATGTTGCATTTGAATCTTATTTCATTATAATTATTGTTTCCAATATTAATAAGTCGTAAATTTGAGATTATTTTTGAATGGATTATATTAAAAGAATAAACTATAGTACATCTTTAAATTGCAGTAATTGGTAAGATGGTTAGTTTTGAACAAAAAACTGACGTGGATAATTAACTTAATGTAAATAAAATCAATAAAGTTCAAATTCGATTTGGCAACAATTTGTAATATGTGCAACAAACTCCAAAGAACTTGAATTTTATAGTCAAGTCTATCCAAATTATTGGGAATTGAGATTACCAATCGGGGCGGATTTATAAAAAAGAGTCGTATCAGTTTCAATATTGATACAATTTTGAGGATCGAAAATCTATCTAGATTTGAGTTTATTAATTTATTACTACTATTTGTATAAAATTATTAGTATTTAGAAATATTTAAAATTTTGAAAATTCTAATTCTATATTTTGTCTTATTAATCAATTGATTTTTATGTAATTTATTGATATCATATCAATTTTTGAGACATGCGACTTCATCAGGAAACTCAAATATAATAGAATCACTCAGTTTTATCCCAGATAAATATTTATAAAAAACTTCACATTAATGAGAAAATTATACCATTACGGCCTATAGTTTGTTAGTAGAGTAGGGAAGGGCAGATGAAGAAGCTTATATGTATGATGGTGCTAAATTGATTTTTAAGAAAATGATTTCATCGATAGAAAAACTCAAATATGATGGAGTTATCCTTAATCAATATTTAAATAACGGGCTGCTTGACATTTCATCCTTCAATTATATCGAAGAACAGGCGCATTTACTTTAAATGAATAACATCACGCGAAAAAATATAATCTCTCATTGACCTATTTTTTTTTCGACCAATAGAATACTTGATATGAAAAATATTATCAATCGTCAATTTATTTCTATATTAACATTCAAAATGAGAACTATACGAAAAACAGGACCTCACCTAATCTACTTTTCTATTACAATGATCAACGGACTAATTGAGAAATGTCACACCTCATTGATTTATTTTTTTGTCTTCATTTTTTTTTCATATTCAGTTTAATTTTATTTTTTTCGAATGAATCCTAACAAACTATACACTCAAAATAAATAATTTTATTATTATTTTCCACGAGATGTGAGCCCCGTCGAATTTCGACGGGCACTAAACTAGTATAGTGACAATTCAAGGGAAATCTTACACTTTATGACACTCATCATCCACATTATAAAATCTCTTAATTATGTTTTTTCTGGTATCAGAAGCAACAATTTATGGCCAAAAATAATTACGCCCGATTTAATAATACCCAAAAGGCTAAAACTATTAATTTAAGTGACTGCCAACTCCATCAAACCACAATGTAGCAATTTGGGAAAAAATAAAATACAAATTTGTGAACAAATTATGTATAATTGGTTTTCAAGAAAATTGCAGATGCAAATTTCATACTATATGGGAACAGTTTCTTCACTATATTCAACTTTTAAAACAAAATAGTCTTGCACCCGTGTTATGCACGAGATTTACATCATAATTAGTAATGAATAAAAATAAACAATACAATAAAATATAGAGATATTTTAATATATTCTAATAATGTATTGCATGTAAGGGAAATTTAAAAATAATAAAATCATACAAATTTTTAACTACTAATAGTAATTTCATTAAATAAAATAGAGGATAGTATATTAAAATTAATGCGAGCTCAAGATGAAATAAATTAATGACCAAATGAAAAATTGTGAAACAAGTTGCAAAATTGACATATAAAATCTATATAATCATTCACATCAAATATTTCAACAATTGACTTTCAACATATCAAGTATTTCATCTATAAAATTATATTACATTCTAATTTTATAATTAATTATCTAATTTTATAATTTTATCATATCTATTTATTTACATCAACCTATAGTTAAAATATAAATTTATCAATTCTTCACTATTATAGATAGTCGACCAAGTTAATTTTATTGAAGCACATTTAATTCAATCTATACAATATATAAAAGTAGAATTGTTGACAAAAATTACAAGAATGTCATTATCCCTTCAAAAGTGACCACCAATTGTCCAATAGTTTTATGAAGGTGATTTATTTCAAAGAGTTATGAATTGTCTAATGAATTTGGTAATAAATGGATTTAAATTATAATAGTGTTTCATTGTTTGCTAATATTCTATTTTTGCATTAAATCATTCTATTAATTTCTTTATTTCGCTATATCCATATGTTATTTTATTTTTTTCAATCCTATTTTTTTTATAAATAATTTGTATAAATTTGGTTGTGACAATAGAAAATTTTGAATACATTGTCATAAATAAAACTAATTATTAATTGAACTTTTTTGAAATAATATTAAGTTATTGATCGATAAATTTATTATGATCATGATTTATTGCTTATTTTTTTGATGTATTATTTTTTTTCAAAGAAATTTATCAAATTAATAAAGAAAAATAATAATTAGTAATTATTTAGATAACTATTAAGAATTTAAATAAAATACCAAAAATATAATAATTCAAATATCGTAATATCAATAGTAGTTTCATATAAATGTAGACATGTAGTATAACATACTGTATGTTTTAAAATTATATTTACTTGACAACAAAACGCGACTCAGTTGGTAAGACGTTTTCCCTCAAATCCAAGAGATTAGGGTTCAAGTCACCTCTGGGTGCGTGTGTGTTCCGTGCAGCGCACAGGCGCAACACTAGTATGGTAAAAAAATCAAAGTTTGAGTTCCAAACTTATGGTTTTGATTTTCAAGTAAAACTTGTTGGATAATAATTAATCAATAATTTATTTGGAGAACTATTGGACAATTGAAGAGATAATATATTGGACAATTGTTTGTGTCTTGGAGGGAAAATGGTATGTTACTAATTTTTGACAACTATTTAGCTTTTATATATAGTATAGATAGATAAAACACTAAAAAAAAAAAAAAAATCGTTGATATTCAATTCAATAAAAAGAAGTCCTCGAGATATATATTCTATTACATGAATGGCAAAACTAACTCTTCAAGGAAACATCTAACTACAAAAATATTATTACAATCTAGAAACCAAAAACGAATCTCGAGCAAGATAGCTGAATTCATACATGGAAACAGGACTAAAAAAAAAATGCAGCCCAAGTGAAAAAGAATGGCAACCACTACACTAGTGGAATGAATGTGTGTGTGTGGAGAGAAAAACCTAAAAAGAGTGTTCACTATTTGACTATTTGAAGCTCAACCTAAAGATTTTCCATGGGGATGAAGTTTGCAGTCCTGGTAGTTCTTAGAAGCCGATGTCCTAAGATTACAGAGAGGCAGAGGGCTATGACTGAGAACAAAAGAGAGAACGTTGTAGCAAAATCCCATGAGCTGCTGTGGGCCGTATCACTGAGTTTAGAATTAGATGCTGATACGAAATCGAGGAGAATCCAATCACAACTAATTGAGTAATGAGCAGACCCGTGCCATGGTTTGCCTTCCTCCGGGTACCAGAATGCAGCTGAAACTTTGCTTGACTTACCAATGGTGAATTGAGCATCCTATTTCAGCCATTCAAATGTTATCAGAAAATAATATTTGGGTAGAGACATGAAGAAAGTAGTTCATTAACAGAATAAGTGGCTTGATGCTTGATTTAAATGTAAGCACATCCTCTTCTCTGTATTTTGATTAGGATCATGACAAAGATGTAATAGTGAAGGCCTCGACAAATTGTAGGGAACGAGGCATTATTATATCTTCTCTATTTTTTTAGTGTACCTGCTGAAGAGAATCCATGGTTCTTAGAGGTCTCGAGAATTCAAAATAGTACGTCCCCTTTTGGCCTCCTGTTGAATACGGGCTGTCCTCCTTTACAAAGCCTGCTTCATAAAGAAAGTTCAACATTTTCCTGTATAGGGAATTGATATGCCAAAAGGAGAAGTGATTGAATAAACTTCATAAATTTTTGAAATTTGGATAAAGAGAAATCCAAGCATGAAATGTGCAATTTTACACGTTTGTGTACTTGCGAAAAAACAAGCAATTAATGCAGTAGTGCATAATAGACTAACATCTTACATCACAGAAATCCAAGAAGAGAAAAAACATTTATGTGGTTAGCTTACCCGAGTGGTCAGTCAAGCTACTGTGCCACCACGATCCTTGCCAGTCATTCTGTGCAGTGGTGTCGTTTCCTAATATAAATGGAGTAAAACAAATCAATAATGAGAAAATACAATAAATTCCATAGATATGCCAAAGCCAGGCCAAAATGACAAAGTAAACCAGATAACATTATTTTAGGATTGTCATATATAGGATTCTTAAGATTTAATGATGATGCCACCATGTTCTAAGAAATAATATTAATTTGCCAAATTCATGATTTTTTGTTTCTGTTTAGCAGGAAAAGGATGCAGAAAATAACCAAGTCATGTCAAGAGATGGGAAGACCAAAAGGAGTAATTGGAGAATCGAAGTTCAGACAAAATATTAATGACGCAATCGCATTCTTTTGTCAACACAAACCACATTTAAAGATGATGTGCATTATAGAAAAAACATCACTTAATAAGTTACGATCTGAATTTTTTGGTGCAGCTTAATATTTACAGACCCCATAACTATGAAAAAATGTGAGTACAAGTACCTGTAGGGCCGAGACCATCAAGATATCTACAATGTGGGTTCCACGAATACATATCAACCAGATGACCAAACCTGTTAGTTGAGACCAAAACATCATACAAATGTAAAAAGTACAGTACTTCAAAAGCTCAAATATGAATGCAAATGTATATATATATAGTTGTACAGCATGAAAAATTAGATTACCTATCACCTCCATATCCTTGTCTGCTATCAACTGGATTTCTCCCATAGAGTCTTCCAGGAATAGCATTTCCAAGTGAGAAATGCATAATATCAACTTCATCCCCTCGACAAGTCTTGTTCGTACATGTATTTGTTCCTTCCGCGCAGCCACCCATCTTACAGTAGATAGAGTTAGTTGTCAGTTTATATGATTGGAAGATCAAAAATATAAAAATGGCAAACAAGAATCAAAGCTGTTGAAAAATCAGAGCAGACTTACTCTATGGTAGGTTGCATTTTCACCAATTTGAAACATTAGTGCAACAGATGCACATTGAGTACCGTCTCTACACAAGACAAGAAAGAGGAAGATGGAGTTAAGGTTTAAGGTGGAGCATGAAAGAGCAAGATGGAGCAAAGGAAATAGATTTGGATGATTGAGTAAAAATTCATACTACGTTAAAACGAAAAGAGCAATTCCTACAAAGAGCATTCACCCTTCCATGAAAATGGATTCCATAGTCTTTAATGATTATTAAGGTTTAAAGTTACCACAATTAAGATCCTCGCTTTAATATACAAGAGCTTGTTCGAAACACAAATTCATTGGCTTTTCCGTCTGAAATGGCATCATAGCTACATTAAGCTAAAGGAGTGAGGAGGAGAATGGCTTGTGGACATGCATTACAGCACACAATTATTAGGGTAAAAGCTTAAATTAAAGATCAATTGATAGAGACTGTGAACTGTACTACAAACTCATGATTCACAAGCATGAGTAAAATCATCTAAAAACCACTAAAAACTTCACGCCAATAGAACAGCACAAGGCAAATAAAGTGAACTGTTCTTCATCATTAAATCAACTGAAAAATCCCAAAATCGAACAAAAACTCACACACAACTCCTCAAACAAAACAAAAGTCCAAAAATCATACCCTTGAGTATAGGCATAATCTCCATCAATTTGCAGCATAAAGTACGCCTCGATCCCGTCATGCACTGCCTAAGAATGAACAAAGCCACAAAAATCAATAAATCTGACACCAAAAAATTAGCTCCGACACCACAAAAACAAAAGAAAAACCGAGTTCACACCTTGAGAGTCAATTTCCCAGCATTATATTCTTTGTCAGCATCCGGGTCGAGAGCGGGCAATAAGGCGAAATCCGACCCGGAAACGCCCCTCCAATCGTCCACCTTCCCGTCGACGGTGATGACTCCGGGGCGGAATTCGGACCGGATTTGGATCCCGGGGTCCGAGTCGCAGTGCCATTCTCCGGACTCCTGGTGCGAGCTGATCCGGACCGGGCCCAACAATACTGCTGCGATGAGAAGCCCGAGAGCTTGTGCCCGAGGAAGCATCGCGAAGGACGGAGGAAGAATATTCAAAGAGAAATGGCGTTGGACTTGTGCTGAGTGGAGATGTTGGTTAATTGGCTTCTTGGAAGTTTGTTATGGCAACTACTATATAATCTTCTTGGAGGTTGAATTTTCCAAAATACTACTATGTAGTACTACTATATAATTTTCGACTTAATAAAATAAAACTGCTTAACGATCAATATTTGAAACTGTGTCCTGTGGTCGAATCTTTCCACTTGGGATTCTCTATACGTGTTCCAATCGTGTGATAAATCTTAATTTTTATTAGTTTTTTTTTAATTTTCTTTAATAATTTTAATTTATAATGATTTAATTAATTTTATAATTATTTTTTAAGGTTCACTCATCCAATTAGGGTTTATAAAATTTTTTTTAACATTTAATTTCACTTTTACTAGTTATATTAGGGTTGATAAATTCAAAAATAGGCATATAATTATTAAAAATTATGATTTTGATTTATGATATTTATTTTAATTTAATAATACTAGTAATTTTTATTTTTATAAAAAAATATAAAAATATATATTAAAATTTGGAACACGATTTATTCACATGGGAACAGAATATCTTATCTAGAATCTTTGGTGGTCCGACCTTTAAATTTCAGTTAAATACGGTTGGAACACATGGGAACAGAGGATCCCATCCGGAATTTTCGATTGTCCGATCTTTAAATTTTAGTTTATTATGTTAATAAAAAAAACCTCTTCAAAATATTCTAAAATATATTCTCTTTCTGCTAGAAATATTAATAATATGTATATATTGGTCCTACAAAATCCAAATTTGTCTGTTACTATAATATATTACTTCCTTCGTTCCTTTGGAGTTGTTACATAACTTTTTTACCACGCGTTTTTCAATCGTCTTGCTACGTTTTAAGATAAATTTTTAAAATATTTTTTTCTTTTATGGATACTACAATATGAATTGGAACTAGGCATCTAAATTTATGAGCTCTTCCAAAAGAAAAGCAGAGAAGTGCTACTCTAAATTTGAATTATTAGAGTTTCATATGATTTTTTGACAAAGTAATAGAGTTATATACTAATTCGAATCGTAAGATTAATGTTGTCACGTATTATCATCACCTACAAAAAAGAATGATTTATCAAAAATCAATAGACGTATAGTAATATACATGTGCCTTCAAAACCCCCTTCAAAACTCAATGATCTAGCTCGGAGGAATCCACTAAAACAAACAATGCCTTTCAACATAATCAAGAAACACTATTCGAAAAAGAAGATTTCCTCGCCGAATTCAATTAAATGAATTCCATGTAAAAAAAAATAAACTCAACGACCGTCCTTAGTTACGTAGAGGGAGAAAGTCTGATCATTTTTCTCACTCTCCTCTTCATTCTCGCCTCCAAGGCTCAGTGTCATCCTATGCATCTTAATCATATTATTGTCTTGATCATTTTCATCACTCTTTCTTTCTTCGGATCCCAACCTCCGGGCCGGGCCCACGGCTCCGCTGCCCTCGTGGGCCTCTTGGAGCTGGAGTGCCATCTCCAGGCTCCAGAGGACGTCGCCCATTGTGGGGCGATCGATGCCTTGATCGGCCAAACATTTGGTCGCTATCTCCACGAATTTTTGCAAACAATCGGGGCTAATGATCCCTTTCAACTCGGGATCGACGATGTCTTCGACGGTCCCGTTGCTGACGTTCCGGGCCGCCCAGTCAGCCAGGCTGACCTGCTCTTGCGGCAGGTTGGGGCTGAGGGCGGGCCGGGCACACAGGACCTCAAACAGTACTACTCCGAAGGAGTACACATCAGACTTGTCGGTCAGCTGCTGCCTCCGGAAGTACTCGGGGTCCAAGTAGCCGAAGCTGCCTTTGACGACGGTGCTGACGTGGCCTTTGTTCATGGTGGGGCCCGTCTTGGAGAGGCCGAAGTCGGAGACCTTGGCGACCCACTTGTCGTCGAGGAGGATGTTGGTGCTCTTGACGTCCCGATGGATGATGGTGTACTTGGCCCCCGTGTGGAGGTAATGAAGCCCGCGGGCCGACCCGATGCAGATTTGGAGCCTCTCCTTCCAACCCAACCTTGCCTCATCATTGGCATTGCCCCTGTACAGATGCTCTCGCAGCGTCCCACGCCCCATGTAGTCATAAACAAGTATCATTTCTCCATTATCCTCACAGAATCCGATCAACGAGACTAGATGCCGATGTCGTAGCCTCGACAACATCTCGATTTCGGTCTGGAACTCGTTCACTCCCTGATCCGAAGACGGGTTCGATCGCTTGATCGCGACATTGGTTTTGCCGTCGATCACGCCTTTATAGACCTTCCCGAAACCGCCGACGCCAATGACGTTGGCATCGTCGAAGTTGTCGGTGGCGCTCGTGATCTCTGCTAGACTGAAGTAGCGGCAGTTGGCGGCAGCGTCCGTCGATATAGTCACCAGATTCCTACCCATATCCGAGGAGTTTGTCGTGTTAGAGTTGAAATTCCAAGAAACCGGCAACCATTTAGTCTTGGAATCCCCATTAGCTGCCATCCTCTTCTTCTTCTTCTTCTTCTTCTTATGCCTGCAGATGGCGAAGATGACGACGGCGAGGATCAAAACTCCCCCGATCGCGCAACATGATATGATGATGTCCCTAGCTTCAGAATCCTTTTGGAAGTTCTTGGGGCCCATCTTGTGACCTTCGAGATACTTCCTCATGAGATCCGACATCACCGGGTTCGGGCCGGCAAGATTCGAATTGCCATCTTCACCCAGCTTGAAAATCTCCAGCCCATTCAGAATCACGTCCATGAATTCAGGCCTCGTGGCATTAGTGGGACGGAGGGTAACCCATAACTCGTAGTCGTTGTCCGTACCCCTTTCGGTACGGACAACGAAGTCCCTCTCAGTGGACGATGCGATGGCGTTGGTCAAACCAAATAAGTCAACGTCGTGAGCCGCGGTCACGTTGTTTATGAAGACGTTGAAGACTCTCTGGTTTACCCTCCTCATCTCCGAATCGCACCAGTGGAATCTCACGAGGTAGGTGAAGCCACGGTCCACTTTGAAGATCCACGTCAGATCCGCCACCTTGTTCACGTCCACGTACTTCCCTAGAGACCGGTAAGTTCTGTACACGTCCAACGGCGCCGTATAGCGCGGGAGGTTCCCGTAGGTGACGGTGACGTTGGGCGAGGCCGTGAGGGCGACGCCCTGGCCGGCGCCGTAGATGTAGACGCTGTCGTCGTACCATGTCCGCATCAGGCCGCCGGAGTCGTTCGGCGGCGGGATGAACTGGCCGCCCACGTTCAGCCGGTACATCAGCTCCATGCTGGTGCCGTTGGTGGATACGGTGGTGGCCTCGGACCCCACGAACGACGGCGGCTGGTCGAAGAGCTCCGGCGAGGCGATCACCTCGACGCCGTTGATGAAGGCGAAGGACTTGTCGGTGGGGCGGAACGTGATGTCGATCGACGAAGACTTCGACGGCGCGAGGAAGTATTCCTTGATGATGTAGGCTTGGGAGAGGGCCTGCGCCGTTAAATACGCGCTGAAATTGCTGAGCAGTACCGTCGCTCCGGCGGCGACGGAGAAGTAGGAGGTGGACATGTCGAATTTCGGGTACGCCGAGGGATAAAAGTGGAGACGGAGGAGCGTCCGGGAGGTGGAATCTTTGAGGGGGAATCTGTAGGTAGATTCCGATTGGAAGATTCGTGCCGACATGTACGGCACAACGGATGGTAGAGATGGATCCTGGACTTCTGCGTTAATGGCGGAGGATTTGTCACCGCCGGTGACGAGGTACTTGCCGTCGGGATCCCATTTCCGGCCGTCGGCGTCGGTGGCGCCGGTGTCGGGCCCACATGTTAGGACCAACGGAGCGGCGGAGGCATGGGATGAGTTCAACAACAAAATTGAGAAGAATATTAGGAAGAGGTGGGGAATCTTGAATCTCATTGGGTTGGTAAAAGGAATAAAAAATGAATAAAATGAATAAGAAAGAAATAAAATTGGCATGCAGGAAATTCAAGAGGGGCTTTCTCTCCCTGTAAAGCCTGGAGAATTTCTTATGTTATTTCTTTCTTTATTCAGATTTTTTCTTTTTTCTTTTTCGAGTTTATTTTTTTACTTGGTCTCCATCATGAGATAGCAAGGTGTGCTGGACACCCATGAATTTTGGGGGGAGAAACGAAAATCTAAAAAGAAAGAAAAAGATGGTGACTGTAGATTTTTAATTTTTATTACTATTATATTATTTCTTGACTTCTTGAATTTTTCTCACTTTTTTTTAAAAAAAATAATAAAAAATACTTTTCGTGGTGGTTTTTGTCATAGGGTGTGTTTGCATCCATAGAAGAGGGGCGGCAAGGGCGGGGAACCGTGGCGAGAAGAGTGGAAAGTGATATACAGCTTTGACATGAGATCTGTAAACTACCTTCGTATGTTATCTTTTCAAAAAAAAAAACAAATAAATAGCGACTGCCTTCATTTTCCAGATTATAAACTCAGTAAATATATTAAGTTACGTTACATTGTCTATCAAGTTATAATGCAATTATAAGTGATCATAATAATATATATTATAATATACAAAATACAAAAAATGAGGCTTATTTTATTGTTTGTTACAAACAATTAGTACTTAAAATATTTAGATAAAAAATTATGATTAAATAAATTAAAATTCTCAAGTCATCATATTCGATTCAAGTATATTATGCATATACAATATTTACATAATGTACTCGTTTGACCAAAATATAAGAAAATGCATTTCATTATTCTTGATAATGCAAAACTGAGTTCTTAGGTAATGCATATACAATGTTATATTAATGCATTATTCTATTAAAAGATGAAAGAGAAGTAAGGAGAATAAAAATTTAATTGGAGAATTATACGCTCGCGCCATGGGAAGCCTAGCTGGGTGAGGGCCGGGGCAAGTTTTTGGCAACAGTAGGGGTAGGAAGCCTGGTTGGTAGAAAAGTATTGTAGAGTTGGTGGAGGGGATTGAAAATAATTGGATTTGGGAGAAAATGGTGGTGTGTCTAGGGGGACGGCGGCGACATTCCGTTTTGGTACGGAGCTTGGACTGGCACGGCGCCGTTAGCTGAACTGTTCCCGCGCCTCTTCAACCTTAGTAATCAAAAGGATGGGAGTGTGAAAGATATGGGTGAGTGGATCAATGGCAGGTGGGTTTGGACGCTTGGGTGGCGCCGGGAGCTGTTTGAGAGAGAGCAAGGGAGGGAGAAGAAGCTGCTGGAGTTTATCAATAAATTCTCTCCCACGCTTGGTGCAGCTGACAGGTGGATGTGGGGGATGAGAGAGCGGGATTGTTCTCGGTCAAAGAAGCGTACAAACATTTATGCACTGGCGGCAGCATCGTAGCTCTGAATAGGCCTCCGACGGCGTGTCTCGATCAGGCTTGTTTGGAAGGCTCGAGCCATTCAAAAAGCGAAGATCATGGCGTGGCGCCTGCTGTGGAATCAGTTGCCTACAGCGGACAACCTCCGCAAGAGAATCGCATTGAGCGATGAGGAGAGCCGCTGCGGAGGTTGTAGGCTGGTAGTGGCGACTCCAGGATTCATAATTCGGGGGTGCGAAAAATAATTATATAACATTAATAGTACCATCTTATAATAATGTGAATGAAAATTATAAAATTACAAATATACCTAATTTAATTTTCAACAATGTTTCATTACTGAAAAGCGATCGCAATATTGTCATCAGAAACTCGTAGGAAAACACATCTCTCTCAGTGAAATTAACCAAACAATCATTTAAAAATTGATTTTTCATGCTATTTCGTAATTTGTTTTTGATATAAGTCATTCTGAAAATTATTATCTCGACACTTGCATTAGCAACCGGAAGAATCAATACCAACTTAATGAGCAAAAATACTAGAGGATAAGTCACATGTCTTTTTATTAACCTTAATAATGTTTTAAAATTTATTATAATTAATTAAAATGAATAAATATAAATATACATACATATATGTATACATAATAGTAGTAAAAGATTTTTTTTTTGGGGGTACAATTGTACCCCCATTGCTCCATACTGGAGTCGCCGGTGGCTGGCCGTCGAATCTGTTGTGCATGGATTTTTGGAGTGCGAAAGGGCTGTTCAAGTGTGGAATCGAGTGGTTGCTTGGGTCGGGGTAAGCTGGGCAGCTCCTCACTCTATCACGGAGCACCTACTGTGTTTCTCTTCACTTTCCGCTGGGAAAAGATGGAGAAGGAAGCTTGGTGGGTTGTGGATATGCACTATTTGGGTGTTATGGAGATGGAGAAATGAGGTACTGTTTGGAGGCAAGGAGTGGTCTGTATGTAGGATTTCGGAAGAGATCAAGTGTCGCTTTTGGTCGTGATGTGCGAGTTGGGGAGAGCGGAGAGCTTCAATGTCTGGGCAAACAAAACTCTTGTGGAACAGTGGAATAATACGTAATGTATGTAATGTGTACTGGTTGGGATTTTGATGGGCACATGACATCTTGTGCTCATCTTGAGTTCTAATTAATACTTCTTTATTTCAGGATCAAAAAATAATAATAATAATAATAATAATAATAATAATAATAATAATAATAATAATAATAATAATAAACCATTGTTCTGGTAGATCGACCATACACACACATTTCTCCACTTAGAATATGCATTCCACAAAACGTTATTAATTAAAACATAATAACAAAATTTGACCATACACACACATTTCTATGAGACATGTTCAATTTGTAGAATTTATTGTCTATATTATGATGTTACGAATATACTCATTCACAAAAAGTGTAAGATTTTTTGTCGCACGATTATTAATAAAAATGTGAATAAATAGTTTATGTGTGGGTATGAGTCCATTTAAAAAGAAAGTTATAATGATGCATTTGGAGTTTAATGATATATTCCCTCTGTCCCGCTGATATAGTATTGCTTATTTATTTTATTCCTCATATGTATATATTCAAAAAACATGGTCATTTGTGGATTTATTTATTGTATTTTGGAAAAGATACAATGATTGGAACATATTTGGGAAATGAAAAAAATGGCAAAATTTCTCTAGATCTCTGGCGGATGTTGGAAAAAAAATCTAACTATGCCAGCGAATTTGTGAAAAAAAACCGGAATTGCTGGCGGATTGTCAATAGGTCGGCAATATTATTAAACAGAAGTTGCCGACATATGTCAAGTCCGTTGCTAATTTGCCACGGGAAATCCGCCGGCAATCCGCCGTGGTTGTAACGTCCCGTAAAATCTCTCTCTATTTTAGAAATTAAATCCTAGATTAAGGAATGGAATTTCAAGTTGTAGTAATTAAATTCCACTTCTAGTCGATATTTATGTTTCGATTAAGTTACTCTCGAGTAAATTAAGTAGTAACTTAATTTCTAATTACTTTTAGTAATCGGCAAATAATCGATTAATGGCTTGATCGAACTACTCGAATTAAGTATATAATTATTCTTAAGATAAGAATAAATTAACGTAAGTATAGTTTTATCGACTAAAGACGAGAGTGTCGTCGATTCGTAAATTAGGACCAAGCCCATTTATTATTCAGAATTGGGCTAAGCCCATTTTCTTATTGATTCAAGCCAACTAATCTTGGGCCAAGCCATTACATGGATGATGTACTATTAAAAAGCCCAATAACTAAGAAAGGTTTATTAGCCTAAACAAGAATCAAATTCATCAAACACTTGGTGGCTGCATTCGAAGATCCACAATTACAGCATTAGATAAATTAAGCTCTAAGAGAATTAAATATTACACCTCAATAACAAGTCCAAGGAAGTAATTACAAGTATTGCTAGTCAACAATTGTAGACTGTTGTACTAAGGGGCCGTTTGTTTCGGGGTAATCAGGAAAGGGAAAGGGAATCAGAGCTTCTGATTCCCTTTGATGGTGTTTGGTTACACTTTTGAATCATTCCCTTTCCCCTCTTTAAGGGAATGGATTACCCCCTTTTCCCCCTTTTCTCATTCCCTTCTATTTTTCAAGGAATGAGATTCCATTCCCCTTATTGTTCTCTCTAAAACAATATTTGAAATAATATATTATTTGAAATAATATTTATATTATATTTATTTATTTGAAATTAATATATAATAATAATAATAATAATAAATTACATTATTTTAAAATAATATAATATTATATTATTTAAATAATGATAATTCATGCAAAATATATAATGTTACTTATATTATAATATTAAATCAATATATTATAATATTTATATATAATAAGATTATATTTATTTATTGAAATTAATATATATTTGAAATAATAGTTACATAATATTTATATTATATTATTTATTTGAAATTAATATATTATAATAATAATAATAATAATAATAATAAAATAATAATAATAATAAATTACATTATTTAAAATAATATGATATTATATTTTTTTATTTAAATAATGATAATCATGCAAAATATATAATGTTTACCTTATATTATAATATTAAATCAATATATTATAATATTATATAAAATATTTATATTTATTATTTGAAACTCATATATCTTTGAAATAATATTTACATAATATTTATATTATATTATTATTTGAAATTAATATATAATAAGAATAATAATAATAATAAGATAATATATAATATAATATGTTAACTATTTACATATAATCATAATAATATATAATAACTTACGTACATTCTTTAAAATACTATTATATTATATTATTTAAATAATAATAATTCATGCAAACATGTATAATGTTACTTATATTATAATATTAAATCAATATATTATATACATAATATTTATATTATATTTAATTAAATTTGAAATCAATATATAATAATAATAATAATACATTATTTAAATAATAATAATTCATGCAAATATTATATTATATAATATTAAATCAATATATTATATATATAATAGTATATTATATTATATTTATTAAAATCTGAAATTAATATATATATATATATATTTAAATTGTAAAAATATATTAAACTATTTCAAATATATATATATATATATATATATATATATATATATATATATAATATAATTTTGATTCTCTTTCCTGTTCCAACCAAACGAAGTGGAAAATAGGTAATCATTCCTATTCCATTCCTTTCCTTTCCCTTTGTTGATTCCTTTCCCTTTCCCTCCTCTAACCAAACGGCCCCTAAATGAAGAAGAGTTTTTTTCACGTTTTATTAAAGAAAAGGGAGCACATCAACCACTTCCACCTCCATCAAGTAACAGTGTACAACCACCCCTTTAGCCCTTGAAACCTGCAAAAAGAGAAAGCAAATAAGCCCTAAAACCTGCTGCAGTAGTAGAATTTAAAAGCAACCATAATAAAGTAAGATATGGGAAAGATTTTTGCAGAGAAATAAACCAACTACAAGCATTTATATGCACCTCCTACTGCTACTGCAGCCATTCATTACACACTTCTTCAACTTTCAAACACTCAAAAAGAGAAAGTGAGAAATTAGAGCAAGAAGGAAGCAAGGAAGAGGAGGAGGGAGAAACAGAAACAACAGCCCAATTCATTCCCTCAAGCTACAAGCCACACTAGCACTCACATTACTTCAAGGTAACAACCAAAATCCCAACTCCTAGATCTATACAAGCATGCTACTGTTGTTCAGTTAAACAAGCCTATAATGTTTTCCATTTATAATTCCCAAACTAGAAACACAAGAACATACTCGGCATGCATTTTCATGCAGCCCCAAACCTTAGAAGAATGAAGGAGTTAAATATTTATACAAGCACAAATCCTAGAACTCAGAACAATCAAGCAAGAGTTAAGTGATAACCAAAACTGGTTACGAGAGTATTCTCATTAAAATAGAACATCCAAAGATAAGCATAACACTAAGGACACGAATCAGCAAGCATAATTTCATAGCATGCTCTTTGAATACCCCCACAACAATCAAGTTGAAACAGCTTCAAGTTCTAAAATTTCTACAAGCCAAACAAAAGCAATAAATAACAAGAACAAAATTCGAACCTCCGTCGAGGCCGAAGCCCCGACAGCAGGGAATCAGGCCGGAGACAGCAGAGGCGACGACTCCCTCGTCGAGACCCGCACGGCGGAGCTCCTACATCGGGATTTTGCCGGTTCTCGCTAAAGACGCCGGCATCCTCGCCGTCGAAATGCTGCAGCACCTGAAAATTTGAGGGAGCGAGAGCCGGAAAGTTACATACTGTAATGTTAAATAAAATTCAAATAAATATTAATAGAGAGAGAGAGAGAGAATCGGAGGGAGCCGAAGTGGCTGGAACCGCCTCGTCGAAGACGGGCAGAGCTCGGCTCTGCTTCGGCGATGGCATTAGCACAGTCATGGCGCGGCGACGGTGGCGAGCGACAAAGAGAGGAGACAGAACTCGAAGGAGACGGCAGTGGCCCGTCGACGGCGGAGCACCACCAACTCGCCGGAAATCATGGAAGAGAAGCTTTTTCTCCAAATTCAAAATATAGGGTAAGGATTGGAAATTGAGAAAATAAGGCCAGCGAGAATAGAGAGAACAGCCGACGGCGGCAGCGCGAAGTAGCGGCGCGGGTCATCGGCGTGATGGAGACCGGGAATCGGTGAGAAGAAATCGCGAAGAGAGTTCGAGAGAGAGACGAGCCCCGATCGAAATGGGGAAGAGAAAGGGGGTTGGGGGTGTTTTAGTTCAGCCGGGTCGGGCTTGGATCTGGGCTTAGGCTGAAGGGTCTGGGCCGAGTCCCAAATCAGTTGGGCCGAGAGGGTGAGCTGGGCTGGTTCTATCTCACTTGGGCCGATTTTATTATTTCCTTGGGCCGGATTAATTCAGTTAATTGATTCATAAACCCAACTTTTACTTAATTATGTGGTTCAAGTTACCACTAATTAAATTATACAACTCCCAAAATTAATAATTCACGAGAGAATTATTTTATGAGCTTAAAAGATTTAACTTATAGAAATAAGTTATTAACCAAGAAATGAGTTTATTAACTAAGAGTTAATAATCAAGATTTATTTGATTAAGTTAATTTAGTAAACAATTAGAATTAATTATTGGGAAGCGTCTCAATAAATTTTAATTCTAAGTAAATAAATCAAATAATGGATTTATTAAGAAACAGTCGAATAAGCTATTCGTATAACTTGATTAATAATTCAAGCTTAGATAACAGTGATGACGTCACTCAAGAATTTAGAGTAATCTTCGAAAAGACATAGAGCTAGAATTATTCGATAAGCTCTTATCGTTCGAGTTAAGAATCTTACTGTATTCTTTCATCAAGGTCGAGCAGAGAAGGAACAATCGCTGAGGCAAAGCTAGAATTCAATGGCACTTAAGCGAAGTGAAAGAGGTGGGCTTTCTTTTAAAACAAAGCGTGTTTTATTAGTTGATATAGCTCTTTTAAAAGTATTGTCATTCCATAAAATGTTTTGTTTTTGTATGATGCCTATCTGTTATTGGCTATGCCAATTTTATAAGAATCGAATTCGGGTCCTTGTGTGGCTTGCTACTATACCTGGACTAGTGTACACAAGTGGTCGACTCGCTTAGTGTGGCGATCGATCAGGTGACGAGTGAGGTGGCCACCTCCTCGGGCACCACAGATCAGATATGGTAGATTACAATAGAAATTTGGCTGCAGTCACTTTTGAGAACTAAGAGATTTTAGTGAACAAAGACTTTTAAGAAAAACCCTATGTTTCACTCAGTATATGGATGACAATAAAATCAGTTTTGGGCAAAGTGTTCACTGAGTACAATTTGTACTTGGCCCTGTACATTGTTTTTAATGTGCAGGTTGAGCAGGTTGAAGCAGAGTGACCGGCGGAGCTTTTGTCAATTTAGTGAAGATTTAGTTGTTGATAACTCTTGGTAATACATGTCTTCTTACATGTATTTATAGCCATACTTCCGTTGCGTACACTCTAATGTTCTTAAAGTTCCTTTCGATTTAGATGTATTCTAAGTCAGAATCATGATAAGCATTGTCCTACTTTATCAGTTATAAGTATCAGATTATCTAGAAATGAGATTGCCCTGAGAGTCGATTCAAGAAATGTTCTTTATTTATCCATTATTTCATATTCATATTTTATAGTCACGATTTTATCAAGCTTAGCTATTTATTTAGCAAAGTGCGGTCGTGACAGTGGTGCTGGTCAAAGTCGCTCAGTCCATCAACATAACTGCTATTGAAAATCTGTTGACGATCCGTAGTCAAATCGTCGACAGAAAAATGCAGTTTCAATTGCCGATGCGTGTTTCACCGTCAGAACTTGTTTGTTGGTGCTCCACTGCGCATAGTAATTGCTTATGGAATTTCTTGCTTCAGCGGTGGAATTTTCCATTAGAAAATTACGGAATTTTCGTAGTGTTGGTTAAGAATATGAACGTGTGAGTACTAAAAATAAATGTTAATATGCCTTGAATTTGTTCGTGGGCCTTAATAGTCGTATTAGGCTCAACCCATCTGGTGTATTCTCTTAGTAATATATATATGGTCTTTGAGAGTTGTGTCTGTAATCTGAAAATCTGAAAACCTAGCCTACTAATGAAAATATGTTCTCCCTTCTGCCCGTGGATGTAGCCAATTGGTGAACCACGTAAATATGTGTCTTCTTTATGTTTATGTTTCAATTTTATTACTTAATATTTTTATTATGTTATAACAAACTAGTATCTAGAGCCAAGTCGATTCGATCAAGGTTTTAAATTTAAGCACTGTTAATTTTTTTTAGTTGATAAAATTTTCAACGTAAAGGTTGAAAAATTCACCAGGAGAAATAATTTTGGCTTATGGCAGATCAAGATGCGATCGTTACTGAAGCAACAAGGATTGTGGGCGCCGTTATCTGGAAAATCGAAAAAGAAAGATGAAAACGATGAAGAGTGGAACAATTTAGAAGAAAAGACGCACTCGACATTACTGCTTTGTCTAGCTGAAGATGTTATCATAGAGGTTGCTGATCAGGATACTGCCGCTGGTCTCTGGTTGAAGTTAGAGAGTCTTTACATGACAGACTCTAACCAGTAAGTTGCTTCTGAAGCAACGTATGTTCCGAATACTCATGCATGAAGGTATACCCCTTTGGGATCATCTAGACAAATTAAATAAAATTTTGCTAGATTTGCGTAGTATTGATGTTAAAGTTAAAGATGAGGATGCTGCTTTAATTCTGTTAGTATCTTTGCCTGAGTCGTATGAGAATTTTGTTGAATCTTTTATTACTAGGAAAGATAATCTGTCTCTGGAAGATGTTCGATCTGCTCTCCACAACGGAGAAGTCATTAGGCAACTGGCTCTGCCATATAGAAAATCAGGCATCAGGGATGTATGTTACGGGTAAGGGACAAAAGAAGTCGAACTATAAAGGTTCTAAAGGTCCCAAACCTAAAGACATCTACAATTACTGCAAAGAACCGGGTCACTGGAAGAATGACTGTCCGAAGAAGAAGAAGCAACGTGAGAAGAAAGAAGGTCCGGCAGTTCTGCAGCTGTGGCAGACACATCGTAATGATGTGTGGGTTCTAGATTCCGGGGCATCATACCATCTCTGTCCTAATAGAGAGTATTTCTCAACTTATGAGCAAATAGATAGAAGCAACGTTTCCATGGCCGACAGTGCTATTTGTAAGGTTGTTGGAATTGACTCGATCAAGGACTCATGATGGGGTATTCTGCACCTTGAACAAAGTCAGACATGTTCCACAGATGACGAAGAATCTGTAATCATTGAGTCTTCTTGACAGCAAGGGTTTCAGTTTCAAAGGTGAAGGTTGAGTTATGTCTGTCTGTCAAGGTTCAAAGGTGGTTCTGACAGGCTTTAAACGTGGTACTTTGTATATTCTGCAAGGTACCACCATGACAAGTACAAGCTGTTAGTTGCCCATCTGGCATTGTAATGATGCATCTGCAAGGAGGATTCAAGTCAAGGTGAAAATGTGTTAATATGCCTTGAATCTGTTGGTGGGCCTTAATAGTCGTATTAGGCTCAGCCCATCTGGTATATTGGGATACGTGCTGAGAGGTGAGTGGATGATGGGGTGATTAATAGTGGGTAATTCTTTCCCTATTAGGAAACATGCATATTCTAATGGAACGTCCTAAATAGGAAAACAAGCTTATTCTAATGGGACGGAGGGAGTACTATATATATGGTCATTGAGAGTTTTGTCTGTAATCTGAAAATCTAAAAACCTAGTCTCCTAATGAAAATCTATTCTCCCTTCTGTCCGTGTATGTAGCCAATTGATTTCAATTTTATTGCTCAATATTTTTATTCCGTTATAACAATAAAGTATCTCAAAACCAGTGGACGAAATACCCTCTTAAATTTAAGCTAAAAACTCACAAAAAAATGAAGAAGCAAAATAGGAGATTTCAAATTCAATACGGTGTCAGTCAGCAGCCAACGGTCAAACCATGAGTCAATGTGCGTGAATTCACGAACTAATTCAGCGAGTGACCTTCCGTCAACGTAGGAGGAATATCCATAATTTTAGGCCCAAATCCAAGGAAAATTCGATTACGAAACCGGTGCTATTGTAGGACGCTAATCGTGGCCCTCCACGTGTAATAGGTTAGTGGACCCAATATTTAGGGAAAAAAATTAAATGTTTATTGAGGAAGCTATTTTGGTTTCTGCTTTGATACCATTTATTCGTGGTTTTTTGTGGTGGGGCCCATTAGTTCTGTATTTAATGTATATATATTAATTGTTTTATACTCCTGTATTTTATCCCAAATACTTGGTTGTGGTGGGTCCTCTTTGCTGTTATATTTAATGCTTAATTGTTTGTATATTTAAGTTATACGGTGGGGTCTTCTTTATGGTGCTTTGTTGTATTAGTTATGGAATATTTAACCTTATTAAGTGCCGAAATTACTTCAACATCGTATTTTGTTTTAATAGTGTAATTTATTGTAGTTACTTGTAATGCGGCCCTCGTGAGCTGTTTAATTTTCTTCGACAAATTTTATTGTTTTTATTTTACTAGTGTAATGGTCTGTTATGTTGTACGTAAAACAATTTAATAAGATGTAGCGATGAATTTGACGATGTTTAAAATTCTTAAATGTAAGTATATTATGTAATGTTTAATAAACCGAATTATCAATAAAAGTATTTATTTATTTAGTTTCGTGTTGTTTAATAAATTTTGACGTAGGGAAAAAAACCATAACATAATAGTGAATTGGTGATAATAAAATTTATTTCCACTGAATTAGTTAGTAATGTCAATGTCGAAGTAAACTAGTTGACGGGTGGATCATGAATTAGTGGTCTGGTGGTAATAAAATTGAAATTGAGTTAATTGGTAAGGATAGAAGTACAATCGTTTGAAATTTTTGGATAATGATTGAGACGATAAATAATGTAGTGAAAGAGTCGATTCTGGATTATAGCATTAGTGATGATAAAATGGAAATTGTATTGATTATTCAGTAATATATTTGAAGTGGGTGAATTTCTTGGATAAGTAGCGAAACGAAAAGTAAATTAGTGGAGGAGTTGATCTTGGTTTAAAGTAGTTGTAGAGCTGATTCCGGATTATTGAGTTATTAATAAATGATAATAAAGTATAAAATCACAAATCACCTTACTAGTCCCTAATCCAAGGGGCGATCACGGGTAAGTTAGTGATAATAAAGTGGAATATGACTTTATTAGTTCACAATCGGGTTTAATTGGTTGACACCTTGGAAAATTAGTAAACGGAAAATTAATTGTTCGAGGAACCGAGGCCTGATTTTGAAATTAGTTATAAAGACAATAATTTTTGCTCGATTACTCAATAATCCACTTCATTAGTGACAATTCGGCCGACAATTTGTTACACACGAAGGAAAGTACTCGAGGAACCGACCCCCGACCCCCCGTATTAGTGGATTAGTGATAATAAAGTGAAATTTTACCTGAATATTGACTAATTGAGTTTAATCAACTGAAATTCTAGAACAATTTGTGAAATGAGAAGTAAACTAGTCGAAGGGTTGATCCCGAATTAATGGGTTAGTGATCATAAAGTGGAATATAACTTGATTATTTATTAAAATAATAATAATTACGAAAAAGATTATTGGCCTTGTAGTAGATCAAGTTAATGAAATTATTATTCATTAAATATATGATATTCAAATAAAGTTGTTGTGGTTGTTGTTGTGTTGTTATTATTATTAAACTATTCTGAGGGTCGAACCCGTATTAGTGAGTTAGTGATAATAAAGTGGAATATCACTTGATTAGCGACTAATCGAGTGTTATTGGTTGAAATCATGTGATAATTAATGTAACGGAAGTAAACTATTCGAATGGGTTGATCCCGGATCAGTGGGTTAGTGATAAAGAGTGGAATATCACTTGACTACTCCTTAATTGAGTTTAATCGGTTGAAATCCTCGGATATTTAGTTAAACTAGAAGTGAACTCTTCAAAGGACCGGTTCCGGATTAATGGATTAGTGATAATAAAGTTGAATTTCAGCCGATCAACGACTAATCGAGTTTAATCAGTTGGAATTCTTGGACAATTTGTGAAATGGAAAGCAAACTAGTCGAAGAGACGATCCCGAATTAGTGGGTTAGTGATAATAAAGTGGAATATCACTTGATTATTCATTAAAATAATAATAATCACGAAAAAAAAAATATTGGCCTTACAATAGATCAAGTTAATAAAATTATTATTCGTTAAATCTATGGTATTCACATAAAAGAACTTATTAATATTATTATTATAATAATTATTATTATTATTAATAAATTATTCGGAGGGTTGATCCCGTATTAGTTGGTTAGTGATAATAAAGTGGAATATCACTTGACTACTCCCTAATTGAGTTTAATAAAGTTGAAATCCTCGAATATTTAGTGAAATGAGAAGTGCACTTTTCGAATGGCTGGTTCCCGATTAGTGTGTTAGTGATAATAAAGTGGAATATTACCTGATTAGTCCCTAATCGAGTATAATCGATTGAAATATTCGGATAATTAGTGAAAATGTTGATTTTATTTTAACTATTTATATTATAATACGAAAGTCTGTAATAAATATGGACTTCGATATCAACTTTATATAAATATAGGCTTGTCTAAAGGGTTTCGACCAGTGTTTTAAAAACCGGACCGGATCGGACGGTTGAACCGGGAACCGGCGTGGTACCGGTTCCCGGTTTTCCTCATTTTTTCCCGGTTTTGGCCGGTTCGACCGCGGTTGAACCGGAAAAACTCGGGAACCAGAGGCCTCACCGATTTTACCTCCGGTCCGGTTTATAAACATTGGTTCCGAGTCTTTAGGTACGAGTCTTTAGGTAACCCGAAACCGAACCAGAACCGGAACCGGTTCCTATACCCAAAAACTAAAATTTGATTCTTGGGTCGGTTCCGGGTAACAAATACTAGCTATTTTCAGGTTTTGGGTTACCCGGAACCGAATGCCCGAAAATCCAATTTCTATATATATAATATTTTTTTGTTTTTATTTAATCCGAAGTAATATATATTATCAATACTCTTGAGTTTTAATAATTAAATATTTAAAATTGGGCTGTGCTATTCGGTCATAATATGACTGACCATAATTTTATATTAATATGTATAGTTTATGTATCTATGCTATTTTTTTTAGATTTTATGAGAAAATTAAAAAAGTGGTATAATTTATGTATTTTAACAAATTAACAATTTAATTTATTTGATGATCATGACCTAAAACTAAAATTTGATTCTTGGGTCGGTTCCGGGTAACAAATACTAGCTATTTTCAGGTTTTGGGTTACCCAGAACCGAATACCCGAAAATCCAATTTCTATATATATAATATTTTTTTGTTTTTATGTAATCCGGAGTAATATATCAATACTCTTGAGTTTTAATAATTAAATATTTAAAATTGGGCTGTGCTATTCGGTCATAATATGACTGACCATCATTTTATATTAATATGTATAGTTTATGTATTTATGCTAATTTTTTAGATTTTATGAGAAAATTAAAAAAATGGTATAATTTATGTATTTTAACAAATTAACCATTTAATTTTTTTAGATTTTCGCCGCTCGAAAATGTTGGGAGATTCAACCTTCTGCTTTTCGCCGTTCAAGTACCAGAGCATTTAATGAGTTAATGTGTTGTGCTGTGGTAGGCTATCTTATTTTCGCCTTTTTTCCGTCTTCTTCTCTGTTTTTTTTTTTTTTAATTTATTTTATTATTATTTCTTTTTTCTTTTCATTTAAATTTCTGTGGACCAACATAAGTTTCAATTCGTAAAAATTAAAATCTTCATGCACTTGATCTTTTCAATTTCCGGGGATCCGTTTGTCCCATAATTTCCCCCTAAATTCCCACTAATTTGCTTCTATTTTTAAAAAACTTCTCCACAGTTCATAATTCATAATATTGTGGAATATACAATTAATTTTTCATTTCGGAAGATCTTACTTTTCCACCAACATTAATCTCAACAAATTATTGGGTTCCATTACTAATTAAAAATAATTGCTTCACATAATTTTACACATATTCGTAAATGTTAATTTTATGCTTTTAGTTAACATTTCTAAAATACTTGGGTTTTTTTAAAAACAAATTAAAAAAACCGGAAATTAGCTCTCTTATTACAATTACATCCTTGCTATTCTACTAACTAATACGTTAGTTGTTCCCTCAAAAATTAAAAATTAAAAATTAAAAAACAAAAAAATATATATATATATTTTTATAATTGTCTTACCTACCTTAATTAGCTTATTTACATTATTTTTCATTTTTTTAAAATAAAAATTATCATATATTGTATATATTAATATATACAGTATATATATTTTTAAACATCTTAAATTTTATTTCCATTAAACAAGGTAAATACAATTATACATTTTAACCAATTTTGGTTAAAGTGAGTAATTTTTATTACTCACTTATAGTTGGAATTTACGCATTATTTAATTCATTTTCAATAAATCCAAAATTAAAGTACATACACAATACAATACAAGTACAATACAAAAACAATTATACATACAAATACACATATTAATACACAAATAAAATTACAAAAATAGCTTTATACCTATTACAAAACCACCTAGGAAATGACAAATACCATTTAAATGCAAATTACATTAAATAATTGTAAATGAAATTACTTTTCCATTTGGAGGGCCAAGATTCAATCATACAATAGCACCAGATGTGAGGTCGAACCTCCCTCCAAATCCAAACTAAAATATTTTCGGTGAAAATAACGATGTCCGAATGCTAAAACTAGCAACTGAATCTTCGCCCTTCACCGTTTCAGGTTATATAAAAAAAATGGGGCAAAAGAAGAAAAGAAACAAAAAAGAAAGATGCAAAAAATAATTACGAGAACTCCTTTTCAATCAATCGCTGATTTCACGAGTGTAATCTTTAGCTGACTCTCTCTCTCCTCCTCCCCTCCTCTCTCTCTCTCTAAACAGTCAACAAAGGGGGAGGGAGGGGTGTTGAAAAAGACCCAATCTTTTATCTACTCCAGATGCAATGGCCTCCTCAACTCCGCCAGCGCACTATACACTCACCACCGCCAAAACCTACCACAACCACCACCTCCAGCACCCCCACCCCCGACCCCGCCACCAGGCCACCCCCGCCCCCCAGCAACATAGATGGCGGCCGCCGCACTTTTCTCTCAACACCCATTCTTCCCAAGCCGCCGTCGCCCCCCGCCCTCCTCCGCCCACCCATGGGAGGACCTGCTTTCCACCTCTCCCCCTGGCAGATTTCTCCGGCCGCCGCTCCACGAGGACCGTATCGAAGAAGCATATGAACCGCCATAGGCCAACCGACGAACACCACTCCGCCGCCGCGGAGGAGGCCCTGCAGCTGGCCATCGGCTGCGGCGGCGGCGGCGAGGTTAGTTACATCGATAGTATGTTATTTTCTTTCCAGCCGAGACTCCGCTCCCCTAATGATTATATATACTTGTTGAGGGAGTTGGGGAACAGAGGCGATTGGGTTAATGGTATGAGATGTTTCGAATTCGCCATTAGTTTTGAAAAGGGAAGAACTGAGAGGG
Organism: Mentha longifolia; assembly: GCA_001642375.2. Lineage (NCBI taxonomy): Eukaryota > Viridiplantae > Streptophyta > Magnoliopsida > Lamiales > Lamiaceae > Mentha > Mentha longifolia. The sequence continues at coordinate 12,192,334 of CM038113.1, read as the reverse complement.
GGAGACTGGCTAGCTCCATGATTAGCACTCTGGGTAGATTAGGCAGAGTTGATTTAGCCAAGAAAGTGTTTGATGATGCTGTGAATGAGGGCTATGGGAATACAATTTACGCTTACTCTGCCTTGATTGGTGCTTATGCTAAGAGTGGTTGCCGTGATGAGGCGATCGGAGTGTTTAGGAGTATGAAAGACTTAGGCTTGAAGCCAAATACAATCACTTATAATTCTTTGATAGATGCTTGTGGAAAAGGAGGTGCTGATTTCAAGAGGGCATCTATGATTTTTAATGATATGTTAGAGAATGGAGTCTCACCGGATAAGATCACCTACAATTCGCTTCTTGCTGTGTGTAGTGGTGCAGGGTTATGGGAACTAGCAAGGAGTTTATTCGATGAAATGAGGCAGAGAGGTCTCGAACAGGATATTTATACGTATAATACTCTCTTGGATGCTGCGTGCAGCGGAGAGCACATAGATGCAGCCTTTGATATAATGGCTGAGATGCCTTCCAAGGGTGTATTTCCGAATGAGGTCACCTATAGCACGATGATCCGTGGTTGTGCCAAGGTTGGGAAACTGGATTGGGCATTGAATTTGTTCAAAGAAATGAAATTTGCTGGCATAAAGTTGGATAGAGTGTCTTACAACAATTTGCTGGATATTTACGCGAGTCTTGGCAGATTTGATGAGGCGTTTGCAGTTGAGAAGGAGATGGAGAGTATCGGGATCAAGAAGGATGTTGTGACGTACAATACACTTTTGGATCGATTTGGAAAACAAGGAATGTATGTAAAGGTGAAGGAGCTCTTTGAAGAGATGAAGCGTGAGAATCTGTACCCTAACTTGCTAACTTACTCGACTCTCATCAGCGTTTACTGTAAAGGAGGGTTGTACAAAGAGGCGACCGAGGCATATATAGGATTTAAGCAACAGGGGCTGAAGGCAGATGTCGTGTTCTACAGCAAATTGATAGATGCTTTGTGTAAGAAGGGATTGGTGGAGTCATCTGCTTTGTTGTTCAATGAAATGGTGAGGGATCGGATCCAGCCTAATGTTGTGACCTATAATTCGATTATCAATGCATTTGGTCAGTCTGAAAGCTTTGATTGCCTAGAGCCTCAGATGGGATCCTCGAATCTTCAGATTTGTGGTGATGAGAAGATGGCAGTTAAGGAAGATGATCAGATCATTGAGGTTTTCAGGGAGCTGGCTTGTGGGAAATCAAGAAATGGGAAGTTTGATCACAGGGAAAGAAAGGGTTTTCGATGTGTTTTGGGTGTTTTTCGCAAGATGCATGAGATGAAAATAAAGCCTAATGTCGTTACCTTCTCAGCAATCCTTAATGCCTGCAGGTATAATGCATATCATCTGCTATACTGTGTTTTATTCGTTTCTTGTAATCCATATAAATGTGCACACGTACGTTTTGCTTTTAATAATCTGTATTGAGTTGTTGATGAGACATTTTCTTCATTTGAGCAATTTAAAGTTTTCCATGGGCCCTAACATTATTCTGATTTAGGGGGGAACTAGAAAGCATAAATCATCAATTTTTCAAATTCTGTACTTTTTTGTGGTTACAGCCGATGCAACTCATTTGAGGAAGCTTCGTTGCTTCTGGAGGAATTACGTCTTTTCGATAATCAAGTCTATGGAGTGGCATATGGACTATTGATGGGCCATAATGAGTATACTTGGTCACAAGCTTTATCATTATTTGATGATGTGAAGAGGATGGATTCTTCAACAGCTACTGGCTTTTACAATGCTTTGACCGACATGCTGTGGCACTTTGGCCAGGTAATGTATAACTATTTATTTAATGATATATTATCAATGTTGGGAAATTATTTGATGTTAAGAACAACTGCTCATTAATCTAACTGTCTGAAAATATCTATAATTTTAGTTGAATCAAAGTGAAAATATGGCTTAGAGTGGCTCTCCCTCCACTCAGTCAGTCGGCTACCTTTAGTCAGCTCTCTCTATGATTTCGTGCTTGAGGTTTGAACGCGCTTAAGTATGTGAGAACTATTATCTATTGCCAATAAAACTTTGAACTTGAATGCTCAAAATAATAGGCAGGCTTTCGATGTGCAGAATTGAAGTTATAGCGTGTGATATCTTTATCCATCTCTCTTTTGCTGTCATCCTAGTGCCGATTTAGTTCTTAATCAATTCTTGAATGGATGAACTGATTCTTCAAAGGCTGTTTTCCAATAAAAGATAGCAAGTCATTGTAATATCTTCAACAATTTGTTACGTACTATTAGTGAATGGTGATACAAATGAATCATCCTTGCTTATGCTGCTGAAGACTGCAAAAGTAGGCTCTGTTCCAAATTTCATCTTATTTTCCTCCTTACCAGATGCTGACTGAAAACAAACTTCCGAATCTTATGTTAATTTTTTTTTGACTGAACCTAAAATCTACTGTACTGAACCCAACTGTTTTAACCAAATTGTGTTCATGTAACCTCCGATGTTCTGCTCACCCCCTGTTTCTGTTTTTTCCAGAAACGAGGCGCTCAGCGCGTGGTGCTCGAAGGGAAACGTCGAGAAGTGTGGGAAAACACTTGGTCCGAATCCTGCCTCGATCTCCATCTGATGTCATCAGGCGCTGCGCGAGCTATGGTCCATGCCTGGCTACTCAACATCCGGTCCGTCGTCTTCGAAGGCCACGAGCTGCCCAATTTGCTAAGGTTTGCCTTTCACCTTCTCCATAACTCATCACATACTTCATGTTTACCTTCAATACTACTGACAGAGTTGTGAAAATTCCTTCTCTCTCTCTCTCTCTCTCTCAGTATACTAACTGGATGGGGCAAGCACAGCAAAGTAGTAGGCAACTGTCCTGTCAAGCGTGCGATCGAGGCCCTACTCGAAAGCATAGGGGCCCCGTTTCAAGTGGCAAAGTGCAACATCGGAAGATTCATATCGACGGGTTCCGTGGTGGCTGCTTGGCTGAGAGAATCGGGCACGTTGAAAGTGCTGGTTCTTCAAGATGACAGAAGTCTTGCGCCGCCCAGCTCCAACTCCGACACTAGGTTCGATCTTGCTTCAAACTTGCAACCTGTGCAGTTGTAGTAGTTGATAACGTTGACAAGATTTAAATTTGTGTGCATTTTGTGTAACATAATTGCTTCAACCTCTCTCTCTCCTCTCCTCTCACTCTCACTCTCACTCTGACTCATGCCCCACTGACGTGCATGATTTTGTGAGGTGATCTAAGATGTAAGGTTTGGATATGGAATAGTGGTGAGAAAGTTTGGTTTGGTCCCATCCGCCAAATTCGCACTCTTTTCTCTATAATTTGGTGGGTTCGGGCTGGCCTAGCCCGACTAGGACAAACGAGTTTTGGGCCGTAATTGGGCTTTGCAAATTTAGGCCTGACAGATTTTTGGGCTGGGCCGTAGTTTCCCTTCGTCCTGGTGGGCTTGGGCCGGCTTTACTCTTGGATATGAGAACATTGTGTAATGTAATGTACTCTTTTTGTTCCATAAATTTAGTTTTGAATATTAAGAAAATGAATATTTTATAATAGAATTTGAAATGTAAAATAGTAAATGTTCTTTTGTACGTAAAATTTATTGTAGGAAAGAGGAATTATAGATTATGTAGAGTAATTTTTAGCAGGCGGCTATGACATATTGTATAAAAGGAAGTTTGCTTTTTCTTTCTTTTCTTTTTTTTTTTCTTTTTTTTTTATCAAGCAAACACAACACACTTTTGCATCCGCGGTGACTCGAACCCCCGACCTCTTGAATTAGAGGGGAAACGTCTTACCAACTGAGCTGCGCTTCGTTGTCAAAAGGACGTTTGCTTTTGATAGTGTATCTGTCGGTTTTTATTTTAGGTATGAGATTAATTAATAGGACAAATGTAGTACTCCCTCCGTTCTACTTCCACTTGACTTGACCTGTTTTATTATTTTATACTACCCATTTGAATAAAAAATAGGTCAAGTCGAGTGGGATAGGGGGAGTATTATTTATGATTCGATAATAAGATTTCCGTTCAGGGGTAAAGCCATAGTTTTCGGGCCAACTCACTCGGTTTTGGGCCAATCCGATCGGGTTGCGGGCTATTTAGTTAAGATCAATCAGGCATTTTTGTCTTCCGGCTAATTTTTGTCAGTTTCGGGCTAGCCCAGCGAGCCAAATAGTTTACGAAAATAAAGTTGTCATCTTATGAACATAAAAATAAGAATTCTTTCAACACATATTTGTATAAACTCAACAAATAATTTCGTAAATAATGAGAATTTAACAAGCATATTTCCTAAATATTAATCTTTATTTTAATTTTCACCAAGTAGAATTTAAAATGATGATTACATTTCATAAAGAAAAAACTAAAACATACTCAATAATAATTAAATACACATCCTAGTTATCAAATTTACAAGTAAAGTAATAAAATATCACATGAATTTTGACACGTCGCAACCCACGGGGCCAACCCGCGAGCTATTCAGTCTAGCCCTATCCGGCTCAGGCTTTTTCGGTCAGGGCCTTTTATTTTTTAGCTATAATTTTTGCCCTAACCCACCTTTTTTATCAGGATACTCGGGCCGGCCCATCGGTTTCAGGCTAAATTGACTTTCCTAGGGATGCCAATAGGGCAGGTACCCTCTCATTAAGCATTTCGCAAACTCGTAACCGTTAAAATTTTCAAAACTCATATCCGTCCCGAACCCAATTAAAAAAGCGATCTTACTACCCGTACACATCCAAATTCGTCAAATAATAGCGGCGAATACTTAGTAAAAATTCGAGACAGTAATAATAATAATAATAATAATAATAATAATAATAATAATAATAATAATAATAATAATAATAATAATAATAATATAAAAACAAAACGAAATTAGCAGTTATTTTTTCCCGGTAATTTAAGGTTAATATTGTCTTTCCAACTGTTAATCAGTTATTTTCAAATTTACAGTTATATTCGGCAGTTTCAACAATCTTGAATTATTATATGGCCAGTTAATGGCACGTTCTGGTATTATTGATCAATTTTGACAGACTCACGAGGCCACAAACACACGATGGATAATTTAGTTGGGAGTATAAGCACATCGAAAAAAGTTGTCTTTTGAAAGATAATTATCTCTCAATTATCATCGGCAACATGCGATTGAAGAGAAGTTACTAAAGTTAAAGATGCAATATTTCACATCCAATCCAATTACGAATAAGAAGTAGCGGAAGCAGGCAACTTAAAAGAGAACTTGTGTCATGTTGAGGTACGTTTTGATTTCGCAATCACTGTATTAATTCCTATGAAACCTATAGTACCATACTCATATCTCCAATATTGAAATCGTGAAAACACGTTTATACGATTCGATGTATCATGCCTTAAATTTCTACAGACCGAAATTCACCCGATTGGCTGACTGGCGCCGAAGAACGAGTCGGCGGCTAAAGGTGAAGAAATTTTGGTCCTCGACAGCTCGACTGATAGGAGTTTGAATGGGATATAATTTTTTGGTGTAATTAAAGGTTTGATCTTTCGGATTTTGAGCTCTATCAATTTGTTAGAGAAGGATAAGTCTGTAAATGCGGTTTTAGGGAAGATAAATATGCATGAAAATTGGCATTTACAGATTACGACAAGACAAAAAGGAACATAAGCCGGAGGAATTAAGAAGAACAATCCTGATTGAAAGAGGGTTTCCTTTCTCTTGTTTTTTTTTTGGTTTATGTAGTAGTATATGTTAAGTATTTAACTTTTTCTACAATTTTCTTTTCGGATCAATTTTTTTTCCCTACTATTTAAATTTCTTGCTTGAGTTATTGTGAGGCTTCTATGGGTGTGATATATATGTGCCATGATTTTGATTGTGGAACCTTTGTCTCAATTTATATTTCATATTTTAAGATTTTTAATTATTAATTTTTTATATTAATGGTTTAGTTGTTATTTGCTCAAAATCAGATTATTTCGTTTAAAATTTATCATATTTTTTTTTAGTATATATGCAAAAATAGAGTTTCGTATTTTTCATACTCATCGTGTAGATATACATCTATTAAAAAAACACATATCTTCAAAGTATGCATATGCATGAGTCCGTATATAAATGTTGAAAATGCATACCATTACATTGGGCTTTAAGTCTATAGGGTTAGTAACTTTTGTAGTTCTCTATTTATTAACAGTAAAATCTATGAGAAAATGTCACATTTTACCCACTCTTAAATAGTAACTACAATACTTATCACTAGGATAGTTTTTTAACAAAGGGCGCTCCGGATATTATACCCTCCTCTTTAAACAATTGTATGTAAAAAATGCCCAACAAAAAAACTTTGATGAAGAAAATGCCCTCTGAATTATTTTATTGTATTTGAGGGCCCACTTTCACTCGAATTCGACGAGTTTGTGAGCTCCAAAAATTATGCTGCACAAACTCTGTTCCCCCCGTAAGGGGTTGATTATTTATATAAATATATCTGATGTTTCTTAAAAGAAAAAAAGAAAGAAAAAAAGAAGAGTAAATACAGTTTTATAATATACCACATTATACACACTTATTATTCCTTCATTTCTTACAAAGTAAACACCATATAAAAAAATGGGTCCCGCCACTTTATACCACATTATATTATCCCTCTACAAAGCGGTATAAAAGTAAATGCACCCTTACATTTTAACTTATTAACACATCATAACACTACATTAAACACCGTGTCCAAAAAAAAAGCCCGCCAACATATAAAAGACGGAGAGAGTATTTTTTTTTTGCTAGCTTTGCTCCATTTTTAAATAAGAACATAGATGCATGGTACGTAATAATATTTACTTGATCTAATTTTATGACTTTTAGGTTCAACATATATTCATTACTTTGCTCAATTTTTTTGTAAAATAAGTACAAAACTAACGTATTCACGTGCAACGCGCGTGTGATTTGCTAGTCAATACTAAATGAATGGAGTTATTCACAATTTCTTTAAGTGAAACGTAAATATTTTGATTTTATAGTTGAAATAAAATTCATTAATTATAATATTGTATTTGTTTGCTTTTGATTTTTGTATATTTAATGGTAGCCGTGCATCGTACGGGTGGGTGTACTAGTAATAATAATATGTCGATTATTAAAAATAGAAAAAGGAAAAATAAATAAATAAATAATATGTCGATATTGAGAGCCTGTAGTCAGATAATTAATTGTTCCAAAGCAGCGACGGTGCTGAGTTTCGGTGGTCTTGGGAGGACCCCTCAATCCTCATGTTAAAAAAAAAATATGAATATGAAAAAATATGTTATTTATCATACAAATGATTGGGATCATCTTATAGACTTTCATGTGCTACTATGCGGTTAAAAAAAAAAAGAAGTGTTTTATCTATGTTTTTAAAGTTAATAATAATAATAATAATAATAATAATAATAATAATAATAATAATAATAATAATAATAATAATAATAATAATAATAATAATAATAATAATAATAATAATAATAATAATAATAATATGTCGACGTTGCTATCCTAATCAGATAATTAATTGTTCCAAAGAAAGCAGCAACGGTGCTGAGTTTCGATGGTCTTGGGAGGACCCCTCAACTTGAAAAAATCTTTCAATTAGCTTGTATCCTGTCGAAATTCGACGAGTATTATTTTATTATATATTTACTAAGATGATAGTATTATGATAATTTGTTAAAATAATGTGTTATGAAGTCAGATTAAATTTTATTAAAAAAAATATTAATATGAAAAAATATGAGTTAATCCCTAAAAGTAGTCACTTTGATATAGTAAACTCAAATACTAGCCACTCATATAAAAAACACAAATACTAGCCACTAATATAAAAAACACAAATATTAGTCACTCGTGTATTCAAAGTTAATTTTCACGAATAGATGAGTAGTGTATTCATGTATTCGTGTATTCGTATATTCAATGTTAATTTTCACGAATACATGAGTCGTGTATTCGTGTATTCAAGGTTAATTTTTATGAATACATGAGTCATGTATTCGTGTATTTATATATTCGTGTATTCAAGGTTAATTTTCACGAATACATGAGTCGTGTATTCATGTATTCGTGAATTCATGTATTCATGTATTCAAGGTTAATTTTCACGAATACATGAGTCGCGTATCATGTATTCATGTATTTGATAAGAGTAGCTAGTTGTTGTATTTTTTATATAAGTGGCTAGTATTTTGGTTTATTATATCAAAGTGACTATTTTAAGGGTTGCCCCAATAAATATTTTATTTATCAAAGCAATGATTGGGATCATCTTATAGACATTCATGCGCTACTAATGTGGTAAATAAACAAAATCCTCTTTTTTTAAAAAAAATTAAACCTCAGTAATTATCAGATTATTGACAATAAGCGTAACTCAGTTGGTAAGACGCTTCCTCTCCAACAAAGAGGTTGGGGGTTCGAGTCATCCCGGGTGCGTGTGTGTGGGTGTGTGTTGTGTTTGCCTAATAATAATAATAATAATAATCAGATAATCGTTTAATTTAACTACTAATAAATTCAATTCTAGATGATCCGCATGAAAAAATAGTGTAAAATGCAGGTAAAAAAATATCATAAAATTAACCTTCCCACCTAAAAATAGAGAATACAAAAATGTCCCACCGATGAAGGCACAAAAAAGACGCTGCGAACTTGAAATGACATTGCAAATTACTATGCTATTTAGATAATAGTGTAATTATATTTTTATCCTGGATTTGCTCAATAATTTATAATTAGGGAGATGTAAAACGCGAAAATGTAATATACAGTATATAAAATCTGATGGTGACCGATTCCGAGTAATAAATGAGAGAGGGAAATATAATTAAGTAAACCAACCATATATTAATTAAGGTAACGCAAAGTGGTAGGGACAGAGAAGATGATAATAATAAATTAATGATAATAATAGGAAGGAATTAGCTAGGAATGAGATGAGAGAAATGAAGGTGGTTGAGAGTTGGGATTAATGCAATAAGTACTTAAAATCTGCAGCGGCACATGATAGAATGTGTAAAGGTCAAGCATAGTTTGAAAATTTATGTAAATATATAAAGGCTGTTGTCTCTGTCCCAACTGCATGCATTTATGATTCATCTCCCGCTCAAATTCTATAAATAGAATCAACGCTTTCATTTGATCCAAACAATCACACCCTCCTTTTTTCCTTCAACTTTAGAGATAGAGATATGGGTAAGCATTTTAGAAATGGTGGGGTGTTTGTTATGATCTTGTTGTTGGGCTTGTTCGTGCTGCAGATCGCCGATGGCCGGAAGCTTGAGAAAGAAACCTTTGGTGGTGGCGGCCTCGGCGGTGGCGGGGGAGCTGGCGGTGGTGCCGGTGGAGGCCTAGGGGGCGGTATCGGCGGTGGCAAGGGAGGAGGTTTTGGCGGAGGAGTCGGAGGTGGTGCTGGTGGCGGCACTGGTGGTGGATTTGGAGGTGGCAAGGGAGGAGGTTTTGGTGGAGGTGCTGGCGGTGGGGCCGGTGGAGGTGTTGGAGGTGGTGCCGGCGGCGGTACTGGTGGTGGATTTGGAGGTGGCAAGGGAGGAGGATTTGGCGGAGGTGCTGGAGGTGGCGCCGGTGGAGGTGTTGGAGGTGGGGCTGGTGGCGGTACCGGTGGTGGATTGGAGGTGGCAAGGGAGGAGGCTTTGGTGGAGGTGCTGGCGGTGGTGCTGGTGGTGGTACTGGTGGTGGATTCGGAGGTGGCAAGGGAGGAGGGTTTGGCGGAGGTGCTGGCGGTGGTAAAGGTGGAGGGTTCGGTGGAGGCGCAGGAGGTGGAGGAGGAAAGGGTGGAGGGTTTGGCGGAGGTGCAGGAGGTGGAGCTGGTGGAGGAGTTGGGGGTGGTTCTGGTGGAGGATTCGGAGGAGGAGCCGGAGGCGGCAAGGGTGGAGGATTTGGCGGAGGTGCTGGAGGTGGAGGTGGAGCTGGTGGAGGATGAGGTGGTTCAGGTGGAGGATTTGGAGGAGGAGCTGGCGGCGGTGCCGGTGGTGGATCTGGAGGAGGGTTCGGAGGTGGTGCTGGCGGAGGCTCCGGTGGCGGAGCAGGAGGAGGATTCGGTGGTGGAGCTGGAGGAGGCGGTGGATTTGGCGGAGGAGCCGGAGGAGGTGGGGGTTTTGGTGGCGGGAACTAGTTCGCATTCTTATACTACTATATAATTAGTACTATTATTATAGAGGACAAAAATATCGTCCAACTCTATAGTCTTGAGCGTGCATGCATGCCATATTCTGATCTATTCTATATTGATGTAAGATGCATTACCGCTTTTTCTTAAATTAATGAAATGAAATAAACATCGTATATCATCATTTTAATTCGAATATATATATGTTAATTTCCCCATATCTCTAGAGTTTATAACGTACAACTACACGGCACCAAATGCACTTTTGAAGTCATTACAACTCTTTGCCTTTTTAATTAAGTACGCACGACTGATATGATTTTTTTTTTTAATTTTTAAACTAAGTTATATTTAATTTTCACACGGCAGAAAAATTACGTACACTTTTAATTAATTCGAATGAAAAATCAACTCTCATTTTGAAAAAAATGTACACTTTTAGAATTCACAACTTAGGTCTTAACATTACCAATTCACTTTTCTGCATTACAATATGACCTCACCAAGTTTATTTAGATTTAGCTTTAATGTAGTATTAGACAACGCGTTGTCAAATATACTTATTTAATTGCGTGCAAATTTAAAAATAGTGGATCCCAGCTTTGCCTAACAATCCATATAATTAGATAAACCAAACCATGCAATTAAATTAAAACGATTATAAGAAATTAATAGTAATGAAATGAGAAAATAAGGGGGTTGAGAAATGGGCACATGATGGAATGTGGTAAGGCCAAGTACTACGTCATCTTACCCTAAATATATAAAAGCACGTGCCTCTGTCTCAACGTAACTGCATGCATGTACCAAATTTCTCGACCTCTACCTCTATAAATAGAACCAACCTTAGGTGAAGAATCACAACAATATTCTCACTTGCATTGCATATATCTCTTCGTTTTTTCCTCCATCCATAAGTTTTTTTTTTTCACTTATAATTCGAAAAATATGGCGAAGCATTTTGGAAATTCTCAAGCGTTTGTTATGATCATGTTGCTAGGGTTGTTCTTGGTGCGGATTGCCTATGGACGGGAACTTCAGGGCTACCGCGGCGGCGGCGGCAACTGCCGATGGCGAGTTTGGAGGTTCGTTTAGTGCTGAAGGAGGGGCAAGTGGTGGTGCTAGTGGCGGAGCTTCTGGTGGAGCTAGTGGCAGCTTTGAATATGACGTACGCGGAGGAGTCGGAGGAAACGGTGGAGCTTCTGGTGGAGCTGGTGGCGGACACTCGTAGTTCGTGTTTTAATTATTATGGGGCAAAATCAAAAAATAAGGTCGTAGTCGAGCGTGCATGCATGGCATGCTCTTTGCTATTGACGAAAAATCAGTGATATGCCCTTTTCTTGAATAATTAAATAAATAGTTATGGATAAAGAATAAAAAAGTTGCTCAATGCCTCATAGTTTTTTTTTGGCAAGAGATTCTCTATGCTCGACAGTATTGTATCTCATGAATAATACTATCTCCGTTCTTTTCAAGTTGTTACACTTTTTCAACAATTTTTTCAAGCATTTTTTAAGCGTCTTGATGATGAATTTTAAAATAACTTTTTAAAGATTTTTTTTTTATACGGAATACTACAACACTTGAATTATCTCGTAAAACAAAAAATTCTTTAAAAATTATTTTAAAACTCGTCATCAAAGCGCTAGAAAACGCTTGAAAAAATTACTGAAAAAAGTATAATAACTTGAAAAGGACGGAGGTAGTAAGAGAATAAATTAAATTGTGAATATGTTTGAATTTTCTGGCTGTGTAGTAGTAGTAGTACTATATATATCCTTAGAGATTATGGTTTTTCTTTTTTCTATTTTTAAATTAGAATCGTGAAAGGTGTTTGTGGGAAAAGGGACGAGATTCGGAAATATAATGGACCTATTCTTAGAAAAAAGCAAAATATCTTTTCCGATCAGATCCAAAAGATGGAATCATGTTCGAGAATTAAATATTTTGGGCGTACCCAAGTGCAATAATACAAGCCATGCCCAAAAATAAATAAAAAAAAAAAATCATTAATTCAGTTATAAATTATTTAGTAAACAAGATTCAATGTTTAAACTATTACGTATATAATTGTTGAAGAAAAGGATATTCCGTAAAGCAACACCTTTTATACTATATCCGTCCCATATATCGATAATGTCATATATTTTTTTGGGCACGATAATCAAGAATAAGGTATAAAATGTAAGAAAAATGGCAGAGTCCACACTTTTTCAACAGTTAGCTTTTTCTAAAATAGACCGAGATATTATCTATGAGACAACCAAATCAGAAAAGCAGGACGTAATTTATGGATGGAGGAGTATATATCTCTCATTGTTGAGTTTTATGGGGATCATAGTGTTGTTGAGATAATTTACAAGAGGTCTCTTAGAGAATTGTGGAGAAAGAAGATGAGGACTTAATTTGCCCTAAATTTGGTACAATATACTAATAATGGACGGAGTGAAGAAGAACAACAATATGAATTTAATTGGGTTAGTTTCAAGTATTGTTATTCAATTGACATAATTGTTGAAGAATTTATAGGAATTTCAAGTTGTGTGGGAATATACCATAAAGAGAAGAGGAAATATACCACTGGAAAAGATATATACAGCAAGTTGATCTACATGCATTATTATGCATGTGAATATGAACAAGAGCATATGTTTATAACAACTTTTGTAGACGAATATATTTGATAGATAATGGCGAAAGAGGATGGGAAATTGAGAGATTCTACTTCTTTCTCCTCATTTTTATATGTGTGGTCAATTTTTATATATGATAAGTTTACTTTACTAAAATCCGATATTTAGATGGGATTATCACTTTTATAATCGCAATTTGTGAGAAGTTGATGTTATTCATGTCAAACTAGTATTGTACCCCGTGCTATGCACGAGATGTCACAAATGTAGATAAATCAATATTCAAAAAAGAATTGAATAAATAAATATAAAGATGATTGTAATAGATTATAATAATTTATTATATTTAAACGAAATTTAAAAATGACAAATCAATAAAAAAATATCAACAACAAATATTAAAATATCCATAATCGAACGATGTGGGTAAATTATTACTCTTAGTAAAACTCTCTCAAATATGACTTTAATGGACTATGTTATTTAGTTACAAAAAGAAATAATAAATATATTAAAATATAAGCACAAACACATATAATAAATAAACTAATCAAACAAAACATTGCTTACCGTTGATAATTTCACTATATGTAGTTGAAGATATCTATTAGAATAGCCGTAAAATAATCATAACCCTAAGATTGAGTAGTTGCACGTCCCATATGGACTACGATTCAGAAATATAATTTTTCTACCTGTTTTAATTTGCATACAAAATTTGTAAAATAAATGCAAATAAGGTCTTACATTAGTGGCAGGTTGAGCACCCAAAGTCTTTCCTTAGTGAGAAATTAAAAAATATTGGTTCAATTTTCACTAATGACGTGTGTAGTATTTTTTTTATTTTTTTTTTTTTTCTGCCTTGTGTATGACAAAATCTCACTTATAAAGTTGGATGTGTGATATATATATATATATATATATAATACATTTTCCAAGAATAGAAATATAAATTGTGAAACATATGAAATATAAATAAAATTTAGATCTAAATAATATTTAATCACAGATTTTAGATCTATCAATATAATATTAAAAAAAAAGTTGCATTTTGAAGCCAACTTTTTGAAGAAGCCACTACTTGGCTTTCATATATAGTATAGATAGGCTAGCTAGTTGCTTATTTATGCTACTACAGCTTCTTTAAACTGCATGTTTATGCCTCTTTTTTGTTTTTGGAAAAAATATATATATATGGACGAGTTAGTGCCTCCTCTTTTTCTTTTTTCTTTTTTAATTGCACATGTTCTTGATTACTAACAAGGGTCTAATTTAGTTGATGAAAAATCAACAGTGGTTTACAAAATAAAAATACTTGTTGTATGCAAACTAAAAGTATAAACTTAAGGAGCCCTAATAATTGGGTTAAGAGGGCTCGAATAGCTTAATAGCAAAATATGGAGAGATTGAATTGGCGAGGCCTGCTTATTTAGGCCCAAAAGAGAGAGTAAAGAGTCGATGTGTTTTTTAGTATGCGTTTATATGTTTCCGTTTATGCATATCCGCAGATTTTAGGGATAACGTGCCCGATCTAGATCTTGTTATGTTTAATTTTAAATTTGATTTAGGTTCAAATTTCTTGGATCTGTGAGTTTACGGATCTAAACTTGAATACATATTTTTCTTGTCATTTTTTTTAAATGAACTAAAATTCATAATAATAACATGATAATTATCTAAAGGTCATACAAACATTGAAAAATTTATAACAGCATAAACATAATAGCTATATAATGTGCATTGATAAATATTAAATAATAATAACAAAAATAATATGAATATATATATATATATATATATATATGAGGGAGATCATATAGAAATGAATCCCCTGTGTTAACTAAAAATAAATTTGGAATGTTCATTTTTTTAAATCAATGGTCAAGATTAAAAGGATGATTTCAACGTTATATTTTCCTAAACTAATACTTAAAGGCTATTTTAGTAATTCATTAAATATCTCATAACCACGAAAAAAGGAACGGCAACATAGAGATTGGATTTTTCTACTTTCTTTTCTATAACCGTTAAAAGCTTTTAAATATCATTCATTAAATTGATACAAAGCATAATCACATACAATAATTAATGGAAAGCAATAAGCCAATAACATAGTTGTCTGAATTTTATGTACTCATATAATGCTTCAGGAAACAAAAAACTGACACAAGCACCATACATAATATGCAATAATTTATTATATACTCCATCACTATGCAATTACAAAAACTATATTATGCAATAATTTTAATTGTATGCTACTTCAATATTAAAATAGGCATTAAGTTCTCATATACTGTGCAATAAGAAAAAAAAATTATATTTTGCTATAATTTATATTATATGCTATTACAATATAAAAAAAATGCAATAATTTATTATATACTAAGCAATGAGTTGTCCATCATTATACAATAATAACAAAAACTATATTATGCAATAATTTTTATTATATCCTATTACAATATAAAAATGTGCAATGGAATAAAAAGATATGCATTAACAAACAATAATAGTATATGAATAAAAAGGACAAATAATATAATTATAATCAATAATAAACAACAAACAATCCCACAAGAAAATAAAAAAATAATTTCGTGTCACCAAATCTAAATTATTGGCATGAATTTAGATGTAGACATATACGGTTATAAATTAATTTCAAAATTGTCTTCCAACTACATACTATTGTTCCTAAATCCTAATAATATTTTAGATTAGAGGCACAACATGTGTGGCCAGTGACACGGTGCAGCACAATCGCAAAACCTCACAATCGAACAGGCCTACAACTAAAAACAATACAAATAATGAATTGAGTTAAGTAATTTATTAGCTTTCAAGGCCTGACCACATTATGCGGCCGACCTCATACAAATCTTTGTCTTTAGATTATCGGTTGAAATTTGTTGAAAATAAGCATAAATAGTTGCATGAGTCGTTCCCGCATTCCAGAAATCACTCTTAACCGTCTATCCCAGCAATTTTAATTTATTTCCTAATAATGAAGGGAAATAATTGAGTGCGTCAACAATATGATCATAGGCTTGTCGAACCATATATATTATTGAAGTCAAGAAATAATCAATTTTATCATTATTTCATAATCAACGAATTCTTCAAAATAATTAATTCTTTCCCAAAAAATTCAATCATATTAGCTTCAAACATAAAATAAAATAAAATTAAATATATCGTCTGAAATGAAATGGTTAAATTGACGCAGACTTTTAACTATATTACTTGTATTTTCAATTGCCAAAAAAATATACGAAATTTGATTAAAGTTCGTATATTTTCTGATAATAACCAATTCGAAGAAAATGAACTCAAACTTTAAATCTGATTTATGTTGTAAATATATTATTTATGGACATTACTTAGTTAGGGTTTTTCTCTATTGTATATATATCTCATTGTACCCTAATTGTAAATACGGTGAATAAGATTAATGAGAAAACCCTACTTCTACCGCCGTCTTCTCCCTTCTCTCTTCTCTTCTGTGTTCTTTATTCTGCTCTATAATATTTCTTTACAACACGTTATCAGCACGATTGTTCTACTTTCACAGTTGGTGGTTGCTATAGGTAAAGAATGTGAAATTGTTTCCGATGCTATAAAGTTTTGTATATATAATTTCATATATATACATAGTTTTTGGCATATACATATTTTTATTTGTTCGCATACGACATCTTATATAGTTATCATAATCATTACATTAATTGGTATTCGTATGCATGATTTTTTAACCTGTATTATAATAATTGAATCTTAGGTCATAGTTTCTTTGGTACATTGATTATTGATAATGATAATATTGTTTATAATTAATCTTTGTTAGATTAGATCTTAATTTGAAGTTATATGTTATTTAAGAGTTTTATTTTGTTTGGACGATCTTGTATAGATCTAAATTCGCATATCTTAATTGTTGTATCATCATCGATTGTTTCCTGAATTAATATAATTATTGATTCTTAATATCTATATCTTATTGAGATATGCAATAATCATTTTTCCAGAAGAAACATGACTTTTCTATTCTTGATAATCTTTTATTTTTATTCTCTATCAAATTGTTTATTTGTTTCAATTCATTATTGCTCCTAATACATATATGAAGTTCGTACATATTATATGGAGTATATTTCTATGGCTGATTGCGTAATGCTTTCTTTCTGTGTTGACTATTGCTATTCTGGTTGTTTATATTGATATTATTGAGATAAATGGGTTGTCGGTCAAGAATAATTTTGATCCCAAATGAATAGGATTGTGTAGTTGGTTTGTTTAGTTGAATCAATTGGTGTTTTCATTCATATGAATTGATAATAGACAATTGATCTTTTGTTAAAAAGATATAAATATGTTGGTATGATGTTGTATTCTCGTATCATAAGAGATCTACTAGAGCTGTTATCAATAAAAGTAAAATAAATAGATCTATGTTTCGTGAGGTGACGATTCGATGAGTTTTTCAATCTATATTATATAATTGTTATATCATGATGATATAATAATAAGTGTTTCCTGAAGAAACATTTCAATTCTTAATAATCCTGAAGATTATTAACGTATTTTGTTATCAAATTGTTTATTGTTATTTGATTTATGTTGTTGCTCCCGAAGTAGCACAACTAATATTCGTGAAGAACATTTTGGATAATATATGATATATTTATCCTTATATTTATGGCGCTAAATTGCATAGATAGTTATGCATCATTAAACATAATGATTATGATTTGGGCCTCATCAAATCATGAGATATATATAAATTAATGTGACCAAGTGAAATGATGGTTACTGATTTTTTAACTATTTGTGTCCAGAAGATATAAATATTGATTTTGTCTTTGTAATTGCTCATGTAAGAGCCGGAAAATAAATATCATGTTTTGGATATGTTATTGTTTTATGAAAATCCTTAAGGATTTATTGTCGTACTCCTGTAGTAGTACAAAGGTTAAAACAATAATAAGCTTCTTATGAAATGTCATAATGCAAGCTAGATTGATTTATTCAAGTAGTGCCTATCATTGAACACTCCGGAAGAGTCTCTAACCAATTGAGCGGATATTGAGTCTCTAATCTACTGAGTGATTTTTGAGGGAATCATTGGCAACCAATTGAATAGATTTGGAGGTATGCCATAGGAAAGAATCGTGTCTTTCCAACAAGGTATGATTGTTGATATAAAAATATAGTATACCATGAATAATAAAACAACTATGTGATTTATTCGGCGAAATTCGATTATGTTGATTTAGATCTTGAAATCAAATTGTCGCATGATTCCGTGGTCAGTTTGCTTTAATCAAATGATATTATTACCATGTTAGACGATATTGAAATTGCTATGGTGTTCTTATGATTATGGAGTTTCGGACCAATTACGGCAGCTTGCTTACTCTTTCTTTTGTTGGTAATTGATTTGCTTTGAGATAATAGTATGTATCATGCCTATGCTAATTGTTTCTTTGGTATTATGATTAATTGATGGCGTATAGATTGAATTCATGTATCACAGATTTTTGAATATACGTATTTCAATCTCGACTAAGCATGAATTTTGTGGTTTGCAATTATGGATCCAGTATGCCTATATGAATAATAAAATCGCGGGTTTTGTTGATGAGATACGAGTTTATGTATACTTGCAACTCTGATGTTTATATGGCACTATGTGATATTGATAATTGCCTTCTAATAATTGAGTTATGAAACTCAAATTTTGTGGGTGACGTTGAATATGCTTATGCTTAATTTATCAAGATACATGTCTTCATCTTTTTTATGCGATCTGAAGAGATGTTGCATATTAATTAATATTTTTAGACTTTGTGCTTCTTCTCATGGAATGGTGTTTGAATGTGAGAATTGTTTTATTTATAATTTTTTTTGTATGGATTGAGAAACTCACTGAACAACATATGCGTAAGCATGCATGAAGGCGAAAGATTTGATAAATCTTTGAATAAGATACTCCTATTTCAGAACAATCTTTTAATTATTACAATTAAAAGTATCAATTCTCCCCTAGAACAATATCATTGAATTACATCTTCTATTTTTGTACTCCAGCAGTAGTACGCAGTTAAAATATTTATCAGAAATATTATTTTGTACTCTAACAGTAGTACATGAAAATATATAGCTTTTCCTTATGGTGATGGGGCGATCCCTGAAGGATCACGACAAAATTGTCTTAGTTTCTCCCTTTGATATAATTATTTGAGCTCATATTTTCAAATTGTGTACTCCAGAAGTAGTACATGACTAAACGAATTATATATAAGGATCGATCCTAAGTATTTTTCACTTCTATTGGAAGTCATTCGTAGTTTTCAAATGATATCTGAAGCACATGCTTCTACTTATAGAAGCACTCGAGGGAGATCTAAGAATTTTTTTTTATTCTAATGTGCTGAAACAAGTGTGAGCATCGAGGTCAAGAATGTAATTATTCACCTATATAGCCCGTGACTATGAAGATTTTGAATTGCATCTATTAGTTTGCCTGAAGCAAACTCGATAACTGTAACATCAAAACAAAATTTTGGAGAATATTATTCATTAACTCTCACTGAAAAAAGGGGGAGAATTTTCATAATTCAAATGACAATATCCTTATTGTCATTTTGATCAATATTCCCTATTGAAAAGTTCATTATCTTCCTCTTTGGAAAAGTAGTGTAAAGAGAAATCATGTTGCAATGAATTTAAAATACGCAAATTATTCTCAAATTTATTAAAGCATGAGTGTTTAGGTCATTCCCCTTATAATTAGTGCGTGATCATAAAAATCATCATTTCCTTATCTGCTAATTTTATTTATCACCACCAAAACGTACCGCATTGGCTCTAAGAAAAATTACGTGTACTCTCCGTCAAGAATAAAAAAATTTTGATAGAGCCAAATTATCGGGGATCATTTGATTAATTGGTACGTTATTCTTATAATCCAACTAAATCATTTCACAGCATTAGGGGGAGATATGGATGAAAGAATGCCGCAAAACTCTTGTTGGATTAAATATTAATTCACGCACTACACAAAATGAACTTAAAAGTTCAAAATAGTTATTGACTGCCAATGGAGTGATTTTATATACATGTTTATATGCACCATACTGAACTGAAGTTCTTCATGAACTAAATAAATTGATTGATGCTCTCAACGCCTGAAGCGTGAAAACTATTTTGGTGCTAAAGATAAAATTTGCGGTAGTAATATCAAATTATTAAATGATATTACTCTAGCAAACCTCCTGAAGAGGATCGTCCTGCAGACGAGAATCCCATATGATATCACTCCATATATAGAACCTCCTGAAGAGGATCGTCCTGTAGACGATAATCCCATTATATTTGTAAGTGCACTAAATAATTATAATATTGAGACACCGGGATTACGGAACGACCAAATTAACTTTATTATTGGAAAATGATGGATAGATCTGGTTACTGTTGGTTGTGTGTTGTCATGAAGACAATTCAGGAGAAACATATCGAAATGTTATAAGTGTCGACAATATTTACCTCAACCATTACCGGTATAAGTTTGATATGATGATCTAGATCCAAGAATAAATATGATATTATTGTGCCAGAAGCATTTGGTGAAAATGAAAGATGTTGAGGTCGAGCTTCACTCGCTAAATAGACGAAAAGTCTATTATTCCTCTAAAATTTATTCTTCAAAACATGTTGTCCCAGTAGGACACAAATGATTATTTCTAAAGAGGAATCAATTTTAATGAGGTGGTTGAAAATAAGGAGTAGCTAGGTTAGCTAGAGACCCTTAATTGATTAATTCTCCTGTTATGCATTATGTTCCGTTATGTAACCTATGGCAGTAATTAGTAAATATAGATATCTTATGATTGATCATAATGATCTCATTTATATAAGTCATTGGGCGCCGATATCTATATATGTCCTTGTTGGATTTGAAATTCCTTATATGAAGGAAAGTGAAATCGCAACATGTATTATAATAAGTTTGTCCTCCTGAAGTAAGGATATGCTAATAATAAGATATGTTCTTGCGTGTTTAACAAAAGTTATTTGAATGATTTTGGGAATATTTCTGATTATATTGATTGATAGATCTGGGATACATCTTACCCTTATCATTGATGTTATATAAATTGTTACACGCAAAGAATTTGAGAAAAGATAACTCATATTTAATGATAGAGATTTTGGAAAATGAAAGACTTTTGGGTAAGTCTAAATATTATCTTGGCTTGCAGTCCGAGTATATCCCTGAAGGAGATTATAACAATCCGAGTATTTCCTTGAATGAGTATTATATTAGTCGATTTGTTTGATGTGAATTTCAAAATGTATAAATCGCATCTATTTATCATCGCATATCATCACTTGAAGTGTATAAGATAACAAAGAAATTATGAACCAGAAGTTCATTATTATGAGTACCAGAAGTACTACTCTATCAGGCCTGATACCATCAACTTTAAATTGCTAGCAAAAATGAAAAATTTCTCCTAGAAGGAGATATACTTATATGATGGTAATCATATTCTTTGTTATCTTCAAGGTATAAGAAACCTTGGTCTAAGATTTTGAGATTCTCTTGGAAGCGGATATTTTTAAATGATGTTGAAAATGATGTTTGTTGATCTTCAAGGTTCATTAGAACTTGATGATAGATATTGAGATAGATAATGGTGGATTATTAGGATGCTTGCAATGTTTTTTTTTTCGGACTAGTAAATTGATAAACCCCCCAATATCCTATGTAAGGATATATAAAGATTATCTTGTGTTGCACATATGAGTTCTAGAATAACTATTGTATATCTAGTGATAATTTTGCAGATTTATTCACTAGACCTCCCCACGTCTATGTATGAGAAATATATGCATGAGTATTGGAATATATTGTATTGAATGATTGTTGTTTTGAGGGGGAGCGACAAATTAATTATTTTTGAAAATTTGGTCATGAAGACCGAAATATGATAATCCCGAAGATTATACCCTGAAGGCCAAATAGTTGTACTCTTTTTCCCTTACTAAGTTTTTCCCAATGGGTTTTCTTAGTGAAGGTTTTTAATGAGGCAACTAATGCAACACATGAGTATGTGTATGTTATGTACTCTTTTCCTCTGCTGAATTTTTCCCACATGGTTTTTGCGGAGAGGTTTTTAACGAGGCATGAACATCACGTCGTAATGTCAAGGGGAGTGTTGTAAATATATTATTTATGGACATTACTGAGTTAGGGTTTTTCTCTATTGTATATATATCTCATTGTACCCTAATTGTAAATACGGTGAATAAGATTAATGAGAAAACCCTACTTCTACCGCCGTCTTCTCCCTTCTCTCTTTCTCTTCTGTGTTCTTTATTCTGCTCTATAATATTTCTTTACAACAATTTACAAATAGTTGTACTCTTTTTCCCTTACTAAGTTTTTCCCAATGGGTTTTCTTAGTGAAGGTTTTTAATGAGGCAACTAATGCAACACATGAGTATGTGTATGTTATGTACTCTTTTCCTCTGTTGAATTTTTCCCACATGGTTTTTGCGGAGAGGTTTTTAACGAGGCATGAACATCACGTCGTAATGTCCAAGGGGAAGTGTTGTAAATATATTATTTATGGACATTACTTAGTTAGGGTTTTTCTCTATTGTATATATATCTCATTGTACCCTAATTGTAAATACGGTGAATAAGATTAATGAGAAAACCCTACTTCTACCGCCGTCTTCTCCCTTCTCTCTTTCTCTTCTGTGTTCTTTATTCTGCTCTATAATATTTCTTTACAACAATTTACTAGTAGTATTTTTTTTTTTTCGTTTTTCTTTTCTTGGTTCTTATTTGAAATACATACGTTATAAGAAAGTCTAATTATCATTTTATTTTAGGTTTTGGAGAAGCTGGTTGGAAAATACAGTAATAAATTTAGAAGTTTCGAATAATCCCAATTTCCTCGCCTACACTCCACCATGTCACCACTCTATACACAAGCAGTCTGCAAATATGAAGCTCCGATCCATATATATTCGGATTTAGTGCACAGTCTTTTTCCATGGAGTCCACTACTTCATATTCATGAGCTTTCACAATTCACATACCCATTTCAATTTCAAATGGTATAAAGCAAAGCAAAGCAAGCAATAAGAAGATAGATAGAATAAACCGCCCTATTTCAACCGCCCTTTTCCTTTTATTCTTCCCCCCCCCCCCTCCCCCCCTCCTTTTTTTTCCATTTTCTTCAAATATATCCTTCCTTTCTCAACTCTATATAGATCTCCCTCCCCTCCCTATTTCCTCATCTCTATTCACTGCAAAAAAAACAGACTTCTCTTTCAAGCAACAACCCCTCCTTCTATCTCTCTCTCTCTCTTAACTCAGTAACTCACAGTCTCTGTTTTTTTCCCCTGTTTTCGACTCTCCCATGGCGCCAACGAACGATCCCGCCAACTCAATCTACGCTGCTGTGAAACCTACCAAAAAGAACACCGTCTTCGACCTCGTCGGCGGGAAACTCTCCGTCAGGAATGTTCCGTTACTGTCCGAAATCCCGGCGAACGTCACTTTCAGGAGCTTCTCCGACGTGGTGCAGTCCTCCGCCGCACCGCCGGCGATCTTCGACCGCGCGGTGTCCCTCTCTGACAAGGGCGGGTTCCTGGGGATAAGCCAGAAGGTTGCCTCCGACCGCCTCACGACCTCCATCGGAAAATTCAAGAACCGCGACTTCGTCAGCATCTTCCGGTTCAAGACATGGTGGTCGACTCAGTGGGTCGGCAACTCGGGCTCCGACATCCAGATGGAGACTCAGTGGGTGATGCTCGACGTCCCCGAGATCAAGTCGTACGCCGTCATCATCCCCATCGTCGACGGCAGCTTCCGCTCCGCCCTCCACCCGGGCACCGACGGCCACGCCCTCATCACCGCCGAGAGCGGCTCCTCCTCCGTCAAGGCGGCGTCGCTCGGCGCCATCGCCTACATCCACGTCTCCGACAACCCCTACACCCTCATGAAGGACGCGTACACCGCCGTGCGCGTCCACCTCGACACCTTCCGCCTGATCGAGGAGAAGTCGGCGCCGCCGCTCGTGAACAAGTTCGGGTGGTGCACGTGGGACGCCTTCTACCTGACGGTGGAGCCCGCCGGGATCTGGCACGGCGTGAAGGAGTTCGCCGACGGAGGCCTCTCCCCACGCTTCCTCATCATCGACGACGGGTGGCAGAGCATCAACATCGACGGGGAGGACCCACACAAGGACGCCAAGAACCTGATCCTGGGTGGGACCCAGATGACAGCGAGGCTCCACAGATTCGAAGAATGCGAGAAATTCCAAAAATACAAGGGGGGATCCATGGTGGGACCCAACACCCCCGCATTCAACCCCAAGAAACCCAAAATGCTAATCAACAAAGCCATCGAGCTAGAGATGGCCGAGAAGGCACGTGACAAAGCGGTTCAGGCCGGAGTCACCGACCTTTCCAAATTCGAAGCCGAAATCGAGAAATTCCAAAAAGAGCTCGACAGTATGTTCGGAGGCAACGACGACGAGAGTCGTCTGGGGGCAAAAAGAGCTGCTCCGGGTGCTCTTGCAAGACGGAGAATTCGGGGATGAAAGCGTTCACAAAGGACTTGAGGACAAATTT
Source organism: Mentha longifolia (assembly GCA_001642375.2). Lineage (NCBI taxonomy): Eukaryota > Viridiplantae > Streptophyta > Magnoliopsida > Lamiales > Lamiaceae > Mentha > Mentha longifolia. The sequence goes on along the minus strand of CM038113.1, from coordinate 12,167,911 downwards.
CAAAGGATTGGACGATATATATGTGTGGCATGCGTTGGCCGGTGCATGGGGGGGAGTTAGGCCCGGGGCCACTCACCTCAAGGCGAAGATCGTGCCGGCCAAGCTCTCGCCGGGGCTGGACGGGACCATGACCGATCTGGCGGTGGTGAAGATCATCGAGGGCTCCATCGGCCTCGTGGACCCCGATCAGGCAGATGACTTCTACGACTCGATGCACTCTTATCTTGCTAAGGTCGGGATCACCGGAGTCAAAGTGGACGTTATACATGTAAGTACAAGCTAGCTTTAATTAATACTTACGGAGTAGTATATATGATGAGTTGTGTGTGTTTAATTAATTATTGTGTTTCATGTACGCAGACACTTGAATATGTAAGTGAGGAGTATGGGGGTAGAGTTGAGCTAGCAAAGGCTTATTACAAGGGCTTGTCCAAATCTGTCGACAAGAATTTCAATGGAACCGGTCTCATTTCCAGTATGCAGCAGTGCAATGATTTCTTCTTCCTCGGAACAGAGCAGATCTCTATGGGAAGAGTCGGTAAGAATATTATAAATATAAATATAAATATATACACGTGGCATACATACTTGATATTTTAATTTAATTTAATTTGTGTCGTGGATGGGTGGGGAATTGGAACAGGGGATGACTTCTGGTTCCAAGACCCAAATGGCGACCCCATGGGAGTTTACTGGCTGCAGGGGGTCCACATGATCCACTGCGCCTACAACAGTATGTGGATGGGGCAGTTCATCCAACCAGATTGGGACATGTTTCAGTCCGACCATTGTTGCGCCAAATTCCACGCTGGATCTAGAGCTATTTGTGGTGGCCCCGTCTACGTGAGTGATTCTTTGGGAGGCCATGACTTTGATCTCCTCAAGAAGCTCGTTTTCCCAGATGGTACAATCCCTAAATGCATGCATTTCGCCCTCCCCACTAGAGATTGCCTCTTCAAGAACCCTCTCTTTGATAGCAAGTCCCTCCTCAAGATTTGGAACTTCAACAAGGTATAATATAGTACCCTCCTCCAAATGGACCATATATGCCTGACTGGTTCGGTTTTTAAAACATTGGTATTGATGTCCGATTTTTAACAAAATTGTGCAGTATGGAGGCGTGATCGGGGCCTTCAACTGCCAGGGCGCCGGGTGGGACCCCAAGGAGCAGAGGATCAAGGGCTACTCCGAGTGCTACAAGCCACTCACCGGCTCCATCCACGTGTCCAACCTCGAGTGGGACCAAAAGCCCGAGGCGGTGAGCCTCGGAGAAGCCGAGGAGTACGCCGTTTACCTAACCGAGGCGGAGAAAATCGTCTTGACTACTCCGGAATCCGGCCCCATCTCGGTGACGCTGCAGCCATCCACCTTCGAAATCTTTAGCTTCGTCCCAATCAAGAAAATCGGGGCCGATGCTAAATTCGCGCCGATCGGGCTAACGAACTTGTTCAACAGCGGAGGGTCGATCCAAGGGTTGGTGTACGATGAGTACGTGGCGAAGGTTGAGGTTAAGGGTGAAGGCACGTTCTTGGCGTATTCTAGCATTGCCCCTAAGAAGACTTTTGTGAATGGAGTGGAGGAAGTGTTCCAGTGGAGTGGCAATGGGAAGGTGCAAGTTAGCGTTGGTTGGTATGAAGAGTGTGGAGGAATTTCAAACGTTACTTTTGTTTACTAATTAAAAATCTTCAATCCTAACTACTTGGATTTGAGATTTTATAAAATTGATGATGCATATGGTAAGAAAGTGTGACTGCCTGTGATATACAACAGGTTAAGAAATTATGATGTATTTTGGGTTTTTATTTTTATTTTATTGATTTTGGTTTTGTTTTGTATAAATAATGTCCTGTTTGAAAGGCCAAGAGTTGCCTATGGAAGGGATGTTCGGTTTATGTTTCATGTTTCTGCTGTACAAGATTTGCTTTTGCAGTTTAATCTTACTTTTCCTAATTCAAGAATTGAACTTTCATTTTCGATTTTGGTTCGTAAATACTGATATTTAGTTGTCACTATGAGATAGTTAAAAAAAATCATAAAGATTGGCACTAATAAATTCTTGAGAAAATGGGAATGATTTTTGTTTTAGTATATGTAGCATTAAAAAAAATATTCGTATTGTTCCGATCCATCATGTGCACGGCACGTGTATATATATATAACACATCTCATCAAATTCAATTCAATAATGCATAATAGTCAAGATATTCAATTAATTCCAGTCATAAGGAAATCATCAGTATGAAATTCTTGAAAAAATAAGCATAATTGCAGTCTATAGTGTTTCCAACATCGTAAAAAATGTTCTCATGCTCGGCGAAGTAGTTTATAAAGATAAAACAATTATTAATATTTAGTTTTACATCGACTCCAAATATATATATATAGGAAGAGTTCGCATGCAAATAAATCTTAGTATGAGAAATGCGAAATATGCTTAAAGCTATACAAAATTATGCTTAAAGCTAAACAAAATTATGCTTATGGTAATTGTGCTTATAGCTTATTTTATATAGCTTTAAGCATGATCTTGTATAGCTTTAAGTATATTTCACATTTCTCACACTATGATTTATTTTTATAGTTCTCCTTGTGTTAACTAGAAACAAATATAGACCATTGATTTGAAAAGATTTACGGTGAAGATCATGCTTAGATTATGGCTGGAAAAAATTATAAAAGCCACATCTCCACTACCTGATATTATAGGCAACTAACTAGGGAATTAGAAATTAGGTCCATATATTTTCAACATTATTCTACATGCAGTTAAGATTATACGGCGAAATCAAAGAAGTACTAGCATCACGTAAATTCAAAAAAAATATACTCCCTCCGTTTTTTTTTTTTTTTTAAGTGTCTTAGTTGCTATTTTTGTTATTTATTTTTAAGTGTCCAATTTTGGAAATTGATAACATAATAGCTAAATTTTTCCAACTTTACCCATATAATTAATGTTATATATAAGGTGGTGTGCATAAAAAGAGAATAATAAATGAGGATAATATGTAAATTTACATATTTTCTTGTTATTTGCGATTGGTGACACTTATAAAAAAACAGAGGGAGTATAGAAATACATATATGCAATAAAATTGATGCAATTAAACAATTAATAATCCAAATTCTTTTAAATATGTATAAATAAATTATTTATGTAATAATTAAGGAGATAATATGCAATAAAATGTGAGCTATAAATTAATCAGATAATATGCAATAAATTCTTTTTGCAATAATTAACGAGATAATATGCAGTAAATTACTTATGCATTAATTGATGAGATAATATGCAATAAATTTTGTATGCAATAATAATGAGATTAATATACATTAAAGTGTAAGCTATAAAGCAATAACTAAACACATGCACAATCAAAAATAATAAACTAAAATACTTATAAATAATAATAAAAAAAATAGTAAGTAGCAAAAAAATATTATAATAAGCAACAGCAACAAAAAAAAATTATGCAATGCATAATATGCAACAAAAAACGCATTACTAAGCAATAAATAATACTACCTCCGTCCTTTTCAAGTTGTTACACTTTTTTTCAGTATTTTTTTCAAGCGTTTTTAAGCGTTTTGATAATGAGTTTTTAAATAACTTTTTAAAGATTTTTTTCTTTTACGGGATACTATATAAAATTCTTTAAAAAGTTATTTTTAGAAAAATACTATAAAAAAATTACGGGATACTATAAGTGTTGTAGTACCATCAAGACGCTCGAAAATGCTTAAAAAAATTACTAAAAAAAGTATAACAACTTAAAAATGACGGAAGTAGTACTTTAATAAGCAATAAAAATGTTCTACTAAATAATGACAAAAAATGCCAAATAGAAAAAGATAATGGAAAATATAATATAAACCAATAAATATTTGTGATTTATTAACGCCAAGATTCTACGACTAATAAAGCGAAAAACACGAATTAATTCCAGAAATTAAGGAAGGGCAGTTACAAATACACATCATCTTTAATTGAAGTTTTATCTTGATGAGCGACTCAGATTCATTTTTAGTTAACAACGTATGGAACTATTTCTATATGATCTCTCATATATATATATATATATATATAGCGAACTACCAACCTCTCCTAATAACTCTAAGGGTGTGTTTGGTAAAGAAGATGAACCAAGATGAACCAAGATGAGAGAGATCATCTTGGTTCATCTCACTGTTTGGTAACAACTAAAATAAACTGGAGGGCCCGAGATGAATACAAGGCCCGTTGATATTTCACTGTTCCGCCTTGTTTAGTCATCTCACATTTTTGGTCGGATGAGGTGAACTCATTAAACAGTAAAACAATACTTTCTCTCTCTTACCATTTTACCCTTATCTATTTATAAATACGATTTTCAATAATATAATAATAATAATAATAATATAATAATAATAATATAATAATAAATAATAATAATAATAATGTAATAAAATAATAATAATAATAAATAATATAAAATAAATAATAACAATATAGTAATAATAATAATAATAATAATAAATCAAGAATAATAATAATAATGTAATAAAATAATAATAATAATAGTAATAGTAAATAGTAATAGTAATAATTATAATAATAGTAATAATAATAAATAATAATAATATTAATGTAATAAAATAACCATAATAATAATAAATAATATCAATAATAGTAGTAATAATAATAATAATAATAATAATAATAAATATTAATAATTAATAAATAATAATAATAATAGTAGTAATAGCAATAGTAACAATTATAATAATAGTAATAATAATAATAAATAATAATAATAATTTAATAATAATAATAGTAATAATTATAATAATAACAAGAATATAATAATAATAATAAATATAATAATAATAATAATAATAATAATAATAATAATAATAAATAATAACAATAATAGTAATAATTATAATATAACAAGAATAATAAAAATAATAACTCAACAATATAATAATAATAATAATAATAATAATAATAATATAATAATAATAATAATAATAATAATAATAATAATAATAATAATAATAATAATAATAATAAATAAAGGGTACTATTTAATCTCAACGATAAAAAGTGAAATCGGTAGGGGTATTTAATAAGGGTAAAATAGTCAATTTAAATTTTAATCTAGAGTTTTGCAATTTGTACCAAACACAATATGATATCATCCGAGTCTGAATTGTTTGCTACCAAATGGTGAGATGAATGATTCATCTTGACACTATTCATATGAGTCATCTTGAGATGAATCATCATTCTTCATCTTGAGATGACTACCAAACGCAGCCTAAATATACCCACCCTTTTAATTTTACAACTCTTCTACCCACTTTTTCAAATTAGTACTAATTTACCCTCAATTCCCCCAAAACCAAATTCAAATTTTAGAATCTCTCAATTTCTTTTTCCTCTTACAATCCTGTCTCTCTCTCTCTCATCCTCCTCCCTTTCTTCTTCCTCACCCTCTCTCTCCCTCTCTCTCTTTAAAAATTCAACAATTGGTGAGTCTCTCAAGCACAATGTTCAGCGCCGCCGTGGTCCCCCGCAAGCCAATCGTCGGCACCACAACCCTTCGCTCCCTCCCGAACTTGAAGCAAGGGGCTCTGTTCGGCCTGAGATCCGGCAGTGCTACAAGGTGAAGCTGGTGACTCCGGATGGGCCGGTGGAGTTCGAGTGCCCCGACGACGTCTACATCCGCAGATCTGGCCTCGAGCTTTGTATATGGCGGAGACGCTGTGGTAAGGGAGCCCGGAGCCGCGACGGCGCGGCGAAGAAGAGATTTGCGGAGGCGCCGGATTCGACGGCTAACTCTTGCCGGATTTTACAATTTAGAAGGGGGATAATTTACTATATATACATTATCTCTCTCCAATTCAAGGTCCTCTTGTTGAAATGCTTGTTTTGGAAGTTGGTAATGGCAATCCAAATTCAACCAAATAAATATGTGTTCTGAACTCAATTAATCTTTCTAGATAAAATCTTTCTATTGGCTTTTGGAGATTCTGCAATGTTTGCGCATATATTATGCTGCTTTGTTTTTTTTTTTTTTTTTTTTTTTTTGCTGAATTTGGTGTTTGGGTTGATTTTTCAGATTGAAATTATTTGTTGATGATTGTGATCGGAGCAGTGACTGCAAATAAGGTTGCTGAATTTACTTGGCTCGACAGTTTGTTTCTGTGTTTTGTTGCTATGGAGGTTACTTTTTATTTTTTGAATTTTTTTCTATTTTCAGTTTTGCGGTACGAATTATGTAATATCGTACCCAGTCTAGACTATATGAACGATTTATATTATTTCGTACTTATATAGTTGTGGTGTTACGAATTGTTTTTTTATTGTTTCCTGGTGTAAATTTCAATATTACTTATGGCAGTATTTAAATATACTAACTTATTTCTGATTGTAGTGGGTTGAGATTTTTTGAAGTTTGTTATTTTTGATTTTGGGAGATGTATTTCAATATATGTTAAATAATCGGTACGAATTGAACAATATTAGTACCTGATAATCATAGGTAATCGGTACAAATCGAACAATATTCGTACCGATAGAAATATAAAAATTTATTGTTGTTCCTGAATTGGTATTACATTATAGGTAATCGGTACGAATTGACCGATATTCATACCGATAATCATAGGTAATCGGTACGAATTGACCGATATTCGTAACGATAATCATCAGTAATCGGGTACGAATTAATCGATATTCGTACCGATAATCGGGTACGAATTGACCGATATTTTTTGATTTTTTTATGTTAGATAATCGGTAGTTTTTGATATTTTGATTTTGCTACGATTTTCGCCAAGGGGTGGGTAGTTTTTGATTTTTTTATGTTAGATACTCGGTACGAATTGACCGACATTCGTACCGATAATCATAGGTAATCGGTATGAATTAATCGATATTAGTACCGATAGTTTCATGCTTAATTATGTAAATCGTACTATATTATAGGTAATCGGTACGAATTGACCAATATTCGTACTGATCACCATAAAAAAAAAAAAAACAAAACAAAAAAATGAACAAAAGGAAAAGAAAAATGAAAAAAAAAGCTGAAAAAAAAATAAAGAAAAATAAAAATGAAAAAAAAAAGGAAAAAAAAAAGAAAAGGAAAGGAAAAAAGAAAAGACTGAAAACAAAACAAAAAAAAATGAACAAAAAGGAGAAGAAAAAAATAGCTGAAAAAACAAAAATAAAGAAAAATAAAAAAAATGAAATGAAAAAAAAACTGAAAAATGAAAAACCAAAAAGAAAAAAAAAGACAAAGGAAAATAAAGAAAAAGGAAAAAAAACATAAAAAAAGAAGGAGAGAACCCATGTGCATTATGGGCAAACTTGTCCAATTTTAAAAATTTAGATAGATGAAATGTAAATTAAAAGGGATGAGTAACTTTTGATTTTTTTATATGAGGTTGGGTAGTTTGAGGTTTGCCCCTATATATATATATATATACTCCTCCATTTTATATAAAATAACACATTTCAATAGTGCTTTTCTGGCACGTTTTTCCACGCTTCTTGATGATGAGTTTTAAAATGGATTTTCGAAGATTATTTTTTTTACGGGATACTATGACTCGTAGTATCCCGTAAAAAAAATAATTCTTCGAAAATTCATTTTAAAACTCATCATCAAGAAGCGTGGAAAAGCGTGTCAGCAAAAGCCAAAAAGAAATATGTCATTTTAAGTGAATAGAGAGAGTATTATATATAGTTTTACATTGTCCGCACACGTATTGCAATGAAACAATTCATTAAAATGAGAGTAGCATTGTTTGTGGTACAATAAATTCAATTTCCACGTAGTGGTGGTTAGATTACCCAAGTTAGGGGAAAATCATTTAAATTATTGATAATTATCAAAGTCTTGACGGCTGCATCAGGGCTACTGCTACTGGCTTCCAACTAGAATCTTCTTTTACGATATGCCACGTGTCGGGCTGAATTGTAGGTGCGTACATTCACGACTTTATTTATGACGCATTTTCGTATATTATTGCTAACTAGAAATAAACCTTGAATAAAGATATTTGACGGTGGGAAATATTTGGGCGATACATTTCTCATTTGTCTTGACATTATTGATTATAGAAAGAATATATACATACTGCCAAGTTAAATTTAAAAAATCACACCAATAAAATTTTGACTCGTATCAAAAATAATAAAGACAAAGTCGTTCGGATCATCCATAAAATTGTCGCATACCATAAAAACATAGTCACATGTATAATAATATGGCATACTATATCATGCTTAATTAAGAAGAATTTAATGAGATCAAACGCACTAAATCAGATGTTAATATCAAATTTTAATTAAAAAAAGCCACGAATCATATCATATCGTGTTTAGATCACATTTAAAACTATATCGATGAGGGTCAAGTTGTCATTTTCATATAGATACCATTGAAATAAAGATACATAAATGCATATACATACAGTACATATATTTAGGAATCGACCTGATCTATTGATTTTTCCATGATTTGATTTGTTCATCTGCGGTTGTAATGAAAAAATAAAAAAATAAATAAAAAAAATATAAAAAAAAAATAAAATATATATATATATATATATATATATAATATATATATATATATATATATAGGGATGCGTTATGGTGAAAACTAATTATTACGTGAAAACTGCAACCCATCATAAAATGTTGCATTTTATGCACAAAAGTGTTGCATTTTATGCATAAAATGTTGCATTCTCATGATGATGCATTATATGCATAAAAATAATATAAAATAATATATTTTATTATGCAACATTTTATACACAAAAATGTATCATTTTATGCATAAAATGCATAGGTTGCAGTTTTCACGTAATAATTAGTTTTCATATGATCTACTACCTATATATATATATATATATATATATATATTTGCGATTTAAATTATTTGTGATGACTCAAAAAGGCCATGCTAATGGGTTAAAATAAATCATCTTCATAATTTTATACTCCCTCCGTCTCAACGAAAGGAATACATTTTATTTTTTTATACTTCACATATATTCAAAAAATATCTTACTGTCGTCGGGACGGGAATGGAGGGAGTATTCAATTAGCAATTTAAGGAACATAACTATCAAATCACACTCATAAGTATATTAAGAAAATATATTATAAGGGTGTGTTCTCTTTGAGTGATAGGAAAAAGAAGAGAAATGAAAAGGATGGAAAATATAATCCCAAAATGTGGTCCCCTACTTGGTTTAAGTATGGAAAGGTGGGAAAATATTTTCACTCCAAGTGAGGATGAAAATATTATCCCAATTTGATGTGAAAAGGAAGGAAAAGGGTTGCCCGGGGAAAATTTTCCCTCCTGTCCGGGAAAAATTATCATTCATACAGAACATGAGAAAATGTGGGAAAAATGAGGAATGTTTTCATTTTCCCTCATTTTCCTATATAAAGAACGTCCCCTAAAAGAAAAAGAAAAAGAAAAAAAAAATGAAAGGATAATGGTGCATTTAATAGAACATGCATGACATCCTTTCATGTGAATATCTTACTTTCAGTAGAAGTGGTGACTAACTGAAAGCAAAGAAATCCAAACTAACACTTGGAATAAAACATTGGACTTTGACCAAGATTTTTACCAAAATCTTGGATAATTGTCGGCTGAGAGTTGATATTTTCCAAGAAACAAGTGTTCGGTTTTCTCATTTTTCTTAATTTCTTTTGTAAAATTAAGATCTTTTATTTTCTACGTATTAGTATTATATATGCATGGTCCTAAACAGGCCAACCACACATATTTGCTTCTAGCAAATATTTACGTGTTGTTGGATGATAATTAACTAACTTAACCGACTTATTGACCGACAAAAGTAAGACTATTTCTCTTTCTTTTACTTTTCCTTTTTCTTTTTCTTTTTCTTTTTTATTTACGTAGGTTTCTTTATTCTTGAATTATGTCTCAGGACAAGCCACTGATTTTGCCTGTAAATTCGGAACAATTTCGGGGGATGAATTTTGAAGAGTACTGAAAATGATTATCAATTAATATTTAATCTGATATGACCGTCATATGAAGAATTCACACATGAAACTGAGTATATAAGTATAGTAATTAACTACGAGTTATTTGGTTAAATTCTTGTTTATGATCCCACCTTTGGTTTGATTTACAAAAACGATCTCACCTTTATTTTTTTTAAGAATAGCATGACATTTATATTATTTCTTTTACAAAAATAGTTTAATTTTAGTTCTACCAAAAAGTACTCTACATAACAATGATTATTTCAAATGTAAATTCCGGCCACATAACTCATCAGATGAAGATGAACGACATACTATCAAAAAGATCTTTAAGTGTAAAACAATTTAGACTTTGGTTTCATAATTATCGGTCGTCTATTTAGTCTTAAATTAAAAAAAAGTGATTGCACTGCAACATTGAACTTTCGGAATAGATTCTGGGCAAATCTCAAGGGTAGAGCTAGAGGGTATTAGAGGCTTCTTTAGCATCTCCTAGCAAAAATAATATTTTCTTTTCACCTTATATATATATTTTTAATTTTCCAATTATTACACGATTTATTGTTGATTTATTTATTTTAGCACCCTCGGAGCTGTATTTTTGAATTCTAACAGCTCCACTAACAACTTAGGAGTTCGATCAATGACACAACCACTCAAATCGATGGGCTTGACTTGAGATTTTTAATGGTATGTTCAATTTCATATTTGATGGACAAATTAGTGGTCAATTAAGTTTCCTTAAAGTCGGACCATTTTTATAAAGAAATCTCAAGAGTCGGACATATTTATGCAAAAAATTAAAAATCAGACCATTTCTACACATCAAACCAAAAGTGAGAGCATAACATACTTTAGTCTAATTATTTTGTACTAAGATTTGATCACATCACCATGAAATCTAAGAAAAATCACACGTGTTGGAGGAGTATTTATTGGATTTGACTGGATATTGTCAGGTAAAGAATTCCATCACTTTGTTCAATCCATAAATTACTCTGAATTATTCGTCACTCCTCAATAACAAAAGTAAGAGATATAGTTTTACTTAAATAAAAAAGTAAAATAGTAAATCTTGATTTATGACATCTGGTCGGGTATGATAGAGTTAATTACGCGTTTGAACTATTATACATTATATATATATGCATTGCCTTTTAATTTCGATAGCACAGATGCGGTGGTCAATTCGAGGAAATCAAGAATAAGATCAATTGATTATTTTGTCATTTTCTGGGCTGTTTTCACCAGCTTAAGAAATAAAAACCATATTTTCCAAATCTTCCCATAAAAGCAATACCGCCGACATCGGGATAGACACGTGTCAGTTAATCTACGGCGGGTGCGACCGACCACGGTTTTAATTAATGACTCAACGTCATAAGTCATAACTGTCACTAACTACCATTTAACCGCTTAACGTAATATCGGCTTCAGTTTGAAAAATATGCATCGACTTCAACTCTCCAAAGCACCGCCTCATTTATTTTTATTCATTTTCTTTAATCGTTTTAATTTCTCTCCTTTTGTTTGGTTCTAAGGCCCATTATAGATTTATGGGCCTATAATTATTTAGGCTTGTAGGCCCGTTCATAAAGCCTTTTATGATTCAAATACGATATCCTACGGTTTTCTATCAGACCAGAATAGAAAATAATAAGGCCCAGCCCATAATATAATAAGGCCTACACCCCCATATTATAGTGCTGAAAAAAATGTTATTTATCTTGTCGATATCTTGAAAACATATGTTGTGTCGATGTTTGACATATATATCGTCACGCTTACTAGAATTTGGGATGCAATAAAAAATATTTTTCGGCATTGAAATATGAGATGCAGGCCAAAAAAATTACTACAAAGTTCAGGATTTTAAAAAAATAAATCAAAATTCATGTCATAAATCAAAAAATGGTGAAAGTTCAGGTTATATAGATTATAAATACTCCTTTTAACATTGAATTACGCTAGATATTTTTCCCCTTCTATCTAATGAATTCTTATTTTAACATTGAATTGATTCCAGTTCTTCCTTAAAATGTCGATACTCGACGAATATTTGTTTAGTTAATTAAAAGTATAATAATTCAATAATATGAGAACAGTTCGACGATTCGTTCGAAACTAAAAACAAAATACTTTAATAGTAAAAAAAAATAGTCTAACATGGACACGTCTCTGATGGCGTGATAATCATCGTATATATTCGTATAATGTCTGTATTCAAAGATCGGAAGAAGTATTATGAAAGTAGAATCCTACAAGTAAAAGGATACAAATCCTCTCAAGGAAATCCAAACTACATGCATAAACACATATTATAAATAATGCCAATATATATTTCCTACTGCGAAGAAGCCATAAACACAACATATGAACATGGATCAAAATCTCCCACCAACTTTGAACTCGGACAAAGCACAACCTCGGACAACAACATTCGGAGAGATAGAAGAGATCGAAGACGACGTCACGAGACAGTTCAATCGTTTCAAGAGCTTCGATGTGGTCTCATCTAGACCATCCGACCACCATTACTATGATTTGATGGAATACGTGAAGCTTAAATTCAGGAAAAGGATGGAAGAAGAATGGAACCGCTTGAGAGATCTCATACCAAGTTCGATTTTCGTACGGGCCTACACGCCTAGGGTTGATCTAATGAGGGCAGCATTCATCTGTCCGAGTGGCCATGACTTTGAACATTCTTTGTTCTTCTTCGACATATATTTTCCTGCAGATTATCCCAGTGTTCCTCCGAAAGTCCACTACCTATCTTATGGAATTGAGTGGAACCCGAACCTCAGATCTGATGGTAGGGTTTATCTGGATATTCTCGGAACGAAGAACAACTTCCTCAAGCAGATTATTTCTTGGAGCAATAACAGAGAAAAGTGGAACCCTGACCAGAGTAATATTTTGCATGTGCTTTACGCAATACAGAATCTGATTTCACACAATTCTTCACCAGGCAAGCATAACACGGTGAATTTTGCTTCAGCGTGTGAGAAGATGACTAGGGTTCTGAGGAGGCCTCCAGCAGACTTCGAGTATTTTGTAGCGGGGCACTTCAGGCAAAGGGCTCATCCTGTCCTCCTCAAATTCAAGGATAACAATTATCAGGATGAAATTATGATTGATTTGTTCATCAGAATGTTTACTGTGTTCGAGAGGAATGGAGCCTACTGTAAGCACCATCTGGATTTATTGAAATCAAGAAAGCTGCAGATTACTTTAGGAGAAGACATATGGCAAATCAAGGACCTACTGATGGTTATAAATAACGGTTGATGAAGACAGCTCTTTTATTCGATTGAGCTTCCTCGATTTAAATGCATAGAGAATTTAGTTTTGCTCAACAGTTGTTGATTATATAGGAGAGTTTAATTCTAGGTTTTTTCTTGAGTGAGTGTCTGATACCACAGTATTGTGCTTCGAATCTTTTACATTCTATCTTCACTTACTAGGTAAATTAGGACTTGATTCTTCTTTCTACTATCTACATCATGTGGTCAACTAAGACTACAACTCTTCAACAATTCAATTCTGGTGCTTTTATGTGATTACATGACTAAATATAGAAACTTAAATGTTGATATGTTATTATTAGTATCAGATGCTAGGTAAGTTCCACTAAGTAATTATAGAAGAGCACTGACTGACTGACATCAAAGTTCAACTTCTGCAAGAATACAATCAAGGAAGAACAGTAAAGACTTTTTTCTCACCACTCTTAAGAACAGAGTCTAAGATAAGAACTAACAAAATATATTAATAGAGTTGCATAAATAAAACCATCATATGGCCAACGGAGCTACTATGGTTTTACGCAGAGTTGCGGATTTGCACACAGTTGAGTCCCATGAGAAAATTCAAATCTCACTCAGAATAAATAGTTTCAGTAGTATTTCAGCATCTTCTGTTCCAGAAAAGTAACTTTATTCACATCCTTCAAAATATAAGGAAACTCATTTGTCAAACATCCTCATAGAATAAAGATTACTTTCTGGAATGTCAGATGTGATGCCGAACCAAATAGGAGATTAGAGATTTTCTTTTCAGATTCTTGAAGTTCTTAATATCTATGTTGGGTGAATCAAACATAGAACGAGTTCTACCTAATGAACCTATAAAATCTAAAATAATTTCAAGACGAATTAGGGAACTGCATAGAAAGAGAGCATCAATTCAATCGATTGCAATCTATCTAATCAATAGAGTTCCATATCTGATGCCAAAGCACATAACATAAATCAGTAGAAAAACAGAACAAGCTGCAGCTTGATCAATAATATACCAATTCTAACCTCATTCTAAATTTTCAAGCTGTAGCACAGAGGAAGCTGTCTTCAACCTAACTATCAAATCCTACATCAAAATTTCGCATAATTCGCATACGATCGAACGACGTATAATCAGATGCAGACCATATTCATATCGCTCGAATTCTACAGTAATAAAAAACTCCAAATGTAAAATCTTACTAAGCAACCAATTCATTCCACAAATAGAATGAAGAATCGAATTATAAAACGGATCAACAATGAACAGTACAATAATAAACTCCAAAGAACAAATCGAACTGTCAAACCTACATTAACAGATCCTGATCTTCTGCAATTTAGCTGAGAGCGATTCTCACCCCGCATATAAGCTCCGAATTCATCGGGAGATCTCACGTTAATCAAAACTGAAAAGGCATATCACGAGTTTGTGCGTGAATCTAACATGTACTGACGCAGAATTTCCAAAAATGGAGAAAAATCGATGATTAGAATCTGAATTTCCTCCATAGCTGGGAATAGAGTTTCCAAAAAACGTCAGATTCACGAACAAACCGAAATATGCATCTCCTTTCTCTTTCCTCAGCTAATCCAGCTGCCGGCTGCAGTTCTTATTCTGTGAAGATAAGAACCCTAATTGTAATTGGGATATTCTTATTTATGGCAAAGGATGCTTTCACATAGTCTTGCCCGGCAATTTAAAATTTAATTTATCGTCCTCCAAGTATTCAGTATTTACAAATTCATCACCATTATAGTAGTAGTTAGGGGTGTCTAGACGGGTCGGGATGGGATACCCGTCCCATCTTTATCGGGTATCCGATTCCAAATAAGCAAAAAAAATATTCCGTCTCCCATCCCAAATGGGTGATTCGGATACACAATACCCGGAGTCCGGGTATCCAAATTTCCCAATTTACAAAGTTAAATATATAAAATATTGCGGAATTAATGTATGTCAAAAAATATTTTAGTTTTAAATATAACTTTACTAAGAAACAAAATGACGTCAATGATTGTATGTGCTATACGATTGTTGTTATATTTATTGTTTGATGCACAATTTATTTTTCAATCTCACTAGTATTTTTAATTTTTCATTCCTTATCATGAGTAATACTACTTCCGTCCCTTTCAAGTTGTTACACTTTTTTCAATAATGTTTTCAAGCGTTTTCGAGCGTCTTGATGATGAGTTTTAAAATAACCTTTTTAAAAAAAATTCTTTTACGGGATACTAGAACATTTGTAGTATCTGATTTATTGCTGATTTATTTGTGACTATAATACTATAATAATACTATAATACTGTAATAAAATCTGATTTATCTGATTTATTGCTGATTTATTTGTGACTGTAATAAAATCGTAATTTCCCGAGGACTATAATACTATAATACTAGAACACTTGTAGTATTTAGGATATAAAATAATACTATTAATTATTATTCGAAATTAATCGGGTATACGATCCGATCGGGTAATCAGGTATCTGAATACCCGAAAAAAATTTAAAAATTCATCCATAACCCGCCCCAATACCCGATTAGGGCGGGTTCGGGTACCCAAAATACCCGTTCGTATAAAGTACTCGTATAACTATAAACGTTTGGCGGGTGGATCTATTCCATTTCATTTGTATGCTTCTTTTTCTTAAGCAATTATAGAAAATAAAAACGTAGAGTAGTAGCAGTCCAATTATTTTAATTTAATTTAATAGCAGTACTCCAGTAATAGCAATCCAATTAATTTAATTTTATTTTATTTAGGAAGAGCAGTTCAATCAATACTTGTGTCCATAGTCATTGCCCGAAGAAAATATGTTGTTTCTCACAAGAAGTCTTCTTTTTCAGTATGGCCATTAAGGATTAGTTTTTATTCAAATGAGGCATACTATGAATTTTATGTTCGTATATATAGTAAGTATATAATGGGGAGGATAATTCGGCTTAGGGAGAGATTCCCATAGATGGTTTGTGATGTTGTAACATGATAGTGTCAACCAGTTGTTGCATTCGATAATAGCGCAAACAAAACCTATTTTCTTAAAATTCTTGAATGCTGTGTTTAAGAACTCTGGTTCTCTATTTTTGGTGTACTTTTCTTTTGATAAGTTGCTTTTTACTACATAAGAAATAGAGTGACATTTCTGTTGTCTTCTCCGTCCTTTAGTTTTTATAATGAATGTCATTGAAGAAGAAACCAAAAGAGCGTAGTTATAATGAAACCACTCGCTGCAGCCCATGAGCAAAATTCGTGATTGCATTTTATCTCATGTAGAGAAATATTTAATTTCAGTTTAGCAGGTACTTTGCATGGCAATCTCTCTTTCTTCTCCCCTTAAAAACTGTCACTCTCTATCTCTATAATGCAATGCAATTGAGACGTACTATTGACTAGCTTCTTGAATCTCGGTACAAGCAAAAACCAAAAAATGCAATGTTTTTCGCTTGGGAATCATCAACATTTCTGATGTTGATTATGAATGCAATTTTTATCATATGGTTTGAACTTTAAAAATATATTGAAATGTGTACATTGCTTGGAAGACTTCTTTTTTTTTTTTTGCTGATTTATTTGTGACTGCAATGTTGTTGTTGTTTATAGTATTATAGTCCTCAGGAAATTACGATTTTTTTAGGGGGCAACTGTAATATCCCGTATTTTATTTAGCTTAATTAATCGATATTGGAGATTTTTATAATAGTAATAATTTATAATAGTCTTTAGTAAGAAAATATATTGAGATAAGGAAGACGATGGAATTATTACGAATTTTTAACTCATATTATTTTCCCGTTTAATTCTCGACTATTGAGATATTATATAATATTAGTTCTTACCATTTTTAGGACTTGAGATGTGTGTGTATGGGAGGATTAATTATCTTGGAGATTAAAGACTAAAGGATTTTGGATTTTTTTTTTCTTAAGTGATGGTGATAAGCTTATAGGCTATTAATCAATAAGCAAAGGAAAACAAAAAAAAAAGGCAGCAAAAAAAAAAAAAAAAACGAAATTAAAAGGAAAAGGGGAATAAGGGGGCTGTAGTGGGCCACTTTTTCTTCCTTCCACCTACCCGTCACTTTCCCTTTCTCTGCTTCTTTCCTTTTGTCTATTTTTTTCTCCTTTTGCATACAACCACACACATCTCTATCCATCTACATAGTATAAAAAGCTTTCAAAATCAAGTAAGAAAGAAGTTACTTACTAATTAAGGTAAGCTATTTTGTTAACTCTTGTTTGAAGAAAGTAGAAAAAAAAGTAGAGAACCGAATTTAGTATAGAATTCGAATTTGATTGAAGTATGATTATATGATATTAATCTTTAGTTTCTTGGATTTAGAACCTCCTTTGATATGAATAATGATGATTGAATCAAAAGAAATACCTCTTATTATCAATGATTGAAATTTGAATTTTTAGGTTTAATTTGGGGATTTTTATTTCGAAATTTATTTTGTAAAATTAAGTATGATTAGGGGATTTTTATTTCTTAAAACTGATAAGGGGAATATGAAACTGATATTATTTGATGCTTAAAGTGAGTTTTTGGAACATTTTTGGAGCTGCCTTAAGACAAAAACGAAAATGACGAGTTGAAGTAGTTGAGGTTTTTAAATCTTTAAGGGGTATATATTCATATTGAAGCTTGTAAAATATTTCCTAGTTTACCTTAAGCTTATCTGAAGTTATTTGAACTAGAATAGACAAGTTTTGTAAACTTTTTTATTTTTCTACTATTTTCAGAGGTTGATCGTAGTTGAGTTAGAATGACCAAATATGAGAAATGAGCATGTAAATGAGTTCAACTATTAGTTATGAGTTATAGGAATTTTTCTTAAGTTCTGAACTTTATAATCGAGAGCTAAATGAACTGGACTGATGAATGATAAGAACACGTGTACTATGGGAGGATATATGGCTATTCGATTATGATGAGTTAAGTCTGTAATTTTATCTCACTTTAGTTAAATGAAAGATGGAGGAGATGAGTTAAACTTTCTTATAGGATGAATTCTTGAAAAAGGCTCAGGTTAAGTATTAAGAAAGGTTTAGAGGATAAGACAAAGATATAAACTAAGTATATAAAGTTATTTCCAATTACTTCTCTGTTTCTTATGACTTATAGACATACTATTATTTTAATGAAGGAATGAGCAGTAATCCGAGGCGTGGGAATAATTAAGGAAGGGGAATAAATAAGTGGAAGCTAGACGAAGTCAGGTGGGCTTTCTAACTAAATGATGATGCGATATGCATACGTATATGAAGCATGATATTTTAAGAAAATGATTAACTTGCCAATATTTGAGTTTTAAATGATCATCTACTTGATGTAAGACGAATTCGGTCATGTGATTTGCATGACTTGTGTACACTCAGGTGATTGTGAGCCGTCATTTGGGTCAGCCAGTCAATGTGTTTGAGAAGGAGGCCTACTTCTCAACACAATATATGATGTTTTAGATGTTATTCATACACTATATTTGACTGCAGTCATTAATGTTTGAGGATGAAGAAACTAAAAAGTATTTTAGCATGCCTTGTGTTATTTAAAGTAAATCACTTGTGACATGCTTATCGAGGCAAGTTTAATTTGTAGCTCTAAGAAGCAATTTTCACTAGTTTGGGATGTGTTCACTGAGTACTTAGTATGTACTCAACCTTGCATGTTATTTCTAAAATGTGCAGGCAAAGCTAGGATGAAGACGAGAATGTGCAGGCAAAGCTAGGATGAAGACGAGAATGTGCTGAGCGGAGCTTTTGTTGTGATGTAAATTAATAATCCCTTGTACACATAATAATGTCAAAAGTTCGAGTTCTAGGATTATGTGTCTGCATACATGTAATCCCTTTTGATGATCCATTTTGTTACTGTTGATGTTTCGAAGACTTGAGATCTTAGATGTTTGAGTTATCTTGTTCACCTGAACTCCGAGAATGTTATCCATGTTAGTGGAAGTTAACTCGTTTTGCTAATGTATAAAAAGTTGCTAGTTCTTGACGACTTTAGATTATTGTTCAAAAGTTGTCTATATTTTTCTTTATCCTCAATTCACCCTTGAAATATTCTTGTATACGAGTTATTGATTATTTTCATATAATTGAATATATATATATATATATATATATATATATTGTTGTCCATAATTATGGACAGGTTTCTTGAGAATATTATTTTATTTAGTTTATATTTTCTTAAGTCAAGGTTTTTCCAGCTTAATCATCTTTATTATAAGTCAGGCTGTGACAGCAACCCTTAAAATGGTCATTTTGCTATGATAAACCAAAAAAATAGCCATTAAGGTAAAAAAAAACACAAAAAGTGGCCACTTTTACTTAATTACCACTCCTTCAATAATTTAACAAAAAAATAATAGAAAAAACTAAAAAGATACGCCAAACAACGCTAGCAACAACCGGAGTTGCAACATCAATTATACAGATCCCTAATACATGAATTAGGGCTCGTGTATTCCTGTATTCTATTCATGTATTCATGTATTTGTGTATTCAATTCATGTATTTGTCGAAAAATAGAAAAGGAAACCTTAATAGAAACTTTAATCGTGATTTCACGATGAAATCACCGGCGACTATCGCAAACCATTGCCGGAACCTATTGCTCGATGAATACACGAGTCAAATGAACTCATGTATTCATTGGATTTTTTTGCAACTCTCTCTCATTCCTTTGTTCCGCTCTCTTTCTCTGCTCTCTTTCTCTCTGCACCATTTCTGCATATCTCCACTGTGAAGAAACTATCGATCCGCCATTAGTAACCTCTGATTGCCGATGTTCTACAATACACGACTCCGATGAATACACGAATCCAATAAACTCGTCTATTCGAAGAGTCGTGTATTCGCGGAATCGAAAACAACTTCTAGCTTCGCCACTGGCAATACCATCTCCAGATGCAGCCACCCTCGTACTTCATATTCTAGCCATCATTGCCACGCACTGTTGTTCCCGATTTAATACACTAAACTTAGAAATCTAGAAAGGAGATGAGTGGCGGTGGTGGATCTGAGACACAGCGACGGCAGATTCGAAATGAGATGCGGCAGATCTGGGGGAGAAGAGAGAGATGGCGGCAGTGGTGCAACATTTGATGAATACACGAGTTTGAGTTCGATAAACTCGGGTATTCTTGAACATCAGCTCGTGTATTGAAGAGCTAGGTAGAGAGAAGACGGTGGTTGTTGGAGGAAGATGACAGCAGCGGCGACGCACCGATGGTAAATGCTGGGAGATTTGTTTCCTTGTTTCTGAATCTAAACGTGAAGAAACAAGATGGGGAGAGAGAAAATTTGCAGAAGAGGAAAGGAAGCAGGCTGGTTAGAGTGTTTTTGCTAGGTTTCTTTTTCAATTCATTAAGGGTAAATGGGTCAATTAATATAAAAAGTGGCTATTATTTGTGTTTTTTTTATTTTTGTGGCTAAAATTTGTGTTTACAATATGAAAATGGTTAGTTTTAGGTATTAACCCTTTTTTAGAGTAAATAGCACAAAGAAAACTCTTATGTTTTATAAAAACATAAAACATTCTTTTATTTATTAAATTACATATAACACCTTCCTATCTT
The DNA here is from genome assembly GCA_001642375.2 of Mentha longifolia. Classification (NCBI taxonomy): domain Eukaryota; kingdom Viridiplantae; phylum Streptophyta; class Magnoliopsida; order Lamiales; family Lamiaceae; genus Mentha; species Mentha longifolia. The sequence goes on along the minus strand of CM038113.1, from coordinate 12,147,016 downwards.
AAAAAGTTTTTCATAAAAACCCAATATATAACTCGCTTGTGTTTTTTTCGCATCATGAACAAATATCCACGTATTCATTAGAATTTTTTTACAAAACGGCCCCATAATTTTCTAAAGCATGCACAATTTATCCATGTATTTTTGGAAGTCAAATTAGGTTGTTTTACAGAAAAATATTACTCCCCCATACTGGGCACGATAATTAATAAAAAATTGTTGAAGTAGTTAGTAGCGAATGATAAAATTGTCAGTAAATAAAGTATAAAATTATTGTGATAAAGTTGTTTGGAGAAAAGATATAGTGACAAGCCCAAACATATTTTTTAGTAAATAAACTGTAATTTAAGGTTTTAGATTAAAATGGTGTAAGACAATACTTTCTATTTTATAAAATAACTTACATATATGGACATTCCAAAATTTATATTTTCACACTTATATAGGGGATGGAATGAGTATTAGCTTATGTTGGAATTAATTATTTTTTTTTAATATCATATCATGCATTGTATGTTTGTTAGATTAAATATTCGTGCATCGCACGGGCAATGTACTAGTAATAGAACAAATAAAAAAATGTCACATCGTACCGTTAACTTTGAAAATCTATGACTCATTAGTCATGGGTGATTTTAAACATAGCCCCATTTTAATCTTTATAACTCCTAATCTAAAATAATAATAAAAATATTAATAAATATACAATTTTAACCCTGTAGCCTCAAATTAAAATTCGAATCTTGATATACAGTTTTAACCCTATAGCCACCGGATATCTGAAGAAATAATAGTCAGATTGAAAAAACACACACACACACACACACTAGTTAACATAAACCTTCATAAAAGAATCTTTTTGTGATCTTATAGAAAACAAAAGATACTCAATTTCTTTGTTTTTCTCGTCAGAAACAAAGACTTGCTCTACCAGAGTTAAGCAAATTAATGCATCGTAAATCTATTTTCTGACAAAAGTGACAAACATTTTGTGAGGGGGAAAAAAAAAACCCGAAAGAAATTAGAGGCGTTCCCCTCAAATAAATTAGAAGAAAAAACAATGGGATAAAAAGTTGAAACATCCGCGTCTTCTAAATAGTTTTTGTTTTGGTGAAATTGGGATCATTTGTGAGCTTGATATTCGATTGATTTGTTTTTGTGGAGTGTATTGGAAAGAATTTTACCTTTGCCTTTTGCGTTTGATGAATTACCAACATGAAGAGATGATGAACAATATCGCGTTTTTTTTTTTATTATTTCTTTTAATGTTGTTTGCAGGGTTTTAAGAAATCTAATTGGGGTTTATACATAAGAAATTAGTTTTTTATTTTTATTAGAATTTTAACTGGGGCTATAATGAGTAAATTAGAGGCTGTGTTTAAAAAAAACCCTTAGTCATGAGAACATAGGGCCCTTTAAATTAAAGGCCCATTTGTATTTGTGGGCTTTCATACATACACCACAATCCCAAATCAATCTTGCCCACTTTTTTTTTTCCTTATAAAATATTTTTTTATAATAAAATTATATCATGCTTCTGTGGGGCAAAATTCACAAATTTACCCCGATAAATTCAGCGTGTGACATATTTAGCTCAAACTTTACATGTGTGATAATTTTAGCTTTACAGATCTAATGTGTCAAATTATTAGCCATTTAATGGTTTTTGAATGGAAAATCTAGCCGGCAACGAAGACCCTCAAAGCAAAAAATGATTCATAGAAGTTTATATTGTATCCGAGAGTGAATTTTTTTTTTATTGAGAACGACAATGGGTGCCAACTAGATCTTTCGGTACCGGAATTTATTAAATAGCTGAAATTGTCATACTTCTAAGTTATAAGGCTAAAATTGTTACGTATTTAAAGTTCGGACTAAAACTATCACATGATGAATTTTTTCAGACTAAATATCTAAATTTGTGTATTTTGCCCTTTCGTGAAATTTATCTTTCATCCGTTGATGTTGCTAGAGAATTTTGGACCATTGGAAATGAATATGATTATAATGTTACTGATATATGCATGAATATATTTCCACATATTTTTACGATCCGTAACTACTCTTTTTATTTTTTTATTTTTTTTTATTTTTTTGTTGTCCGTTATTTTTAGACTTTTTTCCTTTTAAATAGTTGATCCCATATAGAAAGTTTTTATTTTAGTATATTACATTATAAATAAAGTTCACACTCCAATTTAACATCCACTCATCATAATTAATATTTAATTTTGAGTTTATAGATAGTGGAGGGATGGAGTATTTGTAGTTTCTTCTCGCGAGAGTAGTAGGGTAATAATATACGCATTATCATTTCAGATAAAAGGCCGTATATGTATACAGTCCAATTACATCTGCAGCACGTCGGGAGCTATCCAATTCTAGCATTCCTTTTAGCATAGATACAAACCCTCGCAAATTGTTATCCAATAAAAATACAAATATTTAAATAATATGAGAGGACCCTTGTCTTTGAATTTGTTTGTGGCGCAATTATATTCCCACTAAGCTAAGCCTTGATACAGCAAGAAACACAAAATCGATGAGGAAAAATAATAATAACAATAATATTGCCAGCTACTATTTGATTGAGTTGTAATTTACTATCATCTTATTTAATTTCTTCAGTTTCCTAATTTTGTCTTGAGCATAATAAACCAATAAACAAAAAAAATCGAAAAATAATACCGAAAGGCAAGGAGACAGCCGTCGGCCAAAACACAATTATTCGGATTAGGAGCCCAAAAAATTGAAAAATATAAGTACAGTATATGTTTTTTTAGCAGTATATATTTTGTAAGGAATAATGAGAGCAATAGGAATATACTACCTCCATCCCATTTATTTAGACCTATTTGCTTTATGCACGTATTTCCACCGAAATCTAGTACGGGTTTTAAAACATAATTTTGTAGTATCGTTTTTTTTACGGGATACTATGACACTCATAGTATCCCGTAAAAAAAACGATACTATAAAATTATGTTTTAAAACTCGTACTAGGTTTCAGTGGAAATACGTGTCAAATAGTAAATAGGTCTAAATAAATGGGATGAAGGTAGTATATTTATAGAGTGCAAATTGTGCCACGACTACATATATAGGCAACCATTCATTTTCTTTTTTGGCCGCCATCTTTAAACACGTTTTATTTTGTTATTTATTAGTAGTATTAACTTATTTATTGAGTGGTCTGCCTTATTGTATGCATGATTAAATTGCACGCAATTTCCACTTCATGTGCACGCATGTGCTCTTTCCGAATTATTATATTTATATTATCTATTTCTTTTTCCTTTTCAACTTTTTAAAAGTATGTAAAGTCTCCCCATCTTTCTTTTCATTATCTTGTGTATTTCAATATTTTGATATGACCCATTTATCGATATATTTATCAGGGAATAAATGCAAACGCCAATATGATTATTGAGTAAATGGAAAGTTAATATTTTACAAAAAGTTGCTAATTATGGTAGCGGCTGAAAGTTGGACTTTTTTATCCACAGACCACAATAGTATTATAATATGATAAAAACTTGGATGAGGTCGGCCACATAGTGTGGCCGGGTCAAAGTGTTAATCTTTATACAGAAAAATGTTAATCTATACGAATAAAAGTGTCAATCTTTAACATAATTATTTTACGAATAAAATGCCAATTTTTAAAAGTGTCAATTTTTATACAGAAAAGTGTTAATCTACACGAATAAAAGTGTCAGTGTTTTAGCCGGCCGCACGGTGCCTCTGGCTGACCCAAGTGTGTCTCTTATAATATTTATATATCAATATTTTTATGGAGGCGGCCTTTTTTTTCATTTATTTATTTTTTAAAAGTAGAATAATAGGTATGACTATTAACTGATGTACAATACTAGTCGGTATAATTTAAATTTTCGTAAATTATTTCAGCTATGAAACATAACCTTGTTATTGAAATAACAATTGTAACTTACATTGCGACTTTTTTGCTGTTACTATTTTTCAATAATCAGCAGTACTGTTATTTCAGAGAACAAATAAAGAAAATCATATAGGAACTTCCCCTTCCAAATTAATAAAATATATGCACGCACATTGTGAACTTAAGATTCAATTCACTTTAAATTCCTATACATCCATACTGACAAAATTAAATCTTAAACACAAATAATTGACGACGATTTCTCGGAAGATTCATGTTCGATAATCATATGTCCAGATTCAAAGAAATTTAAGGAAATAATTTAAAGCAAATTAAATACGATTCTTTTTCTTCTCACGCACAAAATTGAATAAAAACGAAAGTCTATATAATTGAAGAAAATATTGAATCGTACATACTAGCTACAATCCTTAACCCAACATAAAAATCTACTTCACCCCTTTTTGTTGAGACAAACGTTGACATAAATCCATTTAAAAGTATAGATAATGGAAAAGTAATTAATTAATGATAATATGGGCTTCCTGTTCCGAAACATGGGAGCCCTAACAACCGCCGTCCGCCGCCTTAAAAGGTTGACGCGCCGTAGAGAATCGGTGCTCTGCCACCCCTTCTGAGCTGGAAATCTAAACTAAAATTCTAACTACTTTCTACCTTAAAAAAATTCGAAAACTTAATTAGTTCTTTTGGGCGAACTCAAAAAAAATCTATGTAAAATTTAAAGTGAAATTTATCTTAGCTACTAGTACTTGTTATAATTGATTTCGTCACATATTCAATACTTTTAAGTTCTAATCATGAAGCTCGAGTCCAAAACAAGTTATCAATCTTCGATAAAATTCAAACAAACTTTTTGCTATGCATAGTATTAGTATATTTAAAAATTGCAGCCTCAGAAATCATAATCCATTTTTAGGCTCTCGTGGCTCCATGCCTACCTATTACGTGTACAAAAAATTCCTCAATGTATGTGTGCATGAGAGAGTGAAGGTATGTATGTATGCAATGAATTTGGAAAGTTGGAAAGGGAATAATCCAGGGTGTTTTAGAGAGATAGGGAGATGTGGAGGAGGTGTGAGAAAGGTAGAAGGTGGTGGTGGTGGTGGTGGTGGTTTGATGAAGGGAAGAAGTGTTGGTAGTGAAGAGAATAATGTGGTTGCATGTGCATTAAGGCTAGAGAACATGCTCACACTCAAACCCTCTAAATCAAATGACCCCTCCTTCCATTCCCTTCCCTTCCTTTCTCTTCCCTTCTTTTGGAACATATATCTTGTCTAATTATTTTGCCCTATTGAGATAGAACCCATCCTCACAAAATACAATCCCAATTATAACTTCACTAGTGTTTATATCTTGTAAGTTGTAACACCTTGTCCATTTATTTGCTCTAGTATTTAGGCATTTTTGTTGAATATTTGTAAAAGTATAAAATTTACAAACATGTCAAATAGGGTGAGACGAGTGTAGTATTTCTGATTATTTTGTTATAAGTGCAGTAGAAAATGCATGTACATGAAAACAATATGTATATGTGAATGAAAATTCTTGAGAAAAAAAAAATAATAGCAATAAATAAAAAGATTATAAAGTTGTAAAGCCCTAAATGAGTAAGGATATCTGAATCTTAAGCAAGGATTAGAGACGTGTGACAATCCTATTGGACAAATAAATATTCAAGTAAACATAATAGGTGTAAATGGGCCCACTCGCCTTCAAATTCCATCAAATTATATTAGTAGTTTATATTTTAATGGACAAAAAATATTATCCTGAAATTGAATGTCCACCAACTTAACTTTGCCCCAAACGTCAAGTATTAAAGCCTCACATCTCGTCACCTGAAGGACAACTGAGTTCTCTCGCTCCTCCGCATCTCTCTCTTTCCGGAAATTTCGCAAACACCTTCTGCGCATTCTTTCTCAATTCCGCCATGGCCCACGACAATCCTATCCTCGAGGGTTGCCAATTCAGCACACCGTTGTGCTCCTCGGAGCTCAGATCGAGGTGCAGAAACGGCGTCGTGATGAAGCGGAGGGCCCGCTTCGACCGACGCCGCCCGCAAAACGCCGTGGAGAGGAAGGTGAGGAGGTTGAAGAAGCTGATCCCAAACTGCGAATCGATGGGAGTGGAGCGGTTGTTCAGAGAGACGGCGGATTACATAATGGCGCTGCAAATGAGAGTTAAGGTTATGCAGAGTGTGGTTGATGCCTTATCGCCCGCTTCTGCTTCTGATGATGAGTGAGGTTTTTCTTTTCTTTTTCTTTTTTTGTAAAGAAAAGGGGCTGATAATACCATTTAAATTATTTTTTTAATATTTATTTTGCGTGTTATATATTCTTTTGTCTTTTTTTTTTTTTTTTTTGGGTTGGGGATAGAATAGAAGAAGGTGTTGGGATTGTAGGAGAGAGAGAGGTTAATTATTTAATTGGCGATGCTGCCTGGATTTTTTAAGAGAGGCAACTTGGGTTGTTGTCTGTGTGAAATTTGACTTCGAAATTGCTATTCAGATTTGGAAGTACTAACTAACTCTAATTATTTATTATCTTGTTGTAACGTACTACATCCGTCCCGTGAGAGACATTACAGTTTATTATTTTATACCTCATACATATTAAAAAATTATAATGTTTCGAACGGTACGGAGGGTTTGAGATCGCACTTCTCAATAGGCGAAATATAGAGGATAGTAATTATAAAACAAAAAACAAAAAACAAAAAACAAAAAAAAATTCATTAGTCATATGACACCCAAGTGCGTGCATATATACTAACGTGAAAACGTCCTTTAAAAAAAAATTACTAACGCGAAAATGTTATTGGCTCCATTAAATTTTATTCTTAGAAGACGTTCTCTTTGATGGTAAGAAAAATAAGGAATAAGAAAATGACAAAAGTATGCAATAAAATCTCCTTATAGGAATACTCTATATAGAAATAACCTCCCTATAGTAATAAAAATCTTAGTCCCGACTCGGGACCAATTATATTTAGAATAACCTTTGTATTATAATAAGTCATATATTTTCCGATCTCATCTTAAGGATTCATATAGGAATAAATTACAATATATATAATCCCATTAAACAAAATTTAAGATGGTCTAAAATACTTATCAATTTATTGTGATAACATTTTAATTTTATGGGTTGTCACTATATCTTTTAATTTGCATGTACGTAATAACTCATCTGCATTACACCCTCTTGTTTTAACAAGATGAATGCATAGTTAGTCAAATTTATATTTATTAGGTACATGAATGTGCTAAATGTATATATATGATATACTCCCTCCGTCCCACTTCACTAGTCCAATATGAAATATTTGTGATCCGTGTAAAACAGTGACTTGTGCATGTTTCAGGATCTGTTCTACTTTGATAACAGAAACATACACAACATAATATAATCATAAAAGCAATAAACCAACACAAGCAATTGGTAACCCAGTTCGGTGATCAAACACACCTACATCTGGGGGGTTCTCAACCCAAAGAGACTAATCCATTATATATAACTTCAGGGATACAAGTATACCATACAAAAGCCACCGCTACTTGTGCACTCCTCTGAAGCTGCGCTACTCCTGAACACAACCAAGCTTAACACCCGCAAGCACTTCGACTTACCCTAAGAAGCTACCCTCAAATAAATAAGAACTCAATAAACTATCTGAGACAAACTCTGTTATACGTTTCAGAGTTTGTTCCAGATTACCAGAAACATTGTTGGGACAAATGAATGAATTTCCAACAGACTCGATATGACTCTCGGCACTACATTGTGTGAGGATAACAATATCAGATCACGACTCTCTCTCTCTCTCTCCACGCCCTCAGCTCTCTCTTGGCTTGCGCACCTTGAATGAAGAATTCACCTTGTATTTATAGATCATGAAAACCGAGTCCTTCCCTAACAAGGAAACTTACAGATGCACTTTCCTTGTTGAATAAGGATTTCTTTCCTTCTTGAATAAGGAATCCTCCCTTCTTTGATTCCTTGAAGCACACGAATATATCCACAAGATATATTTGATCTTCTTTCCATATCATCATATATGATCTTGATCTTCTCAGCCCAATAGGAATCTCCAAGGAAATCTTCAAAGATATCATCCATCTATATGAATCCTTCCTCCAACTGGCTGTTTGAGCAGGTTTCTCTTCTCGTGAAACTAATCTTGAAACCATCAAACTTGCACAACAGTTAAACATGAGTTTCACTTCCAGAGTTTCACTACCAATCAACTACATAATGTTGGAAATGGAAAGCAATTTCGTAGAGTTATTATTAGTTATTTCTTTTATCTCTTGTCCCACATTGAATTTGTGAGCTTAAGAGGGAGGGATTGGAACATTATATATATTGTTTCCTTATCCCACATCGAAATTGTGAAGAAAAACTTAAGAGGGATGAGCCTATAAATATTTTCCTCCACCTCCTTTTCAAAATACACCAAAAGGAAAAATTACCATATTTCTCTAGTTTTCTCTTTTCCCTTTATTCATTATCTAAGTTTTCTTTCCCTCCACGTTTTTTTTTCGGTCGTGGGCTTAGTGGCTAGGGTTTGTGGGGGCGTTTGGAGCCCTATATATACGTGGTCATTCTCTTCATGGAGAGACACGAAAATCCTACCTGCTTTAGCCGTAGCCACTGTTGACTTCCTTACCGCAAAGCGTCTCCATCTCAAAATTCATGAGTGCACGTGAGATTTGAGAGTTGTGTTAACCTTCGAGAGTGATTCAGCATTGAGACTTGGCATCGAGGGTCTACTGGAAATAGCTTTTAGGGCAGTGGTTCGGCCACGGCACATCGATAATCTTTCTCTCCTTTTCTTGTATTTGCACAACTTCTTCCAATCCTTTCGGCTTCAGTTCTAACACATAAATATGCCAATACATAATGAGTGAATTCCATGCACTCACATAGTATACCTTATTTGGTCGTCTCATATTAGTAGTCATGTTTCTATAAAAGAAAAGAATCGGGGGCAATCAGAAAACATTAAATTCTAGTGGACCCCTCCTCCCTATATCTTTACATATTCTCCTAAAAATCCGTGCTGGAAAAAAACAAGACTAGTGAACTGGGACGGAGGGAGTAGTCTTTAGTTGAATACTTTTTAAAAAAATAAAAGTATTCCTTTATGTAAAAACTCTACATGGGAATAATCTTCCTACAGTAATAATTTCTTTTGGTCTTAACAATATGACTATATAGAGGTTTTACTGTATTAATCTTATAATGTGGTCCCTTGTTTTATCATATGTTCTCAAGATGACAAAAATAGACAAATATTATCACTTCAAATGGATGGAAAAATATTATCATGATTTACGGTGAAAAAGTAGAATAGAAGTATAGAACATAAGAAAAATGGAGAAAAAATCATTTCTCACCCATTTTCACTCAAATATAACACCACGTTAAAAAAAAAATTGTCTGCATTTGCAACGCATTTACTTATTCGAAGAGTAATGGAGTAATTGCCTGACTTGAGACCTCAAATATACTACTAATGATTTATAATAATTCGGCCCAATTTATAAAAGTTGGTCCAAATCAACAATTCCAACTATTCAAGGGTTTAATTCATTGTGAGCGGCCTAAATCAAATATTGGGCTTTCAATGCATGTAATTTAATAAAGAAAAAAACTTCACGATATTAAGCCCGGTCTACCAGCCCATATGAAAATGGGACGAGATAGGCCTAAAAAGAATTACCCGACCCGGTTTTGGCACCGGTTGGACCGGCATGAGATTTATTTTTTTATTTTTTATTTTTTAAAATTATTATTATTATTATTAATTAAAAAAATCTATGAAAGGTATGAGACTTAATTTACTGGCTATACGTTATTTTTCTTTTATTTACTCACAAGTCACAACCATACCTTATGTAGATGTATATTCTTTTTAACTCACAAATATTTCGATAATAATAACTCACTAGAGTAGTGTATATGTACGAATCGACACGCCGCTTTGGGTAAACGGTCAAGAATAGCAGCTGACCTGCCCTTCTTGAGCCTTGGAAACCATTTAACAATTTCATACTTTTATACTCTTCCCACTCTATGCTATGTACCCAACGGGAAATTCTGGCTTGCAAACCTTTGCAATGCAAGCATGGTTTGGCCCCAATGTCTTTAATTGTTTTGATTATTATATTGGCCACATGTTTGTGTTTTGCAGGACCCCTCCCAACCCCCCTACCCATGACCACCGCCATCCGATACTACCCCCAATTGATTTGTATGTGGTCCCGCTTTAATCTTTTGGCCATTATTTGTTTAGATCTTTTAGTTTTTTGAATTCATAATATTTGTTTTTGTTTTTTTTTTTCCGAACATACTATTTGATTTTTGATTAGTTATTGTTGTATAACTGTATAAATATTTACTCCAATCTAATTTTTCATGCAAGTTGTTTAATATTGGGATGACGGCCGAATTTTTTTGTATAAAATTAATTTAATTTATTATATACATAGAGAGAAAAAGTTGCATGAATGATACTTAAATTTATTTATTATAAATAAAATCTAGTAAATTCTTATTTTCGAATTACTGACATAATTATGATCGGTTATTTTGATTTATTTGTACTACTCAACTAATTATCCGATTATCATTACTCAATTTATTCATTTTTTATTTAATCCATGTTTGATTTATTATTTATTTGTATGAAAAGGAAAACAATTAATTGATTCTATTACTTTAATTGTTTTGTTTGAATAATCCTTCAATCTCATCTAAACTATTCACATTGGGTTTGTCACATAGACCAATTCATATAGAATTCGAAGTCGAACGTCTCACCTTTGACCGGCTGGTGGTGGAAATCGCCCTTAATCACGAGCAGCGGGTAGGGCACTAGATCTATCCCCACGGAATCATCAACCCCGAACCGTTTCAGGGCGGCGACCTCCTGGCCGACCCAGGCACCAATGCAGAGAGGTTGGAGAGGAGGTCGCGGCGGCGGAGAACCTCTCAGCCGAGATTTGCTTCCCTCCGATGTTGAGTGCGGCGGCAGTGAGGCTGCGATTTTGCTTCCCTCCGATGTTGTGGATTTGAGTTGGGAGTGGAAGGGGAGAGGAAGAGAGAGGAGAGAGAGAGGATGAGGAAGAAAAAAATGAGAAGAATAGAGAAAAACGGGAATAGCAATTGGGGATTTCAATTTCAGAATTTGAATTTAGTTTGGAGTAGTTGTGGGTAATATTGTCCACTTTTAAAAAATTAGGTATTTAGTATGTAAATTAAAGAGGGTGGGTATAACTTGATTTTCTTACATAAAAGTAGGTATTTGACCCTATTACCTCAATTTTTTTTATTGTTTTTTATAAAAATAAAAATACTATAATTTAGTAATTCATTATAGACATTTAAATTTTTTTGAAATTATATTCTTTTTTTTTGAATTTATCAACTCTAATTATAGAAGTAGATTGAAAAAACATTAACTATTTTACTATCAAATTTTTGAGATAGGACAATTAAAAACAAACAAAATAGGACCAAAAAAAAAACGGGAGGGAATACAACATTTAAATGGGCAAAATATTTGCAAAAAATAAAAATAAAAATAAATCATTGTTCGAAACTTTTTCCATTACATAAATATCCCTTGCATAAATTTAATTAGAAATGCATTATTAATAAAAAAATATTAATTAACAATATAGAAGTATCCATCAAATATTAATAAAAAAATCAGGAAATCTAATACGGAAATTAATTAATGTAGACAAATTGAAAGTAGAAACTTAATTAGTTCTAAAAATAATTCAGGACATCTAAATACGGAAATTAATTAATACAAACAAATTTGAAAGTAAACAATTACTTCTAATTAGTTCTAATATTAATGGGTGGGGTCTAGCGAGGATCGGGCTGGCTTGGGAGGTGGATACATAAATTGGGTCCACCATAGTAAATCCTGCAAAACAACTCACAAAAAGCAAAACAACAATGGTATTCATTTGAGCCCAAAGGACACGTGGAAGCTTGAATTAAGACTTTGTATTGCAAAATTTTGCACAGAAGACCGTCCCGTATCCAACTACATATATTTTTCTATATTGCTAATATATGTATATTTGTGTGTAAAATTATCTAAGAACCTAAAGTGCGATTTATTGTTGTGAATTTTATATCACAATTCAATATATTCCTTATTTGCAACTTGAACGCGCACCCCCCCCCCCCCCTCCCCAAAAAAAAAGATACAAAGAGAGAGAGAGAGAAAGTGTTGTCAATTGAATCATAAGATTAGTGTAGTCTTTCTTCATGTGTGTATGGTGGTGACACCGAAAAAGAGAAACGAAGAACGGAAAAAGCATATTTTTGCGATAATTGGCAAAATTATGAGCACGGAAGCAGAAAATATTAATCAAGGGTGTTGTACTAATTCTTACTTATATACAGTCAAATATATAGTACTCCTTCTGTTTTTCTTCAAGTGCCTCAATTGCCATTTTGGGGTATCTTTTTTATTTAAGTGATCTATTTTTATTTTTGGGCCAACAACTCCACATGTGTGCCCTTTAAGCCCAATTAACCCTAATTAAAACCTTCAATTAATGTAACCCTAATCTGTTTGTGAACATCTATTCGTCTGCCTACTTTCAGTATTGATATTGAGAAGTGTGCTTGTATTTTTCACTTTGAAGATTGTAATCTACATTCTGCATTTGTCTTGTCATTATATTTTCGTGTTTTTATTTTTAAATTCGGCAAGGCAAGAAAAAAAAAAGTTACAAATTAAACTAAACAGAATAAAAGAAATAAACTAAATAGGTTAAAATAAATAAATTGAAATACATTAAATTTGGTGGAAAATTGAAACTCATTCAGTTAACAAGATTAATATACACTAATGATTTTATGGTGTGTACCCTTTAACCTCTAATCCTTCTTTCCTTAATATTTGTGCAAAAAACAATTGAGTTACTTCGAAAAAAAACGGAGAGAATATATACTAAGGAGTGTTATATTTTCAGATTTTTTTTCCCCCTTCTTCATAAAATTCAAATTACAATGTTTAGGTAGGGGGTGGTATGGTGAATTTTCTAATTACTACATCCTACAAAAAACTAAAGAGGTAAAAAAAAGAAAAAAAAAAAATGGAGGGTGAACTAGCTCAGTCTAGCCCCCTGGTTTCCGCCACTGATAGTGAGTAGTATAAATAAATACAGTAGATTGGTATGAATATATAAATAAATGAATGAATAATTATCGTGAGTCCATTAGAATAAATGTGGCATGCAATAGTAAATTGTGACATTTTTCTTAAATTATTTTGCATCTCGTGAAGCTTTCTTGTAGGATGAGAATTAATGCCTCAAAACATTGATAAATTCAATGAAAAACGAATGACGTTGAACAAGATAAGCCTCGAAAACTTGGAGTAGGTGGAAGCAATTTAATAAGCAAAAGAGTACTGTATTATTTTCTTAGGTGAGAATTAGATACACAACCATTTAATAATTCTCGCCAAGATTCTCAATCTCGCAATCCCCTTAATTGAAGGATTTTGCTGCCTTCATCTACGCTATAATTAATCTTTTAACACATCACGTATTATAAAATTGTGATTTGACTTACAATTGACTCGTACTTTTGTTTTACATCTCTTATTTAATATGTTTATAGGTTGCCAATATTACTAGAACTACAATTTTTTATGCTATAATATTCGATGCATTGTATCAAAAAAAAAAAAAAAATCTCATTCATATTCAAATTAAAACGATATTATGTCAGACTATTTGAGAAGAATTGACATATATATAAATTCAAATGCTATGAATATATAATTAAATATAAATTTACATATTAATATCGACATAACGTAAGAAATATTGGCCCATCAAATAGTGGTTTACATAAGATAAAATTGGCAACAATAGTTAAGTATTATTGGGGTGTGAGTCAGAAGGCTTGACTCATATGGTAACTCTCCACTACAAGACAAATATCCTATTTTAATTTTTTTTGTTTCTCTTTTTCATGTTGTGCATTATCTATTTAAATTTTTTAGGAACGTTTTTTGCCTCCTAAACGTATCCAAGAAGCAACATGCAATTTTTAATTTAGAACTTGGATTTTTTTAATATATATAAACAAATTTCAAGTTAACCTCCAAAAAATATATTCGCAGTATGTGTTTGTTCCCATTGTAGCTTCGTGGAAGCAGCGTGGTTCACAACCTTATTCGGTTGATTAATTTATATGAAACTCATTTTTTCATATTCAAGTATATACCTAAATGAAATGATCTTAATTTATACATCATGAATAGTGAATATTAATTGGTAAACTTTTCATAGTATATATTAAAATTCAGTCCGGATCTTATATTGTCAAATCATATGACATCTTCTATTGTCTTGATAGATTAACGACACGTGACAAAATCAATAATTTCAGATTTAAAATTTATATAAGGAAAATATATATCCTAACATTTGAAATTTCTAAACCCCTAGGATTTGACACGTGTCGTTAATCTATTAAGGTAATAGAAGATGTCACATGCTTTGACAATAGAGTATGTCATGACATTAAAATTCATAAATTCCATAAGTAAAAGTTTATGTAAGAGTTCGAGTAATTTTCTCAGTGGTACCACCCCACATTAGTAACTTTCCAAAATTAAATTTCAATTATTGCTCAAATAAATGAATAAATACTACTACTATTAATTAATAATTAACCCCATCTTATGCAGAACATTCATCCTTTTTTATCCTAAGAACATATGATATTCTATTTTATATTTTGGATGAACTATTTTCTATACAATAGTCGACGATTATATATAAACTAGAAAAGAGAATTAATTTATTTTCAGTAGAAAACTTTCATGCAATGTACAGAAGTTATAATTCAAATCATTGAGATTTTATCTTCATTACTATACGATACAATGAAATATTCCCTCAACTCCGAAACTTGGAAAAACTATCAATAATGGAAGAGCAAAAAAAATGCAAAAGTAGCAAGGAGCGTATGGTACAAGCAAAGGCCCCACAGCGGAATATTCCAGAAAACGCGTGAATTGTGGCACGTGCTGCTGACGAAACGGGACAGACCCCTCCACCGTCAGATCCGACACGTGTCCGGCGATAAGGCCGGTGATCTAGATGTAATATTGGGCCACGTGTGAAGACACGAATGGCTGAGGCCCAACGGCCCTCATGGAACAACGGGCTGATGTCGACGTTCAGAGTTGAGAGATAACGTGGCCCAATTCTCTTCCGCTTAATTTAATGGATATCATTATCTGCTAATTAAGAGCTTAACTGTCATTAACAATTAAATAATGATGCTACTAATATTTTTATTTCTTTAAATTAACAATTAAATTAGTTTGTTACGGGCGTTGCTTTATGGCTCCGTGTTGGTATGTTTTCACATTTCCAGCTATTAAAAATAGTAGTAAATTGTTAGTATTTAGTTGTCTTACCTAATAATTTTGATTAGATTTTTGTTTTGTATTCATTTTTAGGTTTAGTTTAATTTTAGCACCCTTATTTATATAATTTTTTCATTTTAACACCTTACGACCTAAATTTCTGGCTCTGCCACCGGCAAAGAAAAGCAAGCAGTTATGAGTGTGCCATGAGTCCATGCATAAGTAAATTTTAACGTAAATAAGAATGATTGCTTCTTTCTATAACGATGCATATATTTGTGGTTCGGAAAAATCAGAATATATGCTTACTACGAGAATAAGTAAAACTAATACTTCTATGTAACTGGTTTGAATGAATAAAAATTCAAGGCAATAAGCGTGTTCAATTTTAGACCCCATCCCATTGATTCTTTAGCAAAATCTACACACTATATAAATATAATAGTACAAATCACTAAACTTCAAAATCCAACCAAAAACAACCGAACCAAGGGACACATTAGTGCAGTAGCTTCGATGACCTCACAAGAAAAAGGGAAATGACTAATAAAATGACGACACTTGGAGAGCAAGGCACGTAAATATTTTTCACATTATATATATAGATTTTGTACTAATAAAGAGACGCATCATAAATTGTTTTGTATAAATGCATGTCAAAAACTCGTAGCTGCTGCCAATTTAATTTCAGAGTCCCTAACTCTAAGCGGTTAATCTTTGTAGACATTTTAACAATTAATAAAAAGTATAAATAACCTTTAAATAAGCTACTCAAAGCATGCCATAATAGCAAATTACTATTGCCTGATGAGAGAAAAATATTTAATAGTAGTAAGTACTATAGTATTCCATTCGTCCCACTAATAAATAGCCTTTTTTGTTGGCACATAAATTAAGAAGGAAGAAATTAGTAGTGTTTTTAAGATGTGTGTATAAATTATACTCATTTTTTTATTCATTTCTACCTTATTTTTTTTGCTTTTGTTTTAAATTGAATATATATTTTCAAAGTCATAATTTTTTATTATTTATTTACTTTGAAAAAAATTATATTTTAAAGAATGACTTTTTATTAATAGGACATAAGAAAAAGAAAAATACTCATATCTCTTTATAAATAAAACGAAAATTGAATTTGCCAAAGTCACATTAGCCATGCCACACATATATGTTCTCCATCTAGAGACATGCACTGGCTGATTAGTGTGCCAATCATCTTCTTCCCACCACTTTATTTTAAATTTTGATTTACTTATTTCAAACGTTATTAGTGTTTCAAAAAATTACAAAACTGTTCATATTACACTATACATGTTACAGTTGTTTCCCCCCACTGGAAAGAAGATACTTTTGTAAGCTTTTTTTATACAACACACGGATACACTCACCGCACACACATGCATTCCGAATAATTCGAAGTCTCGAAAGATTAATTAAAAAGAAAATATTTAACAAACTGAATCTGAAATGGGCTTCGTCTAGAAATAAAAGGAGTGTAGATGAGTTTTAAAATATGAAATCGAAAAAAAAGGAGTTATAATAATAATAATAATAATAGAGAGAGGGAGGTGTGAGTGTGAATGAGTAGCATAAAAAAATGGGGAATGAAAAAGGGAAGAGGGAGGGAGGCTTTATTGCCGTAATCAGCTCTCATGTGTCAGTCGATCGCGTTCACACCATAACCGGCTTACCGGTCAAAACTACCCTTTGAATGTCCCCATTTATATTTATTGCTCTTTCTCTCTGCACTGCACCGGCTAATACCACTCAACCTTCCTCTCCAAGACTCTCACATCTTTCATTTTTTACTACATAATCCCTTCCCTTCCCTTTCCTTCCCCTCCCTTCCCCTCCCCTCCTTTCTTAATCTATATTTCTCTCTCTACAAAAATCCAAAATATCATCCATTTACCATTTTCTTCTCTCTCTCTCTCTCTCTCTAGAAGAATAGTACAGTAGAAGATAAAGAGAATTTATTAACAGACAGAGAGAGATGGAAGATCCCTTCCCTTCCTCGCTATCGTCTTCCTTACTAGATCACTACGCAACGAGTGGTTGTACCTTCGCCGAGATGCTGGACTACTCCGACAAGAGCAGCTCTTTAGGGTTCATGGAGCTTCTCGAATTTGGGGATTCTGCTCCGGAGGACCTCTCTATTCTTCCAGATCGGAAGCTGGTTCAGGAATCGTCCGAGGTGTTGAATGCGCCGCCCACACCCAATTATTCATCTATCTCTTCGGAATCTAGCGACGCCCTCAAAGATGAACACGTTAAGGAGGAAGATGAGGTGGAGGAGGAAGAAGATGAAGTAGATGACGACAAAAAGAAGACGTCTAAGAAACAGTACGTCACTCCCTCTCTCTCTCTCTCTCTTTCTAGAGAGAGAGAGAGATGTGTGTGTGTGTGTGTGTGTGTGTGACATGTAGGGAAGTGCGTGTTGTGTGTGTTTTGTTTTAGTTGTATTATTACTGATGGGTTTTTGCTGGGGGTGGTTATGGTGGAGCGTAGGTTGAAGGTTAAGAAAACGAATGAGAAGAAGAAGAGAGAACAGAGATTTGCATTCATGACGAAGAGCGAGGTCGATCACTTGGAAGATGGATACAGATGGAGAAAATACGGCCAAAAAGCTGTCAAAAACAGCCCTTTCCCTAGGTCTGTGCCACTGCCTCCGTGCAGTGTTTCTTTTTCCTATCTTTTGCAATTAATTAATCTACCAAATTTAATCAACAGTATGCAATTATATTTATTTTATTTGCAGGAGTTACTATAGATGCACAAACGCAACGTGCAACGTGAAGAAAAGGGTGGAGAGATCTTGCACCGACCCCAGCATTGTCGTCACCACCTACGAAGGCCAGCACACCCATCCCAGCCCCCAAATGCACCGCCCTCCGGCTCCCCCGCCCCCGCCTCCGTATCCGGCGGCGCACAACCACCAGCTCATGAACTACTTGAGCGGCTACATGGGCGGCGGTGGAGGAGCGCAGCAGCTGAGCTTTTGCTCTCAGCCCCCGGGTTTAATGGCTGATAAGGGACTTCTTCAAGACATAGTGTCATGGCCCATGCCCATACCCATACCATACCCATGCCCAAGAGAGAAGAGCAGTGAATTGAAGTGAAAACAAGTTTGTTTTCTTTTTGGTAATAGCTAGCTAGTATATGTAGATGAAAATGACATTAATTTGATCCCATTTCTTTACTGATCGATACTACTATATGTGATTTCCTGTTAGTTTAAGGTTGCAGAAAACCCTAATGGTGGAGGTGCCACTCCATTGTCTCACCATATTCAATGATATTGTAGATTATATATAGGGTATAGTAGTATTATCTTTTTTAAATTCGTTTTTATTTATTTATTTTATCCTTAGAAAAATTGTTATTTCATTGGTTTATACGCTGCATTTATCGATATACTATATGATGGGAAAATATGAAAAATTGATTATATGAAAACACGATGATCAGGGGTTGATGTGAATGGAACATAAAAGGGATTGGCTTTGATGACCGACCTAGTTTTATTGTCGTCCTTTGCTATGCGAGTACTGTTATTTATTGCGTTTTGGTGAAGGTGAATATGAGGTCGAATTCAATGAATGTAAGGAATATATATGGTTAACGTTGTAGTAATAACTTGTAGTGAAGAAACACGCCTAAGAAAGAGAAAGGGATAATATTAATGGATTTGGGAACAATACATTATTACTAGTCGGTGCTCGATGCATCCTAAAATCCCATGTGGCTGAGAAGAAGATACGTCCTTTAATTTCCATATATATTAGTAGTATTAAAAATATATTTATATATGTATATTGGCGAAAACTACTGCATATTTTGATAAAATTATTGGAGAGATTACCCTTGAAAAAGTTATTGGAGAGAGAGAGAGAGAGAGAGAGAGGTTAGTGTGATTAATCCCCTTCAGAGGTGATGATTAGGTTGAAATTATTCAAATAAGCTATGGCGGGGAGGCTCATTCAAACAGTGGAAATAAAGAATAAGCAATTTGCATAATAAGGCCATAAATATATGGCATCGCTAGTCACCATGAGAACTGTTTTTGGGTCTTCGACTCTGCTCAAACACAAACACAACCCAATATACATATGGAAGATTGGGTCACTGCACCAAAATCAGCCATATATAGTAAATTGCATAACTATCACGTTTCAAGAGAAGCTGAGAAACCTATCAAATTTTATTTATGACGACATCCGTAATTATTTTGCATACATACAAAATCGTATGCTTCTCCTGAGACGTGACAATTATCTTTTTTTTTTTAGATCGGGCAAAGTTAATAGTTAGCGGTTAGTAGTTAGTACATCTCCTAGACTCCTAGACGTGACAATTATCCTTAGATGTAATATGAGCTGTTGCACAATTACACAACTTGGGATTATCGGGTAACCAACGAAAGATGAGTTGAAGTAATAAACACAACACCCTTGAATCTAGTTCCTTCAGTATAATGGTGTCTTCCTCAACAAGTCAAATTCTTCGGAATTCTTCGCAACAGAAACATTAGAAGTCTGCCTACCACTAAAACCAAAATGTCTAACTAAATACCCTCAAACTTCTACCCCACCATTCACATAAAACACAGTTGTAACTATTCAACTTAAATACAAGGGCAGTCAGCTGGAACTAACCACACACGATGGGGACGAAAGTGATTTTGAATCCTGTAGCCGATTTTGCTGTTCTTCTAGGTGACCGAGTTCTTCGTAATCTGCATACTCCTCAGGCTTATCCCACTAATATAATACAATGGGCACACATCAAGATCAGAGGACGAGTTTTGATTAAGGAGAAGGGAAAAGAATATACAGATGAAAGAACTTCTTACCCTGCTTTCACATGTTACACAATTATAATAATAGAAATCCCCATCTGGAGAAACATGCTCACTCCAGTCACATTCTGTAGAGTTCTCTATCTCTGCACTGGAATCGAAAGCACTGGTTACAGGTGCTGTATCATTGTTTGCCATTGTTCCTATCTTGCATCCAGACTGTGAAAACTGCAGATTCGGAATTGTTATCATTGTAGAAGCTAAATAACTAACATTTTTTCTCAACAAATTTCTATCTATGTCACATTTCCTTTTCTTGTGGCAAGACAAGATAGAAGATGATATATCAAGCATGTATTGAGAGGGGAAGAATCAACAATGAAAATGAGTTTCCAACTAATCAGGTTAAATTCAAGTAACTATGAATAAGAAGAAATCATAAAAATTTGGGAATGGCATGACTAATAGCAAGAGGATTTTCATGCATTAGAATCAACAGCAGTTCTTCAACCACATGTATAGTTTAATTTAACGAAAGATTCTTCATTGTTATTCTTGGTGGTGCTGACAGAGTAAATCTGTCCATGCATATATTTCTTTTCCAGTGGTTGTGGATGACCAGAAAGAATATGATACCTTCATTTGCTGCATGTCGAAAGGCAGCATATATGCACTAGCTGGATCATTTGAATGTGAAGCAGGCCTGAAGCACACCAAATTATTAAGCTAATAGAATTTTAACAAATCAAGATTAGTGCAGACAATAAATATTATATCCACACATACATACATAAATGTAAGGATAATCATTTTTCATTGTGTGCACATGGCTCACTTGACTAACACTGCCATAAGAAACAAATTTCTTGAAGAAATAATGTTGAGTTGGGGTTTGATATCTAAAAAGGTTAAGCCCTCATTTGGTTCACTCTTTTTGGGGTAAGGAAAGGGAAACAATTAAAAAATTTCATTACTTGTTGTTTGATTTGATTAATATGTTATCTATTACCTTACTTGGGAGTAACCCAATCTACCATATTATTACCTCTCAAGGAGGAGGGGAAACTAGAGTAAGAGAATCCCCCCTCACAAGGGATTCATTTCCATCAATGAACCAAACACTCAATAAAAGTAACCCTTATTGTTTCCATTCCCTTACTTGACTTGATTTCATTCTCTTTATGTTTCCCAATTTGAACCAAATGAGCACTAAATCAATAAGTAGTAAGTTACAAACTTCTGAATCTCTTATCCATAGGGTCAATTTTCCAGAACTTAAGCCTTCCGATTCCTCATGTAAGGACTTTAAGCAACCTTCTTTGGCAGCATTCTAATGTTGCTCTGCTCAGATAAGTTTTCTTTAATCCGCTATGGTTCAGAACATGCTGATTCTTAAGGAATGAGGGGAAAGGGGATTGGTTGAGAAAGATCTCTAATCACTATCTTCCACTTCCATCCATTTCATTTCAACTTTGCTGTTCACAATTGTTGTTGATGTTTGTCAACTTTTTCTTTGTCAATCATCTACTCAATTAGTGGGAGAAACTTGTCGGTAAATGGTGTTTTTATGTCTGCATGCATAATGCATGTATATCTATTTACATAACAGGTGAAATTGTCCCAAAATACTGAAGCACTCCATCTCTCCAGAACAACAGTAATCCAAACATATAACACAACAGACACATGCAAGAGAAACTGCACATTGCTCCGTCAGTAAGATATAGCATAAAGCTATTACAAAAACAATGAATTAAGAGGATTATGTAATAACCTTGAATCCCCTAGCCGTGGCTTCTTCGGATCTGCAAACCGCACTATCAATGGTTGATCACATCCCTAAGGACAGGTATCTTAAGATTCGTTTCTAATATGGACAGAAATTAGAAATAAAGACATGCAAGCAAAAAGCCTTACTTTCATCATATGTATTCCATGTAATGCATGAATAGCAGCAAGTGCCATATCTCTAGTAGCATATTGGACAAAGCAACATCCTTGAAAGCGATAGAGTGAACATATTAGGGAAAAAAGGAAAAAAAAAAATCAAATAAATTTTAAATTTAAAAGTTCTGTTTTCGGGTGCACAGACCAGACCAAGAAAGAAAAATGTAGAGAGATAGTTAGCAACCACAATTCACTGGCAATAGTTTCTCAAGAGTCAAGCCTTGTTGGAATCCAAATGGACTTGGATGAAGGAGCTCAAAAGGAATCGAAGATACATACCACGATTTTGCTTGAATTCATCTTTAACAATAAAAATCTCTTCAATGACACCCAACGGGGAAAATATCTGGGCATAATAAGATTCAGTTAGTGACTGAAATGCTATACTCACCCCCTCCCAAAAAAAAAAACAAAAAAAAAGGTAAAAGAATCCTGACATCTAGTATGTCTCTTTTATTTTAAGAGAACAGAGAAATTTTAGGTAGGAACTGCTCTGATTATGATCAGGAACTTGAAGCTCAGAGCTAAATATTCACAAGGGCTTTGACATCAATTCAACTAATTAACGAGCCTACTTCCATTTTTTAAGGAACCAGATGCCTCTTGCAGTTAAGACAAAAGCAAAGATGCTATCATTCACACCATGCCAAAGTGCAAGGATATAAACAGAACAAAAGCATGACAGTACAAGGCCTAGGGCAAAGACATCAGCAAATTTAGGCATGGTGAATATGAAACCTCCTTTACAATGGCAGAAGCTAATTGGTCTGAGAAAAAGTAGAATGCAGCTAAAAGGTACATACTTCTTCAATATCCCTTTTCAAAGCCTGTCTACTCAAGCAGCCAACATATAATTTGTGAATTTGTGCACTGATAGCAGGCGAAAAACCACCTATCAAAGTCACAAAGCATGAAAGCAGTTATATGAAAACAACCATTAGCAAAATAATTTATTCGCATACGTGTGCATTATAAGTCAAGTTGCAAAAAGACACAAGATCATGGTAATAAATTTACCATTTTTTAAGTCTTACTATAAGGATTTAGAAATAAGCTCTCTATTCCACGTTTATGGGTGACTATATAGAGCATTTGATTGATGTGCTACAGTCATTCTATTTTAAACCAAATTGTAAACAAACAGATTATAACCTATGAACCTATGAATGGCAAAGAGATATTTGTGCCAATCAATTATAGCACTACTCTGCTATTAACAGAAAATAGCAAACTCCAGCCAGTTAAAATAGTACAATTTTAATCATGCAATTATTAAGCCTCAAGATAACAGTGGGGCATTACACCACAAATAGAATAGAGAACTAATGAATCTGAACAAATCAAAGTTCCTTTACACGAGAGTAACAATTTGGAGCCTAATAATACAATCATGGTCATAGACTTCATAAAACCACATTTTGACAAAATAGAAATGAAATCTAAGAGCATTCCACCAAGAAAACAATTTGGCAGAGTGCATCGTATTATTTATTTATATAAGAAACAGATAACACTATTTTAACTAACAAAATATAATTTAGAAACATGATAATGTAAGCGTAAATGATCAAAAGAAATCAAGGAAAGACTGTAGACAAAACCATAATATTGATATGGCTTCAAAGGCGTTCCAAGTTGCAACAAATCCTTGACAATCAACGTGTTTAAAAATTTCATAGACAAGATAACTACCTAGACTTTTCCGTTCCCTCTCAGCATATTTAACTTTTAGAGGAAGCATTGCCTGAAAAGTAGCATGTATAAGAATCATACATATTCAGAAAGTCGGGTCATGCCAGAATAAGTGATAACTGACCCCAGGGAAAGTATATTGGCCGTTAAATGCTGCAATTGCTTGCTCAGCTTGCTCGACCCTTGCATACTTCACAAAGCAATACTCTAGAAAACATGAACCAAAGTACTCACGTTAATATATTTGATATTCCTGCATTGGAAGACAACTACAAGTGATCCTTTCGGGATTGATAAAACATGCAAGGATTGTCCAATTTATAGACTAGCAGCACAAGAAAATAATAGTTAAGCTGAGTAGACTGTGGCATAGCCTTCTTCAGAAATAGACTTTGTCTCGTCTATCAGATGGGAAAACCTTTAACTCGTACATATTTTTTTCTTTTCAGTCTGTATGGTTGACTGCGCATGACACATTTAAATAAGGAACAGTATTAAAAGCAATAATACGTTTACACAAAGAGAAAATCAACACATATTATTATTGAAACTATGAAACTGTTGCCAAATTATCAGTGAAAGGCATACTGTAATATTCATAATTTCAAATCAATATAGAAGCATGACAGAGTGCTTCACCAAATAGTGGGTTCCAATTCAATTATAACCATCCATACATTAAAATCCAGCATAATACTTGTTTTAAGTAAAAATTGCAGCAGTGATTCATACCCTGCTGTAAACCGGTCCGCTTATCCCGAACAAGAACAACCTCAATAATATCTCCGAATTCCCCAAAAACAGTGCTGACCTATTCATAGAGCACAGACATCGATATATTCAAAATCTTGAGCGTGATATGGCATAAAATCAAAATTTGGAGGCAAAATAATTCTTCAAAATTTGAGCAGCGCCGACGTGAAGTTATTTATGCTGATATTGTTACTTACATCTTGTTCGGTAGCAGTTCTAGGTATTCCCACAGCGTATAGCTTCACGATACCGCCGTATTCAACATTATCTGCAGAAAAAATACACTTAAATGGGCGAAGAAAAGAGAAAAGAATTGATCAATTCAGATAGAATTAGAAGCTGGGCGATTACTAGAGGGAGGAAGCGGTCTCTTGTGGCCTGTGAGAGGCAGCGAATTGCCAGAGTCGCCGTTGAGGTGGAAGCCAGTTGACTCATTCTGCTGCACGTTGAAATTGTGGTGGTGACGGTGGTCCGGTTGGTGTTGCTGGTGGTGGCCACTGTGAAAGTGTTCTTGCCAGTCGTCGTAATGGTAATGGCCACCGTCGACGGTGAATGGCGGCGGCGCCGCAGCGGAGTAATCGGCGCGCATCTCTCCTCCGTGTCTCTCCATAGATCGTAATACCTAAGGTAAATATATTTATGTAAAAGCCTAATATATATTTCAAACTAGTAATAAAGATTTCAAATTCCGTCAAAAACTGTTGGTTTGGTTGCATTAAGAGCTTATAACATATTTGAAAAGCTTATAAGCTGGATTGATTGAGCTTATTTAAAGGAGATTATAAGTTCTTATAGTATCTTATTTTTGGAGCTTATAAGTTCCAAATAAGCTTATTTTGTCAAACACATTTTTAGCAACTTATAAATTTGCTATTTTAGCAGTTGTTGAGGTGTATTTTCTGAGCTTTCCTTAAATAATTTACTCCTATTAGAAAAGGGAAAAAGAAAAAGGTAAAAAATTTAAATACCTGCTTGGAAACGGTGGATTAAATTGTTGCATGTTTGCTATTCACTCTTGGAACGATATTGTAATACATACTATATTAATATTATTTCTTTGAACTAATAATAGTATATATACCAATCAATTAGTAAGTTCTTATACCCTCAGATGCTGTAATTGCTTTAAAACAAGAAAAATCAGACAATGAAACTAAAGCAGATTCTAAACTACAACATATAAATCAGAAAAATGAAACTTAGCTTCTCCTGTAATACCAACATCAAATTCAACTTTTATGAATTCTATAGAATTAGGAAAGAAATCTGTATATCATACTTCCTAAGAGCTAAATATCAGAAGCAACATCTCGTTTGGAAGTTGGAATCAAAATATTCATCAACACGAAAATTTTTAAAGAACTAGACTAGAATCTATATAATCTGAAAATATAGAGCAAAGACTACAACTGAAATAAGGTAATTAGATAAGCAACTGTAATTATTTATCAGAACTAGAATCTGAAATCCCTAAATCTAGAAATAGAATTAAAAGCAGAAAGGTTGGGAGAATTTCATTAATGAAACCTATGGGGTGAAATTGAATCTCCCCTCTGCTGTGTCGCTGTTTTCTGCCGAGGAGGGGCAGGGCGGCGGCGGATGTAGCACTATTTCAGTACGGAAGCGCTGCTACGACGGCCGTGGTGTTGCTAGCGGTGGCGTCCGCCGAAGTCTAGTGAGGGGTGGAGAGATAGAAAACAGACAGGGGCAGCAACTCCTACCCCTGCTGCTGCCGATGATGGCCCGACGTGGACAGACGGAGCAGCGGGAGGCGGCGTTGTAGTGTATTGAGGGTGGTGCGCCGGCGTGAGGTGGTGAAGAGTTATACAACGGTGGTGGCAGTTGGATTTGGAGGTCAGGAAATTCTGAATTTGGGGTTTTTGGTTCCAATTTCAGAGGAGTTATGAATTAGTAGTATTTTATTTTCAGAGGGTTTTATTATGGGCCTTATGAATTAATCCCTCCGTTTTTTATTTAAGTGGGTTGTTTTTTATTTAAGTGGGTTTGGTAATCGATAAGTGTTATTTGTGAAAAAACTAATTTATTTTAATATTTTATCCCAAAAGAGAAATAAAAATATTAATGATTTATCCCAAATTCCTTCTTCCCTTGCAACTCTGCAACTCCGACCACATCTACTTCAACGATTTCATTCCGCCGCTCGCCGCCGGCGACCAGCTCAATGCCGCTCAGATCTACTTCGTGCTCCCCACTACCTAGGTGTCGTCCGGTCGCCGGAGCATGTTATACTTTAGCTTGAAATTCGAAATCGAGATCCATGTATTCAATTATTGTCTGATTTTTTATTTCACTGAGAGAGAGAGAAAAAGGGAGCGCAGCCATAAAATCCCAAAATCGAAGGTAAAACTCAAGTCCTTTTCCCCAAAAAATCAATTTTTCATTTTCCTCTTCCAATAAGTTCAAACCCAGATGATTAATCGAACATTGAAGAAACACCCATAAATAAAAGCGAAATTACACCATCGAGAAAAATACCCAAACATAATTGAGTTTCCTTCTTCTCTCTCTCTCACACACTCTTTTCAGAGGCTTGAGGCGAGCGAGCGCTCGACCAAAATTGACAGCTGCCGGAAGAAGAAAGCTCGGATCTCGCCTAGTTCGGCGGTGGCAGAGGATCATCCGCAGTCGAATCACACCGCTAGTTACAGGAAGAAGAATTTCGTGAGAGAGGATGATAACGACGGCAACGGGGAGCTGGTTGATGCCGGCGGTGCTGCGTGAGGAAGCTCCGGTGAATTTTTGGGTTCAAGAGATAGAGAAAGATGATGGAGTGGGTTGGGTAGGTGAGACCACTAATTAGGGTAGGTTTAGGGTGTTAATTAAAAAAAAATAAGGAGCCCAATTAGTGGCCCTAATTTTTACTAATTATGTGCTTTATTTGTTAATTATTGCCAAAAATAAAAACGTATCAACTTGAAGGGACCAGCCCAAAAAGAAAAGTGTATCAACTTGAAGGGACCGGAGAGAGTATATGAATGGTATAAAATAATAAAACAAGCCAAATCAGAGAGAACAGAGAGAGTAGAAGTATATGCTTCTATTTTTTTTTTTTTTTTTTTTTTTAATTGGGCAAAGTTAGTAGTTAGTACATCTCCCATACTCCCAGAAATACTTCTCTTAGAATTCGTTCCCTCTAGGGATCGAACCCGGGACCTCCTGCTTTGCAGGCAAGTCCCGTGGCCATTGGGCTAAACCCAATGGTTAAGTATATGCTTCTATTATTAATTTAAGATTGGGTAATTCTATACACACCCCCTTTTACTCCTCACAGCCCCTTGTTAAAAAATATATAATAAAACTAATAATATTTGTACTATTTTACCCCCACAACCCCCAAAATAAATTAATATATAGCCCCCAAAGAGTATGAATAACCGTTTACAATTTTGCATAACCCCAGAACTCAGAAATCTGCATAAAAAAGCAATGGGCGTCGGCAATAGAAATTAAAAACTATTTCCGATCAATACTAATTCTTGATACAAAGACAATATTGTTTTTCAAGTTTCTATTTTCTGAAAAATTATCCCCAAGTTCAAAGAAACAATCACCCTAAATTCAAAGTCATGAATTCAACTATTTTCTAATTAATGAGCCTAAATTTATCAATGAAAAGCAATAGCCTTTCAAACTTCCATCTCCCGGCGAAGTTAAGAATGTCAGCCAACCAATTGAGAGAGAAAGAAAGTGCAGGAAAAGGATGAAAAGTGAACACCCTGAATCTCTGATCAATCAACCTAATAAGTTCAAAAAATGCAGAATTCAGAACGACACAATCCAAAAGATAAAATTCTATACTAAAATGGATACAACTCATTGCTAATTAATGTGGATTGATGTCGTCGAAAAGATTGGAGCAGCCTTTTCATGACTTCATGGTGATGATGGTAGTGGTACTGCACTGCCGTACATAGTATGCCATGGACAAAGTGTGAAAGAATGTTTGAGAGGGAAAGGGCGGTGGCCGGTGGCTGTGAGATTGGAGAGAGGATGGTGGTGATTTTGGAGGTTAAAGAATTAATTCGTACATTCACTAATATTTATTACTGATTTATTAAATTGGGGGTTGTGATGAGAAAAATGGGGATTGTGGATAGAATCACCCTATAAGATTAAGGCTGCGTTTGGTAATCATCTCAAGATGAAAAATGGTGATTCATCTCAAGATGACTCATATGAATAGTGTCAAGATGAATCATTCATCTCACCATTTGGTAGCAAAAAATTCAGACCCGGATGATATCATATTGTGTTTGGTACAAATTGCAAAACTCTAGATTAAAATTTAAATTGACTATTTTACCCTTATTAAATACCCCTACCGATTTCACTTTTTATCGTTGAGATTAAATAGTACCCTTTATTATTTATTATTATTATTATTATTATTATTATTATTATTATTATTATTATTATATTGTTGAGTTATTATTTTTATTATTCTTGTTATTATTATAATTATTACTATTATTGTTATTATTATTTATTATTATTATTATTATTATATTTATTATTATTATTATTATTCTTGTTATTATTATAATTATTACTATTATTATTATTAAATTATTATTATTATTTATTATTATTATTACTATTATTATAATTGTTACTATTACTATTACTATTATTATTATTATTATTATTATTATTATTATTATTTTATTAAATTATTAATATTTATTATTATTATTATTATTACTACTATTATTGATATTATTTATTTATTATTATGGTTATTTTATTACATTAATATTATTATTTTATTACATTATTATTATTATTTATTATTATTACTATTATTATAATTATTACTATTACTATTATTATTATTATTTTATTACATTATTATTATTATTATTGATTTATTATTATTATTATTATTACTATTATTGTTATTATTTATTTATTTATTATTATTATTATTTTATTACATTATTATTATTATTATTATTATTATTATTATTATTATTATTATTTGAAATCGTATAAATACATAAGGGTAAAATGGTAAGAGAGAGAAAATATTGTGTTACTGTTTTAATGAGTTCACCTCATCCGACCAAAAACGTGAAATGACTAAACAAGGCGGAACAGTGAAATATCAACGGGCCTTGTATTCATCTCGGGCCCTCCAGTTTATTTTAGTTGGTTACCAAACAGTGAGATGAACCAAGATGATCTCTCTCATCTTGGTTCATCTTCTTTACCAAACAACTTCTACAAGATTGGGCTATATATATTTTAATTATTTTCAAGATTGGCTCACAAAATTAATTGACTATGGGTCTTGAGCTATTTCAATTGAGTTCATGCCTTGGGAATTCAAGAATATGTAATGTGAGCAGACTTTAGTTTTATCTTCAAACTAGGTTAGTGTTAAATCGAAAGCTTAGATTGATAATCTAATTAAACATCCAGATCTACCCTTTGACTAAATTAAATTAAGCTTAGTCTGTAATTGACTTCGAGTTTGAACTCTCAAAACTTTTTGTTAATAATTTAGTATTATGTTGGAACTGGAATTATATGGAATAAACGCGTAGTGATGATGTAGACTTCTTTCTAATGTTTTAAGGTCCTAACAACTATGTTTTGAGAATTACTAAGCTAGGACCCTCAAGCTTTAAGGAATAAAGCATATTAATTAGTTTAGGGCATAGTTTTCATTAAAGACTCGAGTATTATCTAAACATAGCTTGTTATTTGAAGGTTTTGTGAAGTAGTGAAAATCGAAGGGTCGTGAAAGAAAATCAGTAAGGCTATTGTACACTGGTTTATACAGGTGGGTTTACATTATATATATCAAAGTATGACAATGCGATAGTGAGCATGTTTCGGCAAATCAAATGAGTTTATTGTCATGCATAAAATGTTTATGGTTGTATGTATGATGCGTACCTTTGTTTGGTTGCCAACTTATGAAAATCGACCGTGCTCAGAGTAGTTAGATACCTGCCTGAGTAGTGTATAAGGACGTTGTGGACCGTGAACTCTGAGTGGGCCGGTCACATGATGATTACGTTCGCGGAAGAAGGCCTTCTTCCCCGACGTAGAGACGCATATGAATAGTATAGTATGGATCGAAAATGGGGGTCCTCTCCAAAGTTTATGTGGAAAAAGAAAATATGTTTAGTATGCACAAATTATTTCTCTAAAACTCTTGTGTGGTACTGTTATGAAATGCATGTACAAATTTATGTTTTTGGCATAACCCACTGAGTACATCAAGTACTTAGTCTTGCTCGTGTTTCCAAAAACTTGCGGGTTGAGCAAATTTTGGCGATGATGGTGAAGGTGTTAAGCGGAATTTGCCCGTCTATCTTATTTTGAAGTTAGGTTTAGAAAGAGATGCATATCTTCACATATGTATCTTATGTGTTTTGACCCTTCCGTGCGACACTTTGAATCTTTGGTTGTATTATGATCATCAGTGACTTAGTGAACTTGTAGTAGTTTGAGAATAAGCTTCTAATACTCGTACTTGTATGTCCTTTTGTTCTTCGAGATAGTACGTTTAAGGTTTCTTGTGAATACATGTATTTTATTTCTCGTTTCATTCTTCTCTTCGTTTATCCCCTTAGTACTTGTTTGGTAGGGGTGATGTCATAAAGTATGTGTTGGTCCCGAAAGGCGCTTACACACGTAGAGGAGGGGGGGTGAATACGTGTGTAGAGAAGTATTTAACTTCTTTAACGAATTTCGGCCTTTTAAACAAGTGGACGCTTTGAAGCGTGGTGAAGCGTTCAAAGCTTCTATCTTGTGAGTAACTTGTGCGGAATGTGGTGAGATGGTTATAACTTTTTCTTGCGATTAAAAACAGTTTTCTATTTAAAGCGTGTGTGTGTGTGATGAAAATCAAAGCAATAATGAACTTAAAAGTAAAGAGATAACCAATTTTATAGTGGTTCGGAGTACCCCTCCTACGTCCACTCTTATCCTCGATGGGATGAATACCTTCACTCGGTATCCCTTGTTTTATACTTCCAAGGGGAAGTGATTCAAGGCTAGTAACAAGCTTGTCCTTGAATCCTCAGAGATTTTACTGGCTCTCGAGAAACCTTACAATAACACACTCTATTACAAAAACTCTACAACCTTTCAACTCAATCTATTCACTCTAGACTTGGGTTTTGGGGTTTTTGGATTTTTGCAAATATGAGAATCCTTTACAATTAATTCACTGGTAAAGGGATAAGGATTCTCAAAAAGGACTAGGCTTTGGATATGAGAGATTGAACCTAGAATTAGAGATAGTTGCAATACTTAAGAAATAAGTTCTTAAGGACACACTAAAGTGAAGCGCTTTAAAAGAACTTTGGGCTTGAGAGAAATTTTGCTTGAGTTCTTAGATTATGAATGCTTGAATTGTTTGTACGTGCGTCACTTTTGATGTGTGCAACTTCTCCCTTTTTATAGTAAGGAGCCCTACTTCCCGTTGAGAGAGAAGAGGTTCATTGTTCCTTAATTTCCGGATATGTCAGCGTGTCAGTCTCTTTTCTGCTTTGCCTGGAGTAGGAAGGGATGTTCGCCGCACCTAAGGTATGGCGACTTCACCTACTTAGACTGTTGCTTTATGCGTTGTGCAATGGTGTGCTGACACGTCGGATCAGAGTCAACCATGTGTCAGGAATTCAAATCTTGAATTCTCGGTCAACTTTATCATTGACGCTCTTTAATTGCAGCTTCGTATCTGAGACGCTTTGGATGAGCTGACTTGTGAGCGCTTGCTTCTATTGATTTTAAGTCGACTTTAGATGTCTTTATGACGTTCTGCCAATTCTTTCTTTCTGGCTTCTTTACAATTGGAGTCGCTTTGCTTCCTGACTCTTTGCGAACTTTAGTTGCTTTGTCCTCTGCGCTTCTAGACTAATAATATAAGCTTCCTAACAAGTAAGCTTCGCTAAGATCAACTGATCTAGATTTATCAAAAGTAATTAGGGAAATAACTACACAATGAGGGTTTTGAGATCGAATCAAAACAAGTTATTTCGAACTTGATCCAAGTTCCCCCTTAACATAATATCCCAACAATTTCCCCCTTTTTTATGATGCCAAAACCCAACGTCAAGTACTTACACAAATCTAGACAATTCTAGGCAAGTATAAGAAGAGAAGCGGGTTAGGCAAAGCACGACATTAATGCAATTATAGTAGTTAGTATGAAAACATATAAACAAGTAAAGACAATAAGAGATTGTCTTTGAGTAGTAACATATATCATTGTATTAATGGGGTTGAGAATTGTATGAATACAATGAGTATCGATCAGAAGCGCTTCCGTGGAGTTGGAAGAATCATGCCATAAGCACTGTAGACTCTAGCTTTAATGGCAGCTTGAGAACGATCTGGACGTTCATTCTTCTCCAGCCAATCAGCTCACTCATTGATTTCCTTTTTGATGGGCTCATCATCAGGGATAACGCCTCCTATGAGTGGGAGTTTGTAGCTCTCTTTCTTTGGCGGTTTGAGAGTGATCCCGTCTGCTAGCTCCAAGATTTTGTTGAACAGAGAGATGTTGCAGTGATCCATATATGCAACGAAGCAGTCCATGGTCAGATCACTGTGAAAGCCATCCCAGTGATAAAAACGTTTCACGAATTTTGTCTTGGCTTCATTCCACTCCTCCTTGAGGTCAGCTAGAATAATCTCTTCAACAAATTTCGCATTTGGAGCCGCATTTCTCAGCCTTTCCCTTTCAGGTTCGTCCCTAGCAGCCAGTTGCTTTTTGCATTTCTCGAAAGTGTCTGTTCACAGACTTTCGACATAAACTCGTTTGCTTCAATATCCTCCACCTTCATGAGATGTAGTGCTTTGTCCGCGTTTGTAACCACTTGTTCATTAAAAATTTCATCCCTGCACTCCGACACCGTTTTGTATCGTGCCATCACTTCCAGGCACTCTTTTTCAGCTTTGTTTGTCGGTGTGTTCTTCAACAGATACCTTCGGAGGTGATGCAGCCTCTTAACTTCCAGGATCGCGTCTAATTCCTCTTGGAATTCGCGTTGCATTCCAGCCTCCTTGGTCATTGTTGCGGGAGTCATTTTTATCTTCTTCTTTTGTTTGTCAGCAGACTCGGTGGTTTTGCACTTTGGAGGCGCGCACTTTGAAGGCTCTGCTGCTGACATGGCTTGAATCGGAGCGGCATTGATTGGCTCTCTGGAAGAGATAATTTGCAGCTCTGGTTCTTCTTCCCCCTTCTTCTGTGCCATGGCCAAAGTGTGTTGAGCACTTGACGTCCCAGTCGCTTCCCCTTTTTTGGCAGAATCAAAAACAGGTGGGGCGGGAGCAGAGGGCGCTGTGACACTTTGATTGACGACACCTTGCAGATCGAGATTCGGCTGATTGTCCTTTAATAGGCCTTGTGCCAGAAGATAGACAGTGCGAGCATTCGTGAGAATGATAGACCTAGAGATTGTGTCTCGATAGACAGTAAACTCATGTCGAATATGATTTGCAAGCGCGTTGATAAGGGCGGAAAGGCCTTCCAAAGTGGCAGTGTTAGTTTGTCCAGACTGGTCTGTGCCACTCTGTTGCCTAGCAGTAGGTGGGTGTGTCAAAGCTTCGGCAAGCATTCTTTGTTGTTCTGATATTGCAAGCTTCTGTTCTGTGGCAAGAAGCTTCTCTTGTAGCTGGCGGGCGGCGGAGTCGACATTGAATCTGTCTGCTTTGACTGCTTTCAGCTCTTGCTCCAGTAAAGCGACCTTTGCATTGATCGTGGAGAGCTCGGTATTAGCACACTCTAGTTCATGATGGGCACGCTCCAGGTCGTCCATCGTGAGGTCTTGACGTTCGATCGCGGCTTCCAACGCATGCGCGCTTTGATCGATATCGTCAAGAGCCATATCCAAGGCATCAGTGATCTCCAGAACTTTCGATCGTAATGCTGGGATTTCTTGAAGATTTGTGTTGACGGTCGAAAGTTCATTATGAGTGTCTTTGATGTGTTCTCGTTCGCCTTCCAGCTGATCTTCCAAATCAGCGACCGTCACCTTGAGCTCCGTCAACTCTTGGATAGTAGTTGAGAGTTCTTCATTCTTCTTCATGTTGTCTTCTTTGAGTGCTTTCAACTCAGTGGAAGCAGTTGAAAGCTCTTCAAGTGCCTTTTTCTTTTCTTCGGCATCCTTGGAGAGTTGGCTCTCCTTTTCATGCAATACAAGCTTCAGCTGAGCGCATTCACGCTCCACCTTATCATGAGTGGTTTGAAGAACAGCCAGACTTTCTTCAAATGCTGTGGCGGGAGTGCCAGTAGGTGTGATAGGGCGTGGAGTGTAGGATGGAACAAATTCTTTTACTTTCGTCTCAATTCGCTTCCATACTTCCGCCTCATCAATGAGATCATCAAAGCGTTCAAGCTTGAAGTTGCTGAGAATGACGGCTTCCTCCTCGATCAGTGCTTTGGGATCGGTATCCCGTAGCAACTCACAAGTGCGGTGTATGTTGGTACCGCGACAACGAACATATGTCAGAAATTGAGAGAGCATTTCCAGCACATGTGTGGGTATAGAGAAAGTTCCAAAGAACTCTCGGATTTCTTCTGCAGCCCATGCAAGCTCTATGTTAACAGCTTGGGTTACCCTACTGGACGCTTTGGGAGATGGAGGAGATTCAAGCTATAGCTCCTCATCTGTTAATGAATTTGACTCGAAAGCGTCAGTGTGGTGATCAGCTGCCGGAGCGTCTACTTCTTCTTCTTCCTCTTGTGCTAGAAGAGCACCGACTTCAAGATCCTGAGTCATAGTTCTGTCAGAGTCTGAAGCGTCGGAGGAAGACGCGGCGCTTTCCACATCCTCTTCATCTACCAAAACACGCTTCCCGGTCTTGGTAGGAACTGATTGTTCCAGAGTTGGATTTTTCTTTGGTTTCTTGGGAGTCTTCTCTTTCTTTTTTTTCCTTCTTCTTTCTTCTTTTCTCTTCTTCCTCCTTGAGAATCATGGCTTCATCTTGGGTATACTCAATGTCCGTAGCGGGCGGAACGGCAACTCCAAACTCGTCACCTGGGAGCGCCCTGGTGAACTGGACACGAGTGTATTTATTCTCCACGTGCCATTCTTGTGATGGCCATGAGTGCTCCAAAAACATGGAGATCTTCATTCCGTATTTTAGCTTTCCAAGGAAAGAAAGCTGTCCTGCATGCTTGCCTTCAGTCTCCTTCCTGACGCTTTTACTCGCTTCGATGAGCTGCCGTATGAACCACGCTCTCCAGTTATAAGGCATTCGGTTGGAAGCGGCATCACAGAGCGCCGAGAGAAGACGAATCTTCTGCTCTGTAATAGTAGACCAGCTACCAGTGTGACAAAGAAGACACTTTGTCACAATGTTCATCAAATGGTCAAAAGGATGACGAAGCGAAGTTGTCTTTGAATGTTTCCGGACAAAGATGGCACGAGGATCAGTTGTGAAGCGTCTGTACTCTTTTTGAATATCCGGATCACCAGCGGTCTCCGGGTTAGCCCCAGAACTTGGAATAGGAACTGAATCTTCAAATAAAACCTCGAGTGCTAGTGATTCAGTAGAGACCAGGAAAACTGGGCCATTTTCTTCCTTCTTACAGAGAGAGATTTTAGTCACTAGGGTTTGTGAGTCCAGATTAGAGAGGAACTCAACAACCCCAAGTGGATTGATGTAGCGAGAGTGCTGGAAAAGAAGATTTTCCAACCCTGAATATTGTAAAGCCCTCTTGATGATTCCACCATCGGTGAGCAGATCCGGATTAACGTAAGCCTCCGTATAGATGAACTTGCCATATCGGCTACGCAGAGCAGTTTTCCATTTATCATTCACCATTGTTTAAGATTTTCTGAAGTAGAAATTAAGATTGTTGCGAAAAATAAGTTCTGAGAGGGGAATAACTTGAGAGTTGCAGAAATTTGCGAAAAATGGTGAAAAGATGAGTATGCAACAGTGAATGTATGTATATATATTGATGTATAAAAATATTTCAGTAATTGTGAGTAGGAGTGGTGTAGTGGAGCGAAGTGTCTTAGTGAGTGGCTAAGATCACGTCCCGTAAATTATGTTAGTGGTTGAGATCTTGTCTTACAGTTACTTTGATCGTGCGGTCATGGGAAAAGTAATTCGAAACGTCCAACGGCCAAGATTAAAAAGGTATTGGCGGTTCGGTAGCGCGAGTGAGATACACGCGTGAGTGAGTCTCGAATACCGTATTTACAGCAGTCTTTGCATTAAATGCAAAGATATCACATGCAACTTATACTTGATTGATATCTTGCTTTATAGATATATATGATGTAAGTAAATTAATAAAGGATTAATTTGAAACAAAAGAGATTTGAAATTTAGCTGAGTATTTCGCTTTGGAACTTAGACGAGAGCGTCTAGTTCATGAAGCGTCTGTAACAGCCCTTTGTTATTTTCAGTGAGTCATGCACAAGGTTCTTTAAGACGCTTTGCATAGACTGACTTACTTGAATTGAAAGACATGAAAGAAGGACTCACTAGTCAGTCAATCATTGTAGTTGACTGATACCACGCTTTGACGATCCACATTCTCAATTGTTAAAGCGTAAGTTGAGAAACAGAAACATTCTCGCTTAGACAAAGTGAGAGCGTCTGTTCTCATCTAGGCGCTTTCTCTCTAAGTTAAGGTGCTTCCCCCTAGTACATAGCTTTGGACTAGTATGATAGAGTGTGAACTCCGTAGGGAAGACGCTTTACTTGTCGAGAGTTGAGATAATGTGAACTTTTTTACTCTTGCGAAGATAGGTTTAAATTCTTGAATTTCACAATATGGATATGAGATTACAAAATCCACAAGGGATCCGGTTGGGGATGAATGTCTTTATAGATTCCGATGAGATGATATGAGTTGCCTGAGTGCTTTACTTGGGATAACCCTTTTGGGCACTAGATTCATATTATCCATGGAATTATTATAAATTCACTTCCTTACTAAGGCAAGCTATCTCATATTTCCATAAGGCAAAATTCTTAAGAATAAACACTAACCTTTTCAGAGTTGGCTCTTCACATTACTCAAAACAGTTGAGGCTTTCACAAATAACAGTGGTGTTGGTATCATGCTTCGTGCTTCTGGCTTCGTTTCCACCATGAAAGCTTGTGAAATTGAGTGAAAATCATTCAAGCAACTCCATACAGTACGTCCCAAAGATTACATATGTGTATGTTGACTTGAAGAGGATTGTCAGTTCAACGCTTTCATGTTTCTTCCGTTGAAAGGGTTTGAAGAAGAATTTTTGGGGGTGCAATATCAAGATTATACCACGCTTTGTAGGCTGGATAATCAAGATGTGCACAAGAGGGAGGGTGAATACGTGTGTAGAGAAGTATTTAACTTCTTTAACGAATTTCGGCCTTTTAAACGAGTGGACGCTTTGAAGCGTGGTGAAGCGTTCAAAGCTTCTATCTTCTGAGTAACTTGTACGGAATGTGGTGAGATGGTTATAACTTTTTCTTGCGATTAAAAACAGTTTTCTATTTAAAGCGTGTGTGTGTGTGATGAAAATCAAAGCAATAATGAACTTAAAAGTAAAGAGACAACCAATTTTATAGTGGTTCGAAGTACCCCTCCTAAGTCCACTCTTATCCTCGATGAGATGAATACCTTCACTCGGTATCCCTTGTTTTATACTTCCAAGGGGAAGTGATTCAAGGCTAGTAACAAACTTGTCCTTGAATCCTCAGAGATTTTACTGGCTCTCGAGAAACCTTACAATAACACACTCTATTACAAAAACTCTACAACCTTTCAACTCAATCTATTCACTCTAGACTTGGGTTTTGGGGTTTTTGGATTTTTGCAAATATGAGAATCCTTTACAATTAATTCACTAGTAAAGGGATAAGGATTCTCAAAAAGGACTAGGCTTTGGATATGAGAGATTGAACCTAGAATTAGAGATAGTTGCAATACTTAAGAAATAAGTTCTTAAGGACACACTAAAGTGAAGCGCTTTGAAAGAACTTTGGGCTTGAGAGAAATTTTGCTTGAGTTCTTAGATTATGAATGCTTGAATTGTTTGTACGTGCGTCACTTTTGATGTGTGCAACTTCTCCCTTTTTATAGTAAGGAACCATACTTCCCGTTGAGAGAGAAGAGGTTCCTTGTTCCTTAATTTCCGGATATGTCAGCGTGTCAGTCTCTTTTCTGCTTTGTCTGGAGTAGGAAGGGATGTTCGCCGCACCTAAGGTATGGCGACTTCACCTACTTAGACTGTTGCTTTATGCGTTGTGCAATGGTGTGCTGACACGTCGGATCAGAGTCAGCCATGTGTCAGGAATTCAAATCTTGAATTCTCAGTCAACTTTATCATTGACGCTCTTTAATTGCAGCTTCGTATCTGAGGCGCTTTGGATGAGCTGACTTGTGAGCGCTTGCTTCTATTGATTTTAAGTCGGCTTTAGATGTCTTTATGACGTTCTGACAATTCTTTCTTTCTGGCTTCTTTACAATTGGAGTCGCTTTGCTTCCTGACTCTTTGCGAACTTTAGTTGCTTTGTCCTTTGCGCTTCTAGACTAATAATATAAGCTTCCTAACAAGTAAGCTTTGCTAAGATCAACTGATCTAGATTTATCAAAAGTAATAAGGGAAATAGCTACATAATGAGGGTTTTTGGATCGAATCAAAACAAGTTATTTCGAACTTGATCCAAGTTTCCCCTGAACATAATATCCCAACAGTATGATATCTTGAATCAAAGAGGATTTCATGGTCTCTATGATATCACCCCTATTTGACTTTTGGAGTATTGTGTTTGGTACACAAGTGATCGATCTTGGTTTTGATGGGTGTTTTAATGCACGTTAATAGGAAATTAATGAACACGAAAGTAAAGAACACAAGAGATTTACGTGGTTCGATCGAAAGATCTTCGTCCACGGGGCGGAAAGTATGTATGCTTTATTAGTTATATGCATGAGGCTTCCAAAAGATTGTTTTCTCCTCCTCCTCTATTCTAAACCCCTATTTATAGATATTTTACATAGAGTTCTACTATGATACTAATTCTTCTCCAACTTGGACTCTTGGGCTTGATCTCCTTCTTTTGTGGATAAGCACCAAACTTCTAGATCTCTTTTAGGATTAGAATTGTAGTTGATGTAGGAGTCTTAGTTTTCTTATTGAAGAAGTGTTGGAATGGGCCTTCTTCTGGAGCGGCCCGAGCTGGGCTATATATAAGGTGGGCCGAGCTGGACTGTTGGGGCACAATTATATTAGGCTTGA
Source organism: Mentha longifolia (assembly GCA_001642375.2). Taxonomy (NCBI): domain Eukaryota; kingdom Viridiplantae; phylum Streptophyta; class Magnoliopsida; order Lamiales; family Lamiaceae; genus Mentha; species Mentha longifolia. The sequence continues at coordinate 12,107,259 of CM038113.1, read as the reverse complement.
TGCTTGGGACCCAGTAGCTAGGCCATATCCTATCACATCCCCCCCAAAAGATGTAGAAGTGAGGGTGTGACTTGGGGTAGAACATTGAAGGAGGGATAGATAAGTTGCTTTGCCCCGTCAAAATTTGAATTTCGACAAAGTCGAACTGTGGACCGCCTCGTTAGGTCGAGGTCGAGCTTAAAATTACATTGCCCCGTTGAATTTTTGGATTTCGACAAAGTCAAAATGTGTACCGCCTTGTTAGGACGAGGTCAAACACAGAACGACGGTTGAGATCCCAATAGAGTGGGACACGTGTCATATGATGGTGATAGCAGTTGAAGAGGCGGAGGTTTTTGAATAAAACCTCCGTTAGAAGCTTTTCCCCATTTTCTTACCCTAATTTCCGCCTATCAGAGAGAGAGAGAAGAAAGAAGAAAAACTTCGCCGGATTTTTTCTACCGCCGTAGCTTTCTCCACCGTCACCGTAGGGGTCCTTTCTTTCTCACAGTAATTTCGCAAGTAAGTATTATGGAATCCCCTTCTTGTTCTTCATCTTCTGCTAGAGTCAGTGACGATAGGACCGGTGGCGGGTGTTCGCCGCCTCCGGTTTCATCTTTCTCACAGTGATCGATCTAGGCAACGTTGATCGAAATTCACGAGATTATAGTTCCCACAGACGGCGCCAGTGATCGATCTTGGTTTCGATGGGTGTTTTAATGCACGTTAACAGGAAATTAATGAACACGAAAGTAAAGAACACAAGAGATTTACGTGGTTCGATCGAAAGATCTTCGTCCACGGGGCGGAAAGTATGTATGCTTTATTAGTTATATGCATGAGGCTTCCAAAAGATTGTTTTCTCCTCCTCCTCTATTCTAAACCCCTATTTATAGATATTTTACATAGAGTTCTACTATGATACTAATTCTTCTCCAACTTGGACTCTTGGGCTTGATCTCCTTCTTTTGTGGATAAGCACCGAACTTCTAGATCTCTTTTAGGATTAGAATTGTGGTTGATGTAGGAGTCTTAGTTTCCTTGTTGAAGAAGTGTTGGAATGGGCCTTTTTCTGGAGCGGCCCGAGCTGGGCTGTATATAAGGTGGGCCGAGCTGACTGAGCCGAGCTGACTGTTGGGGCCCAATTATATTGGGCTTGATGCTTGGGGCCTAGTAGCTAGGCCATATCCTACCAACAAGATTTGAAGGTATTGATATCTTGGTAGATATGTGGTGGTGACGGTGGTTTGGTTGGTGTTGCTGGTGGTGGCCAATGTGAACGTGTTCTTGTAAGTCGTCGTAATGGTAATGGGCACCATCGGCGGTGAATGGCGGGGGTGCCACAGCGGAGTAATCGGCGCGCATCTCTCATTCATCTCTCTCCATAGATCCTAATACGGTACCTATGGCAAATATATTCATGTAAAAGCCTAATATAAGTACTTTATTTCAAACTATTGATAAAGATTTCAATTTCTGTCAAAAACTGTTGGTGGAATATTTAGTACTTTATAGCCCATGAATGAAATTCCAGTGACGTGAAAGTGACGTGGCTCGCATTTGATGATATGGAAATTGTATATAAAATATAAATTTAACAAATTAAAAATTAATGTTTTACGCAAAAAATCATATTCATTGAATCAACATGCCGAACGAGTAGAAGAACAAAGAGAGAAGATAAATCATCTCTCCCTATCCAAATCTGAAGATTGAACAACATTCTCATAGTTGGATTTTATTGAGCATGGACTTTGATTGTCATTCTCCCAATTTTTATTTCTGCAAAAATTATGAACTTTGAAGAACCCACATGTAGAACAGTCCTCTTGATGTTGGTATGACTCAAAATCATATTCATTTGGCTTTTATGTTTATGGTAAAATTGTGTGAACTGTGAAAGATAATTCTCTCTTTGCTCTTCGTTGGTCGGCGTTTGATTCAATAATTTTTTTGGTTAATTAACATTGTTTTTTTAATCAGGAATTAACATTGTTTTTTAATTTGTTAAATTTATATAAATGTGTCACTATGACATAGTTACTAATAAAACCTCAGAACCACCCCATCTCAATGTCTCAATTGCGTCTTCAAAGTCTTTGCTGGAAATTATGACATGGGGGGGTCTAGGATAGAGTTGAGAAAATTCTAACGGGTCCAGACACACCACATCTAAAACAGGATGCTTGTCACATGCTTTTCAAACAAATTGTTTGACAAATGATTAATTTTTAACCGGATGATAAAAGATGTTAGAATTGTACCTATTGACGCATGCCTCATCCGAATAGCGGAGTCTTGTAATCCATATATCTTTGCTGTTTCGAATCATATAAAATTGGCATAGACGAAGATCCTAACTCGACTCCACATATTAATTTTCTCTATAGCATTATGTATCATTTGCCATATCTTCATGTACATCTTTCAAATGTGTAAGAACTTTTTGGGAATGAAATAATATAGCACGTGGCAGCTTTCGTGGTTCCACCATATACATGTCCAGCGGTCGTCCAAAATTAAATTTATCTCTGAATTTACCAACCGTTGTTGCAAATGACGGGAGAGAATGGACAGATTAACTGTAGCAGTTGAAGTTGCACTTTTGCACTTACACTTAATTTAGGAGTTGTCTTATCACGTATTTCACTCCACTCTTATACAACATCCTAATGAAAGTGAGACATGACTCTTGTTGACCCAATAACAAATGTGATACTCCGTATATGCTACAGGTAATTGACCAAAAATCCAAAATCTTGGTGTCCTGAAATTATGACCACAATAGCCGGCTTTGGATGGTGATGAGCCCACCCAATGATAGATCCATCTATTGTCCTATCACTTTTATATGGATTTGATGTTTAAATTATACATGTATTTTAGTATTAATATTTAATTAATTTAATACGCACATATCATTATCAGTGAATATTAAATTAATAATCATAATTAATGAATAAATTAGGCCATACACCTAGGGATGACAATTTTACCGGCAGTTTCGGGTATCCGTGGGTACTCACCCTTAATGGGGTAGGGGCAGGGGGAGGTATTCACGGTCGGGGCTTGGGCTAGATTCGGGTATGAAACCGTGTGCACAAACTGGGTTCTTGGCGGGGGCAAGTTTATGGATCCCCACCCCAATTATAGAACTTTATATTTAAATTTTTATTGAATTTAAAATTTAATTATCATTATTTAGTAAATTTAATACTTTACAAATTAATGCACAATTTTTTTTTTATTTCTTTTAATAATTTTAACATTTAATTATTATATTTTACAAAAATATCTATTTTTAAAAAATGTATTAATGGGTACCCGCCAGTATCCTTCTCCGCCGGGTGATACCCGCCTTGCCTTCATTTTAATTTATTCGGGTTTGGGGTCGGATTCGAGGGTGATTTTCAATGGCGGGTAAAGGGGTATGAAAGCAATACCCGGTCATGCCCCACCCCGTTGTCATCCCTACCTACACCCATTATACAAATTAAGTATATCAACCCTACATCCATTCTAAAAATTAAACTTACCGGCATTTGCTTCGATTTCGATGAACAAGTTCTGGCCAAATCGCAAAGGCTCCATCGGAGACATGATGGTGGTGGATCTTTGCCAAAGGATGTACCGGTGGAGGAATCTATTCCATTTGTGAAAGATGCATTGACTCTATTTTTAAAATGGTTTTGGCGTGAATTTCTTTCATTGTGGGGACAGGTGTATGAATGTCATGCCCCAATTATCGAAGGATGAGGAAATCGTGAATCAGGATGCGACTGAGGTTGGAAAAAAGAGACGGAAAAAGAAAAGGGAAACTAATCTTATATAAATAAACCGGATATAATGTGTGCCCAAAGAATTTGACAACATTTCCCTTATGAAATGAAGGAACCTAAATTGGAAATGACAAGAGATAGCAAAGAGATAGATTCATTCATAGCGTAAGGATCGTTTTAAGTTCAAACGGCTCAACCTAGATACAAAGCATAGACTTAATACATAAAAAGAAGTTAAAGAGTCTAAGCTCTTATCAAAAGACACAACAACTTCAAGGAACAAAGTCGAGAGTTGAACACAAAAGATGAGCAACTAGCGAAAGCTTATTAACAAAAGGAGAACCGTCGCCTCTGCTCTGCCCCGTCAGCACTGTCTGCTCAACCTGAAAACATTTAAAAATTGTGGGGCTAAGTACTAATGTACTCAGTGGGCTTAGCATTTGATATACAGTTTATCAAAAACAAAAAATACAGTTTGTCTATTATCATAAGACATAACCTGGAAGGTTTTGTAAAAGACATACATCCAAGTACATCAAAACATCATCATTTTCCTTAGCGCACATTTGTCACACTCTACAGTTACTCTTACTGTGACCCCGGACCTCTAGCCAATGTCGGGTCCATTAACATTCATTTTGGATTTCAGGTAGAAACCCAGAGAGTCCCATTCATCGATAGCACACGAGAAAGATCAACCAATCGCAATACTATCAGGGTGTATACACAGTTCAAAGTTAGTGTTTTAGACTGAACTAAGAACCTCGATCGATTAACTTCAGAGCGTTAAACGTGTAGAGCGCACACGAACATTTTATGGATAAACAGTTTTCATTTTGTAAATATCAGAGTATAACATAACTCAAAATATGTTTGGAAGTAAAGCCCGCCTTTCACAACTGTTTCAATATTGAAACTTGAATTATGGAGCGAATAGATCTTACTTCTCCGTGGTATCCTGGCCTACAAGACGAGTTTAGTCTTAGCAGGTTTCTTTGATTTAGCCTTAGCGCATATTTACTAAGACTACTTATTATTCTTGATTCGCTTTGTCCCATTCTTTATTAAAACTTGATTCTTTGATTATAACACCAACAACCTTAACATTATTCCTTTTTATTACGAAAGTTAGGAAACCTTACGTCCCTTTATGCCTTTATTAAAGAGAAGTAGATAAACATTTTAATAGTTATTTATGAATACCTCTTCATATATATATATTGATCACATAATAATCATTAAAGATTTTAACTTATAAGTTTATAATTTCTATCCTACGTATTTTTGAAAAACATACTCTAGTATTATCAATTTATCAAAATTTCATAATAAAAGCTTTACTGCAAATTTCTAGACTTAGTAAAATCATTTATAGATTTATTCCTTAATCTTTATTAAGGGCTTATGAACCCAAATTTATACTTTGAATATCTCAGCCATCAACCAATTCCAAAAGTTGTTTATACACTAGATAATGTAAAATAATTTTTCTGAAAATTATTTTGTGAGTAAAAACATTTTATTTCATTTATACTAGCTAAAAACACCCTTAATAATACTTTAAAAATATAAATAAAATTCCAAAAATTCTGAAATTTTTACCGTGTGTTCTTGAGGCTATTTTATGCATAAAAACTTTCCAGATTTCAAAAATACTTAATTTTGAATCATCTTTCATATTTAAAACGAAAATACGTATATATTTCTTAAAAATCTAAAAATATTCACAGAGCCTTAATTAAATCTGGAAAAATATAAAATAGACACCTTATGCTTTATAATAATCATGTATAAATTTTCATATTAAAAAAAATAAAAAATCTTTTGCTATAGTTTCGATCCAAAACATGCTCCGACGAACATAAATTAAACTCTTTCTTTCTAATCTGAATTTTTCTGCATTATGAGATCAACTTTCTTCATGGTTCTTAAGCATATAAGCAGTAGATATGTAAGGGTAATAGTGTGAAGAAGTGATAGATGTGAAGGACACTAAACCATGCTCCAACCATAGCACCTAAATCATAGATTTTAGAACATAGTTATAAGCTTATTCTAACTTCAATTTATGGACATATTTCTAAGGTAATGAGCAGCTCGTTTTTCATGCTAAGATCATTATTATTATCTGCTATAATTCATGTTTAAACATGCTAGATTAGGCTCTAAGAATTGAGCAGAAACGGGTTGAGAACAACTACCTTGAAGACCTAAACTCCTTCATCTTCTACTAGGTTCTGCTATCTCCTCCCTCGTTCCTCTTCCTTCGTTCTTCCTTCATGTTTTCTGCAGCAAACCCCACTTTCTAGGGTGCTGCAGATTCTACTAGTGTGAGTGAGGGGTAGTGAGCAAGGAAAATGGGTAGAGAAAGGAAAAAGAAATGGAGAATGGGATTTGTGTTGCTGTCGATTGAATGAGAGGAGGAAAGGTAATAGGGTAATTCTTATTTTCTATTTACTAAATTGAGTGGTAGAAAAGGTAAAGTGATATGGAAAATTTTATGCCATAAATTAATTATTGTACTAATATATGTGTATATATCGATTCTTTTTTTAAAATGAAATCTTATCTCAAACCTTCCTATATATATCTATGTATATCTATTTTTCTAATTGCTTATCGCAACTATTACTTTAATATATTTTATTAAATCAAGTTGTACATACAATTATGTATGCACGTATATACATATAAAAGGCAAATAATTTGCTCAAGTTATTTTCATGCTTATAAATTGAATTATACAAAATGCACACATATTGCATCTAATTTAAGATATGATGAGCACAATAATAAAATCAAATCACATTATCCATATAACATATTTCAAATTTGAATTTAAAAGAAAAATATTTTTTTTCCTTCTCCGGGCAGGAGTCGTCATAAATGAAAATCCTAAATTTTCTCGTAGAATTAAATGGGAAAAAGACGGGTGTAATACCCCGGTCCTCCAAAAGTTGGAAAATTTTGAAATTTTTAAATAATCAGGATTTCAGATACTTGTTAAGGTTTATAGACCCATTTGATAAGTTGGAAAAGTTTATAGAAGTTAAATAGCGGTTCTTTTAAAAAAATTGTCTGATTAGTTAATAGATTTCTAAGCTGAGATATGTAGATATATTTTGTATCGATGTAAAATTAAATTGATTATTATTAGTGGAGTGTTGCGGATTTTATACACGCAAGTGCACGCTATCGTAAACAAGTAATAAAGTAGAAGTAGATTATCGATCCCACGAAGACTGTTGAATTGAATACCAAAATATATTTATTCCTAATTTTATTTGAACAAACGAAAAGAGATTTTCAGAATTTAAACAACAATGCAAGCAAAACAAATATAATAATTTAAACGAGACGAAATCAAACAATGAACTAACAATATAATAAAAACCTAGGATTTACGACTTCACCTGAATTCTACCTACTTGGAAAATCTATTCAACTTAAATATCAGTATGATTCTCTAGTGATAATCGGAAGTTCCTAAATTATTCTATAGCCTCTCTCTAGGTCAAGAGAAAATTCCATTGAATGCAAATCCACTATATTTCTATGTGAATTTTAGCACACAATGAATCATTAGGCGCTATGAATCCCATGTAACGATTACACAAACCATGAGAGTATATTTCTATCTCACATGCAATTCATGATTCTCTACGCACGATCTAAATATGTTTTCCCCTTTCAGTTCCACACAATTCATAAATCAATCAATCAATGGCCAGTTAATCGAAAGGATTAAGAACACGTAGAGAATTCAACTAGAGAGAAGCAAACATCAATAAGAATTTAAACAAACATCCAAGCAGTACGAATAGGCTATGTCATAAACCCTAGAAAGTAAATTAGCCTAAGAACATGGTCTGAGTATCCATAATCCTAAACTAAGAAGAAAAGAAAAGAAGATTGAGAAGAATAAGTTCTTCTTTAGAACCGTTGTCTTCAGTCCCGTCTCCTCTTTCTCTATCCAGAACTGCCCCCCTTCTTATTTCAATTCCATGCCCTTTTATATTTATGCTGAAATGGGCCCAATGTAAATTAGTCTTTAACTTCCGTGCTGGCCTAGTACTTCTCAATGCTGCAGCCCCAAACAATCTGATTTTCGAGAGCCTTCGGTGCTTCTTCGTGCCTTTTGATGCTGCGGCACCAACATCCGAAAATTCCTTTCTTTTCCTATTTTCTCTTTCTTTATTCTAACCCTACAAAATTAGTTAAAAACACATTAATATATATTTAACAACTCTTGAAAAACAATTAAATCTTAAGTAAAAGGATAATAAATAAGTGATATAAAATCACATATCATGGAGCTTCAATCTTAATGATATTTTCTTAAGTAAGCAAAGATAGCTAGAAATACTATCCTATTAAATAAGTGTGAAAAACGTATTATAAGTTTACCTATATAGATGATGAGAAACAATCAAGTACAATAGAGTATATTTGAACAATAGAAAAATAAACTCTAATAATTCTTGTACAAGCACCTAAGTTAAGCTCCTAGTATTTTATTAATTATAAGTAAATATTAAGCACTAGAATTTATATTAACCTTAGAAAGTAGCAACAATGAATTAGAATTATTTTGCCTTGAGTTAAATAAAGTGTTTAATACTAGTACTTCATATTTGAAGGTGCAAGTTCAGTGAGGAAAACCGAGAAAGGAAAAGATCAAGAGTTTCAAGCTAAGGATTTCAAAGGTGAGCTTTCTTATATAAAATAAAAATGTGAAACGTTATGCATATGGTTTTGTGAGAAATGTATTGACTTGCCAAAGTTTTCAGCATCATGCATATTGCCTATCTACGAGAGAATTTCGATATCGGCCCTATTGAATCAATATGTCTTTAAGGTGTGTACACATTAATGTTTGGTGTTGAGAAGGAGGCCTACTTCTCAACGCATTGTGCGTGGATATGGTACATTCATACATGAGATTATTTGTCTGCAGACATGAGAAGCATGATGAATAAGCATGAACATGATAGAAATATGTTATAATTATTTTAGCAATCACAGATTTTACACAAACCATGTGTGTTGCTTGCGAGGCAAGTCATTCTATAGCTCTAAGAAGCATCTTTAAATTATTTGGGTATGTGTTCACTAAGTACAATTTTGTATTCAGCCCTGTGTGTATTTCTAAACATGCAGGTTAGTTTGGAGCTGATGATGAGTGGAGTGGGGTGCTGAGCTGAGTCTGTTTTTGATGTAAATAAAGTATGTCCAACGGTGTATGTCTTTATACATATGTCGTAGCTACCCTTTTGTTGCCACACTCTGAACTTAGTATATGTATTTCTAGTAAATCTTGTTAAGGATGCAACTCGTTTGACTAGTTGTACCGTTGTTTTTTATGATCCTCCTTTTTGTTGATCGTGTTGAATTATGTAGTTCTGCTTGTTGTAACTTGAAGCGTATGAGATTAATGTTGTTGAATGAGGTTTGTCCTTTGATTGTAAATGAAAAATCGAGTTTGTTTTCCCTCGATTCGTGGTATTGGTTCAAATTTATTTTGGTGCCGAATCGTTTGAGTTAGTATAAAGTATTATTCTTTCCATTCCGTCTTGAACTATATTGAAGGAATTGAATACATATTCTTATCTTTGTTCTAGTCATTCTATCTTGAATCATTTCGAAAGAGTTGAATTCTGTACAGGTTGTTATTTTGTTTTACTTTTATTCAGTCGCGTCCCGGATTCCGAGCTAATCTCGTGGTTAGGATTTCAGGGCGTGACAACGTGGTATTACAATGAAGTGGCCGATGAATGGGCGTCGCAGACCATATGTTTGAGGCCTGAGTTTGGAGATATGGGCGAGCAAGTTATGGTTAAGGCCAACCACTTTCTTATCACTTTTGGAAACCTACCTGTTGATCACTTACCCCTCACTCGCTATGATGTGAGTTGTTGTTATCTTATTTTTTACATCGGTTATATATTCATCCGTCTCTTTTTCTTTTCTTTTTTTTCCTACAAATTTCTTCAAGTTGTTGATTTTAGTGATGAATGATTCTCAGTATTCACAACCTTATGGTGGTGCTTTGATATTTTGTTTTACAATTGAGTATATATGACTAAGAACGTTTTCTTATCATAATAGAAATGACTATGACTATAAAGGAAAATGATTCATGCCCATCTTGTATGTATATAGTCCAACTATGTGTATCTAATTTGAATCGATCAGAATAATAGGTAGGGATGATTACATGTCTACATCTCTTTCAATTGGTCTATAGTGTCATCATAGAAAATCCCTCTCCTTTCGATATCCAATTTCTCTTGCTATTTTTTGACCAGTCAAGAGCTAGTTCCCCTAAAGAGTTATAGTCCGTTTTTCTGCTATCAATGAAACCCAAAGAAAGACAAAAAAAGTCAACACCGAGATTTGTAGCTTAATTCTTTACTCATTCCATATTTGAAAGAATTCCATGAAATTATCCGTTTCTACAAATCAGATTTGGTTTGATTCTTGATCTCTGTGAGCTACTACAATTCATAAAGGGTAGACAAAGCAACGTGCCGCATGAAATTCTACATATTCTTGACACAAAATACTTATGCATATAAATTATTTTTGTAAATATTATTTTATCAAAACCATAACTTGTCCATCTCATCTCATGCATGCAGTGGTTGGGATGTCATTTTTCTCACCCGGTTATGATGGTGTGCTTGGAAGGGGGTTAGTCTATCACAACGGATTTTGTCAAAGCCTTCACTCTACACAAATGGGCCTCTCACTTAATATTGGTAAGCTTTTGTTCGTAATTTTGTAGTAACCAATGTAACACCCTAAATTTCAGTAACTAAAAAGAATTTTCTTCTAAACTAACATGACACAATCTATCCTTTAACCTTGTTTTCAACAAGCATATTTTCCTCACTTTTAACCTTGCTTCCAAACTTGAAGATTTGTAATTTCTTCTACCACTAGAGTTTCTCCAAATGAAAGAAAAATAAAGCTGATTAGAGTCTCCCTAATCACTACATTCAACCGCTATATTTATACCGGTGGTTCAGAATTGTAGATAATTATGTTTGTGTTTGACATCTATCTCCAAATTCCAAAAAGTATTGTGATTAAAAAGGTGAAAGACTTCTACTAAAAAGTTCAATTCGATAAGTTTGGCAAGGAACTTTGCTAAGGATCACTACAATAACTATACTTATTAAGTTGTTTTGAAAAGAGATGAAAATAAATATTGAACCTTTAACTTTCATGCAAGTGATTAGCTATGTGCCTATATATATATATATATATACACATATATATGTATTTACTATGACATCCTATTAATTACTTTCTCCGTCCAAAAAAGTTGTGACAACTTTTGTTTTTTTGGACATCAACCATTTTTTAAAAACAAGCGAAAACAACTGTTTTTGTGGATGGAGGGACTACTAATTAATTGTCATACAAAAGTGGGGTGTTAGAATTGATCACTTTCTAATTATTGCACTTGTTTATTTTTCTCAGATACCTTTGCCAAAGCTTTCTTTGGACATGGTCTCCTACAGACACTTATTCGTAGACTAAGCATAGATATGACTAGAAATCTATGATCGATGGATTGCATTAGGTTGGAAAAAGTTCTAAAAGGTGTTATGGTGGAGACCTACCGCAAACCATTTCAAGAACAATATAAGATGTTTAGGTTATATTTGTTTAGTTTTATGTTTAGGATTTTTAGTTTATTTCTATTACTTTTAGTTGATTTTTATTGTTCTTCGTCTTGTTTTATGTTGAGGTTGGTGTTTTTGTGACTGGTAGGAATATGGAGAAAGATTCGAGAATTGGAGAGGAAAAATCAGGAATTGGAGTGGATTGAAGGAGGAAATGAAGTGATGATAGAGTCAAGGGGAAGAAACGAAGAAGTCGAGCAAGAAATGAGGAATTTCAGAAAAGTGTCTGCCGCGATCGCTGGAGCGAGACTTGTGGAATTTCAGAGGCTAGGCTGCCGCGATCGCTGGACTTGCCGCGATCGCTGTCGGCGAAAAAAACTGCTTTCTTTTATTCCGTTTTTCTTTTTTAGATTTTGGAAAAAGAACGATATATTGGAGGTTAGAAGAAGTTTTTAGAAGAACTTTTCACGGGAAAAACTCTGGGGGAAAAACTGCTATGGAGAAGGCTAGGAAGAACAAGACTTGAAGTTGTGAATTTAGTGCTTAGATTTGTTTTGCAATTCAACGTAAGTTTTCTTTTATGAGATTCTTGTCCTTGATTGTTCTAATGATGATGTTATGATGAGTGGCTAAATTCTCTTCTAGGATTCAGATTTCAGAAGTTGATAATTGAGATTCATGGATTGATACATGCTTGTTGATTAGATTATGCCTGTTTAATTTAGACGCCTGATCACCGTTTGAATTTCTTAAATACTAGTTGAGATCGAGAGATAATTTTAGTATGGGATCGAGGTCTAATCAACATCGGTTTTGAATCGGAAACGTATGAATCGATTGCTTGTTTGTTCTTCATTGAATTCTTATTTGTGTAACTTGAATACGAGAGTTATGGTTACAGCTTAATTATGAATACGAAAGTTATTGATTAAGCAACTCTTAAGAATTTTTGATGAATGAATAAGTGCATGTATTGATCGTGAGTTTAGATTATTGACGGAAGATATTCTGAATCCTAGTCCTTTAATTCTTGGTTTTCTCTACGTTTATTTCCGTTAATTGCTTTATTTTAATTCTTAGTTAAAATACCAAAATTCATTGATTAGAATGTTTAGGATGTTTCTAATTCTTGTTTCGTGTTAGTACTTTTAATTGAAAAGCCCTGCTTAGTTTTCCACGAGATTCGACTTGGGTTAGCTTATTCGTCTACAATAGATCTCGTACAATTGCGAGAACCTAGAGTACACTTTTAGGTTGAACATAAGATTTTAGGGATAACCAAAGAGTCAATCAAAGAATTAAAGTATTTTTTTTCTCATCCAGTTATTACTTTATTGCAAAAATTATCCGGCTAACTTAAAGTAACACTATTGTTCGTTGATAAAAATTAGGGTTTCCTTGCATGGTACTTAGATAACATTAGTTGAGTACTTTAGATCCAAATATAAAATTGTTTTGTACTTTGTAAATTTGCCGGCTATTGAGGTGGATGATGATACACGATCTATTTTTCTTCCAATTGAGGTATGTCTTTATTTCTTCTTTTATCATTATATTCTGCGTAGTTTACCTTTTCTTTTGTCTTCTATAACAGGTCTTCCTAATTTCAGAGAGACAGAGGTACTCTAAAAAATTGAACGAGCATCAAGCTAGAAAATTACTCCAGGCTACTTGCAAACATCCCGGGAACGAGCGTGTATCCTCAGAAAGACGGTTGCTATCAATAATTACAACGAATATTGTGTGGGATTTGGTATTCAAGTTGGGAATCAGATGACTTCTATAAAAGCAAGGGTGTTGCCTCCTCCCATGGTATGAGGCTGTATCATTACTATATTTTATCACCATTTTGACATGACATAATATTTCATTATATTTAACTTTTCATTTGAAGTATCATGGCACTAGTACAAACATTATAGTTGTTCCTAGTGAGGGGAGGTGAGATAAGAATGATAAGGTGATTTTCTCCTCAATAATGAAAGAGCAAGCATCACTTACAATATCATCAATGTGAGTTGCACAACTAACTAAACATTAATTTGTTGTTTGTTGTCCAAAAAATGATCAATGACGGAAATATGGAGTTATGGGCATGTATCAATTTCTCAATGAAGTTAGATAATATTGATGTTGGAGAATTATGTTGTAATTTGATTGACACGTGCATCAACAATGGAATGATATGTGATTGCATTGTTTCTTACCTAGAGTCTTACCGGTTACTATTAGAATGATATACACACATGTCAAGTTTGTCATTGTGTTTTCAGGAATGCAGTCGAGAGACATTAAATCACTTTTCATCTTGACTCTTTGTTGGATCTATGCTTGAAATTATTTGAAGTGGGTGATAATTTTAATAGTAAATTAACTTGATAAGTTAAATTGGGTGAGTTCAAATCAAATGTTCAATTCTCAACTCATTGCCTAATTTGATAACTCTTGTATTTGAATAAAACAAGGTCATTAATTATGTGCGCGTTAAGAAAATCTTATTTGACAAATAATGATATTGATTATTTTGAAAAATATAGTAAATATTTAACAAGTATTTATAGGATATAACTTATAGCCACCTAACAATGGGTTATTAAAAATTTAAAATTCTAACATAATCAAAAGATTTAAGTGTTAGTTCACGATCAACTCATTTGAAATCTTCAGGCAAGCTTGAATTCAAAATATTACATATTTCTTTGAATCGTGAAAATTTAAATTTTTACATATTATAAATGATTCACACTGGATTATTAAATTAAAATTTTTAAAATAGTTGGGCAAGTTGACTGCCTAATTCATACTTAAATCAATCGATAATGGTCACTTCAGTTTGGATTATCGAGGTTGCGTAGTATTTTTGTAAAATGAATATCTATATTTAGTTTAATCTTTATGTATCATTGTAGAGTATAAACTTCAATATTTAGTTGAAAAATGCATGTGATTTTTTTTTATTTATTAAAAGGGTTATTGACCTTAAAAACCTATAAACTTTGGGGACTTTCTGATTTTTCCCATGAACTTTCAACTGTAATTTTAAAACTCGTCAACATTTGATTTGTTGCAATTTTCCTATTTGTAATTTTCCAGCTAATTTGGAACCAACGTGGCAGCTGGAGTTTCCCATGTAGCATAAATCAGTAGCACACGGACACACACAAACCCTCTCTCTAGCTCACCCTCTTCCCCCATTCTTCTCTTCTCGGCAGAAACGCAGGCAGCCGGCGCCATTTCCTCGGTGCTGCCACCGCCGTCCATCGATCCTCACTCTTTCTCCTCTATTCTCTCTTCCCCTCTCACCCGACCTTTCTCCCTCATGCTCGATCCCTCCATCCCAAATCCTTGATTTAGAACCCTAGTCGAAGCCCCCAATTTCATAAATAAATCTCTGCAAAATTGACCTCCTTTCTTCCTCTTTCCGGTGTAGCTGTTGCTATCACGCCGCCGCCGTCATCTTCTCTCACTCAGCGGCTTTCCACCACCGCCGCAGTTCTTCCAGTGCCGATTACGTGGCACGCGTCGCTGCAAAGAGATGTCGATATAGCCTCAATTCGAGTCTCATTCCGAGAGCGTCTTCACGGCTCCGACGCAGCCGCCGCTCTCACACCGGCGTTCGTCTCCTTCGTCATAAACGGCTTCACGCTCTCCTTTCATCTCTTCGATTCTGGTGAGTTCATAGTCGGCATGTCGCCACCGCCGCCATGGTTCCAGAATTGCAGAGGGGCAGAGCTCATTCATCCACCTGCCGTGACTCTGGTGCAGCACCTCGTATGCGGCTACACCGCCTTCCAAATGCCGTCTCCACTTTGCTACTGACGGCTCAACACCGATACTGACCCTCGACCGAACACCGCCGGCTGGCTTCTGTGCTAGCCCGCCGTCTCCACTTTGCTTCTATGCTACACCGCCGGCTGGCTTCTGGCTTCTGGGGAGTTCACTCAATCCCAACATCGGCGAGTGTTCGGGCTGACTTTTCAGAAATGGATTATGGAACAAAATGACATCGTTTAAGGTCAAAACGTCATCATCGAGTCGCTTTAACCATGTAATCATGCCACGTACGATGACTAATTACACGTCAGTCAACTCCGGCTGCCACGTCGGATCCAAATTAGCCAGAAAATAGCTCAATTGGGAAAATTGCAACAAATCAAATGTTGACGAGTTTTAAAATTACAGTTGAAAGTTCATGGAAAGAACTAGAAACCCCCCAAAGTTCATGGTTTTTAATACCAATAATCCTTATTAAAAATACAATTGCTTTAATTTTTATAATATAATCCGACGGTCCAACAATTCAATTGTAAATAGTCCATATCAATCTCTTATAACACTTCATCAACAAGAAATCACGTATAGAATAAGTCGTCATTATACTTTTTCATCGAAATTCACTTAATAGCCAATAATTTCCAAATTCATTCTTGACATTATTAGTCTCCATTTTTGATTATGGAGAGAACAATTAGGGTAGTTTCCTCCTCTTAGGGTGATATTTTGGTTATTTATTCATATATATATATATATATATAGGAGAGAGTTCAAATGAGAACCATTTCCCTAGGTGTTAATTAGGAATCAATCTAAGCTCTCCATTTATTTAGATCAATGGTCTATGTTAAACTAATGGTTTTCATACCAAATTTTCCATTTTCATATTAAAAGGTCATAATAGTAAATCTATTCTTAATTTGTAACCGCCGATCCATTAATCATGTCTTTGCAATCTTTATTTACTTTTCTTCACAAATTAGATATTTATAGTCACTTATCACAAATTATACGATACATATTTGATAGGATGTGGCCTTATGGAGGTACTTCTTCATTTGTTCTCTTTTGGCTTCGTATTTGCCTAATATGTGGTTCACTATGACTTGGGAGTCGCTGTGAATTTGAATGGCCTGCACTTGGAGAGCTTGGGCTAGACGAAGTCCAGCGATTAGAGCTTCGTACTCCACTTCGTTATTTGTGGTCGGGAAGTTGAACCGGAGTGCGTGGGTGATCTCCTTTCCTTCCGAGCTGATGAGTAAGACCCCGGCTCTGCTTCCTTTGTTGCCTGATGCCCCATCCACGTAGACCTTCTAGCAGTCCAGCGGCGGTGGCTTTGGTGCCTCGGCCTTTGATTTATCCTTAGTAGGTTCGACAGGTTGCTGTGCGTCCGTGAACTTGGCTTCTACTAGGAAATCGGCCAAGGCTTGCCCTTTAATGGCTTGGCGAGGTACAAAGGAAATCGCGTGCTCGCCGAGTTCTACAGCCCATTTAGCGATTCGCCCGGACGCCTCTGGTTTTGTAAGCACTTACCGAAGTGGGAGGTCGGTCAGTACTTGTATCGGATGTGCGTGGAAGTACGGTCGGAGTCTCCTTGCTGCATTCACCAATGCAAGTGCGACCTTTTCCAAAGGTTGATACCTCGTCTCCGGTCCTTTTAGGGCTCGGCTTATGAAATAGACGGGTAGCTGATGACGTCTTTCTTCTCGCACCAGGACTGCACTGATTGCCTCGTCCGAAGCGGCGAGGTATAGGGAGATAACCTCGCCCTCTTTTGGTACAGATAATGTAGGGAGATTTGCGAGGTACTTCTTCAAGCCATCGAAAGCTCCCCTGTGCTCGTCGTTCCATTCGAAGTTTGGCGCCTTCTTTAGTATCTTAAAGAATGGGAGTTGTTTTTCGGCGGCCTTAGATAGGAAATGACTTAGGGCGGCTAGGCAGCCCGTCAGTTTGTGCACGTCATGGATTGACTTCGGCACTTGCATTTCTTGTATAGCTCGGACTTTTGAAGGGTTGGCTTTAAACCCTTCGCGTGAAACCCAACACCTTAGAAATTTTCCAGATCGGACCATAAAAGTACACTTTTCTTGGTTTAATTTTAGGTTCACTTTACGAAGTAGGCTAAAAACAATTTTAAGGTCGTTTACACAAGTGACGATTTCCTTGCTCTTTACGACTATATCGTCTACATACACTTCGACAATACTACCGATGTGGGCTTCAAAAATCTTGTCGACCATCATTTGGTATGTAGCTACAACATTTTTCAGTCCGAAAGGCATCTTTTTATACGCGTAGACGCCGAAGTCTGTGACGAAGGCGGTCTTCGGCGCGTCCACAACATTCATGAGGACTTGGTGGTATCCCTTGTATAGGTCCAAGAAGCTGAACACCTTGTGGCCTACAAGAGCTTCGACCTTCTTATCAATGTTGGGGGGGGGGGTAGCAGTCTTTTGGGCAGTGCTTATTAAGGTCAGTGTAATCAATACACATCCGCCACCCGCCTCCTTACTTTTTCACCATCACAGGGTTGGCCAACCAGGTCGGATATTTTACTTCGAATAAAATATCAGCCTTTTGCAGTTGCTAAACCTCATCATGAATCACTTGATTTCTTTCAGCTGCGAAGGCTTGCTGCTTCTGCCGAACTGGTTTTACCCCAGGATCGATGTTGAGGTGATGAGTGATGACGCTTGGTGCCACCCCGGTCATGTCTAGCGGCGACCAGGCGAAGACATCTCTATATTCCCGAAGTAGCTGGATAAGTTGACTTCGGAGCTCATTTTCGCCGACGAACCCTACTTTGACAACCTTGGCAGGGTTATCTTCGTACAATGCGACGTCTTCTACCGGCTCGATGGATGGAGGCGACGTCGGCTCCACCTCTTCGGGTTTCTGTAGTTGCTATGCTTGGGGGTGTTGATTCCTAACACCTCGGAGTGCGACCTGCATGCACTCCTTAGCCTATTGCTGGTTTCTCCGAAGCGTGATCACTCCGTTTTTAGACAGGATTTTAATCATCAGGTGGTAGGCCGAGCAGATCGCCTTCATTGCTATTAGCCAATCCCTTCCTAAGATGATGTTATAGGGGGAGCTGACTTTTACGACGAAGAAGTGGATTATCTTCGTAGTGGACAACGGGCTCTTTCCAACTGTCACGGGCAGTGAAATTATGCCTTCCGTCGTCGTCTCTTGTTGCGTAAAGTTCTTTAGCGGCATGGGTGCTGGCCTTAGACGTGCTTCTTCAATATCGAGCTTATCAAAGCAGTCTTTAAAGAGCACACTCACAGAGGCTCCACTATCAATAAATACGCGGTGGACCAATTTGTTGGCCACCACGGCCTCGATTATGGTGGCATCTTGATGAGGTACCGCATGGGGAACTGGGTCATTGCTAGAAAAGGTGACGACCTCGTCCCTTCTGAACCTTTTTTGTGTGGGTTCTTCCCGCTGTTGACTTCGGGCCTCGGCTTTCAACGATGACCTCGTCGTGCCTTCGGGCAGTCCGGTGATGGCAGTGATGACTGCATCATATTGGGGCTGATTTTCATCCTCATCTTCATCGTTGTGCTTTGGCCTTTTGTCGTTTTGGGGGGCACAGTTATTGCCTCCCCTATTTTTCTTTCTCTTGCCCTTCCCTTGAGGTCGGGCCTCTTTCTGGTTGCGACTTTGGTACAGTTTAAGGGTACCGTCGCGTACCATGTGCTCTATGTCCGTGGTGAGGTCCCTGCAGTCCTCGGTTTCATGACCGTAGTCATTATGGAGTTTGCAGTACTTCTCCTTGGATCGGCATTTCGACCCACCTCGGGATAAGGGCGGTGGCTTCTCGAACAAGTTTGAGTGAAGCTCATATATTTCGGCCCTGGACTTTGTCAGTGGTGTATACTGACTTCGGTCTTGGTTGGGCCGAGGTCCTAAGCGTGACTCGAGGGGTCCTCGCTGTAACCTTTCGAGGGCACTTCGGCGACCTGGCCCATGGTCGGTGCGCTCCTCTTTTCTTTTCTTATCGTTGTTTTCGGGCTGATCTGCTGCCCGCTTTTTCCGATCGGCCTTATCCGCCTCTGCGAATGTATCGGCAATCCTCCATAGCTGCCTGGAGGTCGTTGGGCGTGCCTTTACGAGTTCTCTGAAGAGAGTTCCGGACTGGATGGCATTTTGGAATGCCGAGATAAGCACGTCGTTGGAGAGACGATCGACTTTAAGGCTTTCGTTATAAAAACGGGCCAAAAAATTACTGATCGTTTCTCCCCGCCCTTGCCTTAAGGTTAGGAGCTGGACTGGGCTGATCTTTGCTCGGCTTTTTGAAAGAAGCGACGCTCAAAGGCGTCAAGTAGGTCGGCGTACGACCCTATGCTGCAATTAGGGAGGCTATCAAACCAGCTCCTAGCGTTGTCCACTAGTAGCTCGGGAAAGACTTTACACATGTAAACGTCTTCGGCCAGTCTCTGGTTCATCATGTTGTATTGGAACCGGGATAGAAAGTTGCTGGGGTCTTGTGACCCGTTGTAAGGCGGGATAGGAGGTACTCTATATGTCGACGGGAGGGGAGTATAGAGTATCTTATTAGTGAAGGGAGTCGAGATTCGACCGTAGACGGTGAATCTTCCCTGGTAGGCGTCTCCTTCGTCACGCCGAGGCAGAACGGCATTTTAACGAGGTGACGTTGAACCGCGCCGAGGTGAACCACGGTCGTTCCCACGGCTATTATTCTGTCGCCTTCGGGGAAGTCCGGCCTCCCTGTCTCCAACGATCTGGAGACTTAGGATTGCCTTTGTGACGGTTCGACTCCGTCTTCTCTGTTTTGACTTTGTTGTTGATGTTGATCGATGAACTTACGAAAGTCCTGTTCGTGGAGGTTGAGGTACGCCTTCAGTGCGTCTCCAAGCTCGGGTTGGAGTTCGGCATTGCTGCGTCGGCTGCCACCCTGATCGGGCCCGCCGTTGCTAGCTGAATTCCCATACGAGACATCCTCCGGATGACCTTCAGGAGTTCGGCGAATGGGCTGCTGGTCACGTCGGATTTGGGAAGCAGTTTTCTGAGCTTGACTAACGTCACCTTCTTCCTCGTTGGCTGGCATGTAAGGCGGATTGGTGAAGGGGTCAGCTCGTTTCTGTTTTGCTTTGGCAGCAGCGGCGGCAGCAGCAGTGCGGCAGCAGCAGTGGTGGCGGAGCGGGTTGGTCTCACCATCGTATCTTTACTCAAAACGCGTTGATCGGTTTCACAAAATTTTTGTTTCCCACAGACGGCGCCAGTGATCGATCGTGGAGTTTTAGAGTGTTTTCGTGATGGTGAGATTTATAGAAAACTAAGAACGCAAGAATTTACGTGGTTCGATCTTTGGGTAGATCTACGTCCACGGAGGAAAAGAGAATGTTGGTATTGAAGTCTTTTTTTAGCTAGCTAACACAGTATCCTCCTTTTATCTTACAAAATAACTCTATTTATAGAGAATTAAGGTCATGGGTGATTCAGAGATCGTGGGTGCTGCTCTTGCACGTCCATCCGTACTCTGACCATCGCGAGTGGTTGAGAAATCGTGGGGCGGTTGGCTGGTTTCGTTGACTTGTGCTATTGGGCTTCACTCTGGATGGGCCGAGCTGATCCGGACCTTTGGGCCACATCCTATCACAACAAAGCTTCTCGTACTTTGAGTTGGTGCGAATCCCAAGAGGAGATAATGCGCGAGCTGACGCACTAAGCAAACTCGCATCATCATCCACGATCCCTCCGGTGGAAGAAGTACAACTCCGAAGCATTGACAATGCTGAAGTTAATGTATTAAACGAAGATGGACCGAACTGGATGACTCCACTTCGCAACTACTTAGGAAATGGCGAACTCCCAACCGACAAGGCCGAGGCTGGGAAGCTCCTGGCTAAATCCACGAAGTACGTCCTGGAACAGGGAATGCTGTATAGAAAATCCTACCTCCAACCTCTCCTAAGATGTGTGGGGCCCAACCAAGCGAACTACGCACTGCGTGAAGTCCATGAAGGCTCCTGCGGCAGTCACATCGGAGCTCGCGCCCTGTCCAAAAAGGTCATGAGGTGGGGGTACTATTGGCCCACCATGTTCCAAGACGCTACCGACCTCGTCAAACAGTGTCCGAAGTGCCAAATCCATGCGACGGTTCCGAGATTGCCACAGACCGAACTGACCAGCATGCAAAGCCCTTGGCCGTTCATGCAGTGGGGAATTGACATCGTCGGCCCGTTCGAAAAAGCTCCCGGCCAACTACAGTTCTTCATTGTAGCCATCGACTACTTTACGAAGTGGGTCGAAGCCGAACCACTGGCACGGATCACAAGCAAAAACGCCCTAAACTTTGATTGGAAGAACATAGTTTGTCGCTTCGGCATTCCACACGTCCTCGTCTCAGATAACGGAACCCAGTTCACAGACAGGACGTTCAGAGAATGGTGTGACGAACTCCACATCCAACAAAAGTTCACCTCGGTAGCCCATCCCCAAGCGAATGGCCAAACCGAGGTTACGAACTGAACTATAGTCAAAGGGTTAAAAACCCAGCTCGATAAGGCCAAAGGAGACTGGGCAGCGAACTTACCCCAAGTCCTATAGTCATACCAAACCACCCCGCGGACATCACACGGCGAAACACCATACAGCTTGGTGTATGGAACCGAAACGGTGATCCCGGTAGAGATCGGTTTGCCGAGCCCCCGAATGCTTAACTTCGCAGCCCAAGACAACGAAGACAGACTTCGAACTAACTTGGATTTGCTGGAAGAAAAACGGGAACAAGCCTACATACAAGAAGCTCGATACAAACAGCAAGTAGCTCGGTATTATAACAGCCGAGTGAAACATCGATAGCTCCAAGTAGGCGACTTTGTACTTCGGAATAACGAGGTCAGTAAGGCGGAGAAGCTCGGCAAATTAGAAGCCACCTGGGAAGGACCCTACCAAGTTCAAGAAGTCCTCGGAAAAGGGTCGTACAAGCTCGCCCACCTATCTGGTGAGCCCATACCCCGTACATAGCATATTACTCACTTGAAAAGGTACTTTGTATAAACAGAGAGTAATGTTCAAGTCCATTTAGGTTGTAGGAATCGGGTCGTCTTGGTAAATTTTGTATTATTTTGACTTCATTCAATTAAAATTTTTAGTTTTCACTTGCTTGCTTAAATAATTTGCATGCATTTTGCACGTCTCTCTCTCGTTTATGTTATCGCGACTCTAATATCCTGACAAGGATAGCACAAATAAACTCCGCTTCGGAGTAATACCTAAACGCGCGTAAGGGGACCACCCCTATCGATAAATTTGACAAATAAGGAACCAAAAGCCTAAACTTCGTCTTCGGACGAAGTGGCTAACCAAAAGCCTAAACTTCGTCTTCAAACGAAGTGGCTAACTGAGAGCCTAAACTTCATCTTCGGACGAAGTGGCTAACCAAAAGCCTAAACTTCGTCTTCGGACGAAGTGGCTAACCAAAAGCCTAAACTTCGTCTTCGGACGAAGTGGCTAACTAAGAGCCTAAACTTCATCTTCGGACGAAGTGGCTAACTAAGAGCCTAAACTTCATCTTCGGACGAAGTGGCTAACTAAAAGCCTAAACTTCGTCTTCGGACGAAGTGGCTAACCAAAAGCCTAAACTTCATCTTCGGACGAAGTGGCTAACTAAGAGCCTAAACTTCGTCTTCGGACGAAGTGGCTAACTAAAAGCCTAAACTTCGTCTTCGGACGAAGTGGCTAACCAAAAGCCTAAACTTCATCTTCGGACGAAGTGGCTAACCAAAAGCCTAAACTTCATCTTCGGACGAAGTGGCTAACTAAAAGCCTAAATTTCATCTTCGGACAAAGTGGCTAACCAAAAGCCTAAACTTCGTCTTCGGACGAAGTGGCAAACCAAACGCCAAAACTTTGTCTTGGGACGAAGTGGATATACGAAAGCCAATACTACGTCTTTAGTCGAAGTGGCCACCTAAATATCTAAACTTCGTCTGTTAACAAAGTGACTAATTAGAAACTTTGCTTCGTTACTAAATGAAGGAAAAGACAAATGACAGTGCAAAATTCCATTTTATTTCATAAAAGTGGAAAATGTACAATATTACATTAAGAAGACGAAGAACCCGGAGGTTTTGGCTGACTAAAGCTGAGCCAATCTCTAGCAAAATCCCAGCCGGAATTGAAGTTCAAGATATCATCTACGCTAAGCCGACCCCGACCTCATCCAGGAGCCAAACTTCGACCTCTACCTCGAACGCTTTGGCTCGCTCGACCCCGACCTCGTCCAGGCGCCGACCGCCGCTCTTGATTGTAAAATTCTCAAGAATGGCGGGTAACGATCCTAGGATCAGGGTAGACAGACCTCGAAGATTCCCCTTCCAAGAACTCTCTGGAAGTATGGTCGAGCAACCTCGGATCCAAATCAAGGGTCGCCGAAGTTGAAAACTCAGGCTCCGACATAATACGTCGCTTCAGCTTCGGAAAGCGATCAAGGACTGTCTCGTAGATGCTGGCCACACGGATGAGTTCTTTAAATTCACCCCGAACCTGCCAGGAATCATTCCCATATTGATCCCTATAGCTTCGGCACCGAGCCTGAAGTTCCTTCACTTTACTGTAGGTTTCAGAAATGGTGGATCCTCCAGCTCGGTGGACAATAGCCTCGTACTCCGTATGCTCCGCGACAATCTCCTTGCAAGTTTTGATGTCGTCCAAAGCTTGCTGGTACTTGTCATCGAGCTCCAGATACTTCGCATGCACTTCATCAAGCTTTTCCTGAGCAGTTCGAAGTTTTACTTCAGCTTCGACCTCAAGGTTATCTGCTTGCTTTTTCCAGTTCGAAGCATTGAGCTCGGCTACTTCTACAGCTCGGCGAAGCTCGGAAATTTCCTTCACGAAGTGAGAAGCATCGAAAAATTTGGGAGCAGACTACAAAGAATAATACAAGCAAGTTTCAACAAAAAGCCGTTTTATTTATAGTCGAACACGGCAAATGAAACGTCACCCTAATAGTGATGAAGTACAAAGCTACAAAAAAAAAACCAGAAAAGATGAGAAAGAACACATGAGAGAGGTCAATTTAAACCCCCTCATGGTTTCCTTCATCCCTGCCGACCTCGAGTTCGGCTTCGGCCTCTCCCGACCTCCCCTCAGTGGCGTCGGCGGTGAGGTCCTTTGACAGTTCGGCGATCACGGCCTCCAGCCTATCATCCCTGTCAATAGGACAATTCCGAATCGTTGCCTCAGATAGAAGGCACCTCTGCTCAGCCAGCCGATCCACCACTGGTACCTCCGTTGTGCTCTCCACCAGCACCTCGGCATATTCCCGCAGCATCTCCTCTTCAGAACATGCCTCATACCCATACTTGACCTTATCCAGGTCTGGGTAATCCTGGGCAATCAAGTCGATGACTGTGGCAGACACCGGAGTGCTCATAGCACCTACCAATTGGGTGACGGTCCTACCAAAATGCCGGGACCGAAAAATGCGCTCGGTGAAAGCTCGAAGCATCCCACCTTGGCCAGCCACTACACGGGCCATTTTCTCCCGCTCCGCAGTGAGCTGGGCCTTCAACTCCGCCACCTCGACCTCCAGGTCGGCCGTTTTTTTCTTCATTTCTTCAGTGGCGGCGATAGCTTTAGACTCCCGCTTCACCGCCATCTTGGCTTTGGACTCGGCCGCGGCCACCTTCGCCGTAAGATCGGCCCTAGCTGCCTCGACTTCGGCGGAGAGTTTCCGGAATTTGACGACTCCGTTAGTAACGAAGTTCGCCAGGCTTTTCAGTCTGGCCACATCCACTTCGGCCTCCTGCACAGATAATAATGTCAGAACAAACATATGGCATCAACATCTAATATACCGAATTCTACTTACCTCGGGAAAAGACATTTCCCTGTATGCGTCTTGGCCCACAAGCCGATTGCCTTCTTGCACCCCCACTTCGTCAATTGAGGGAAGCCGAACTCCCTCAATCTGGTGGCCCACAATAAGAGGTGGAGGCGAGCTTGTCCGAGCTGCACTATGCGGGGAATTTTCTGAAACCGACCTAGTCAGGTCGGTCGTTTCCTCAGCCGAGGTACCAGACACCGTCTGTACCACGGTAGGAGAGGTCCTAGCCCTCTTCTTTTTCCGCTGCACCGCGGCCTGAAGCTCTTGAGGATTCACTGCAAAAATATCATATATTAAACATCGGATACATAACATCTCATTAAATAGGTGAAGCAGGGCCTCACCTAAATCCGCAGACATATTGCTGTCATATGGGCTCAGCTCGTACTCCGAAAGCTCGGCCTCAGAGTAATTCCTCTCAATAAGGCCGAGGTTCACCAAACTCACTTCGAGTTCGCTGATGGGTTTTTCAGCAACAGGAAGTGCGAACTTGCCCTTGGACCAAGGGTACAGAGGCACTCCTTCAGTCCGGCAGAAGAAATATTTCTTCTGTCAGTTCGGCACTTTGGAGGGTGTATCCAGTTGAAACCTATTGAGGGGTGAAAGGTAAACCCACCCAGTCGGACCCCGCTTAGGTCTAAAAAACTTAAGCAGCAATTCTAAGTTAACAGAACCACCAAGGCGACCGACCTCAACGCAAAATCCAACGATTTGTTTTACTGAGGGCGGCGCCAACTGTCCTAAAGAAAGTTCGAGCTTCTCTAAAAGCTCGACGAAAATGTGATTCAACGGAAAACGAAGACCGAAGTGAAGATAGTCTTCGTATACAGTGAAAAATCCTACGGGAGGAGAACTACCCCTATCATCTATACGTGGTAGCACAAACTCCGCTGA
This sequence comes from Mentha longifolia, assembly GCA_001642375.2. Classification (NCBI taxonomy): domain Eukaryota; kingdom Viridiplantae; phylum Streptophyta; class Magnoliopsida; order Lamiales; family Lamiaceae; genus Mentha; species Mentha longifolia. The sequence goes on along the minus strand of CM038113.1, from coordinate 12,081,337 downwards.
CTCCGGAAACAAAAAATTCCGAGCCAAATTCTGCATATGTGACTCACTCATTGTGGAGGCAGTTTCAAGGGCAGAATCTGACCCAACTAGGGGTAAAAATTCGATTTCCCTAAGCCTGGGAGGGACTAGCGCACGGGTGTACACATTCAACCAAACCCTCGCAGGAAAAACCCTAGACGGCGAGGGCGAAATCCCAGTGTCCACCCTATCCATATCTAACGGTAGAGAAGATGAAGAAGACGACATTATGAAAAAAACTACTTACTTGTTGCGGGATTCATAGAAATTTCACGGAATATGGTGCGAATAGCGGCGGCGAACACAGAACTCGGACTTAGGGTTTTTCTCTCTCTAAAAGTCGGAACAGTAAATTGGGAGAAATTGTTTGAAGGCGTACGCTGGAAGTTTTTATAAGCAAATCTTCCGCCCTTTCAAATCCCGCCTCTTCATCTACCCAGTAAGGACGCGACATGTGCCCTATGCGAGCTGTACTCCAACAGTCGCGACTTTTCAAATCCCGCCCATTCAAGCTCGACCTTGTATAAACGAGGCGGTACGCATTTCGACTTCGACCTCGTATAAATGAGGCGGTATGTATTTCGACTTCGTCGAACTCGACATCGTATAAACGAGGCGGTATGCATTTCGACTTCGTCAAAATCTTAATTTCGATGGGGCAATGCAATTCAAGCTCGACCTCGTCAAAATGAGGCCGTATGCAGTTCGACTTCGGCGAACTCTTAATTTTGATGGAGTAATGCAATTCAAGCTCGACCTCGTCAAAAGGAGGCGGTATGCAGTTCAACTTCGTCGAAATCCCACGGGGGCAAGGTAATTTATACCTCTCTACAATGACCTCGCTTCTCCGACCTTTTGGGGGGGGGGGAGGATGTGATAGGATGTGGCCCAAAGGCCCGGATCAGCTCGGCCCATCCAGAGTGAAGCCCAATAGCACAAGTCAACAAAACCAGCCAACCGCCCCACGATTTCTCAACCACCCGCGATGGTTAGAGTACGGACGGACGTGCGAGAGCAGCACCCACGATCTCTGAATCACTCATGACCTCAATTCTCTATAAATAGAGCTATTTTGTAAGATAAAAGGAGGATACTGTATTAGCTAGCTAAAAAAAGACTTCAATACCAACATTCTCTTTTCCTCCGTGGACGTAGATCTACCCAAAGATCGAACCACATAAATTCTTGCGTTCTTAGTTTTCTATAAATCTCACCATCACGAAAACACTCTAAAACTCCACGATCGATCAATATTCAACATTAAAATTAGTTAAAATAAGCATTACATATATATGCTAAAATAAAATAAATATATATAAAATGATCAACTTCCAATTTAGGTCAGACAAAAAAAGTAATTTTGTTCATGGGAAGGAAGTATGGTAATCAATATAATATTATAAGACTGTAAGCAATGTAATATAGGATTACAAGCAATAAAGAACTTAACTTTTAGCATTGCATATTTTGACGATTATTGTATACTGTAATTAGCTTCCTTTGATTTTTGTGATACATTATTGTTTATAACAATGCTAAAGCATTTGGTATTATCAAGACGTCCATTTCATTAATTTTGGGATCATAATTTTATGTTACTGCGGAAACTCGAAGCTCTGATCAAATTATTGTCGGGAGCTCCTACTCTGGAGGCTGAGAGCTCGTTTGTAGCTTAATCGAGAGGACCGACGTGTGCAGATCTCCATGATACTGGGATGTCAACCCAGTTGCCGTCTGAGCTGGAAATTGAGGCATCTATGATTAAACAACACAAGGATATGGTTACTGAGGGGGAGAAAGAGCATACAACATCGACAATTGAAGAAGGGGAGATTCCGCCATTAAAAAAGCGAGGTATGACTCGTGGTTATGTTGCACCGCTGCTTAAGCAAGGAATTCATACTGCAAAGTTATGTAAGTCTAAAATAGAGAAAGAAACTGAAAAGTGGAAGAATGCTATCATTCTATATGTGATTGGAGACACTCACACTATTTCGTATCTTAGATTTTTCCTTCAGAAACAGTGTGAAATCGTGGGAAATGTCAAGATTTTCTACCATAATGATGGTTATTTTGTTGTTAGATTTGAACTCCAATCTCAGAAGGAGAAAATGCTATGTGATGGTCCTCTTATGATTGCAAGTAGACCTATAATGGTGAAGGATTGGGTTGCTAATTTCTGTTTCGAAAAAGAAGACTTGAAAGAGGTCCCTCTGTGGATTCGTTTGCCTAAACTTCCCCTTGATTGCTAGAGTGGGGATTCACTGTTTAATTGGGAAACCAGTGTGTGCTGATGAATGTACTACGGAGCAGAGGGGGATTTCATATGCTCGATTACTGGTGGAAGTTGACATTACTAAACCACGGATTTATAAAGTTCAGATAGAATGGGAAAATGAGGTGATAGAACAGCAAGTCTACTATGAGTGGGTTCTTCTCTTCTGTCAAAAATGTCATGTAGTATGGCATGTTTGTAAAGACAAGAAACATGAACATATTGCACAGAACAAACCAAAACAGTGGCAACCTAAAGAAAAGGGGAAGGATATTATAGATGTTTCTGTGAAAGATCCAGAGGTTTGGTGCAAGCCAAAGTAGACTAGTTCAGCTTTAGCCTCTATCCAGGTTGGTCATATTCAAATCCGTACTGAAAATAGTTTTAAGGAACTGATTTCTTCATCAACTATAAAGGGCGGGGACCTTATCCCCTTGGTGGGGATATGAGGATCATTTGTTGGAATGTCAGAGGTGTTGGAAATTTGGTTTTTGACCAAATAAATAATAACAAATATTTAATTTATTACATAAATTAAATATTAGATTATTGTTCTACTCGCGGAGTAGATGAGCGTGGTATATTTATAGGCTCAAAACCGATTTCCGGTGAGTGAGATATAAATGTTCAAAGTTTGGTGGAGAGTTACTTCATTAGTTAATGAAGTGTAAGTTATACCACATTGATTAAATATTAATGTGGTGTGCTGTTTAAAAGTGTTTAAACATGTGGGCTTAATAACAAGTGGGCCAAGTAAGTGGATAAGTGTGTGGTTGGGCTCTCGCGTGAGCACACACTCGATCCGGCCCCGCCGTCCGTGCCGGACGGCACGGACGGCTCCGGCTCCGGCTCGGCTCGGCTCGGGCTCGGGCTCGGGTTCGGGTTCGGGTTCGGGTTTCGTGGCCGTGGACTTGGATCTTGGCAATTGGTCCTTTGGGTGGTCCTTTGGGCCTTTGGCTTGGGCTTGGGCTTGGGGTCTTGTGTACTATATTTTTTGGACCACAAAATATATAGTATTTTGGGCCATGTGGAAGCCCAATTGCCCAGCCCAATTCTAATGAGGCCTACCCGTCCAGCCCAATTCGTGGCCCATCCGGAAGAAGACTCTGGAAGGTGTCTCTTCAGCTGAACAGTCAGCCTCTTCCACTCCACCACTAACCCACTACCTTAGTGGCTGTTAATGCCTTTATGGCATTGATGTCCCTACTGAATGAGCAGCCTATAAATAGAAGGCTCTGCAGGTCATTCTAGGACACACAACTCAAAGCATTTTGCATCATCTCTTCTACATCATTCAGTTTTTTGAGCTCAGTTCCTTCGCCTTTTATTTCCAGTTCGCCGGAGCTTCTTAGTTTGCGGTGCTGCTACTAAGAAGACGAGATGTCGTTTTATCTTTGGGGACAAAGCGCCAAATCCGTGAGCACTACCCGGGGCGTAATTCGTCTTGCGGAAAGAGGGTTTCCTCGACTCGACTTCAAATTTCATTTTGTTTGTAGTTTTACTCATTTCACATGTAATCTTCGATTATTCTATTGTAATTGTACGCCCGGCAAGTTCTACATTTCCAACAATCGCAAGACGAATTATACTTGCCGTTCCAAGGAGTTTTGAATCAACTATTCGAAGATGACAAGTGCTGCAGCTTCCACCGACTCGTCCATTGAAGCTTCGACATTGCCATCTACTATGTCGTCAACTGTTCCATCAACCATGTCAACGCCGTTGCCAACCTTCACTACTAGCATCGGCAATGAACTCCAACACTGGCGGTTCAACCGGAGGCTCGACTATGCCTTCAAGTTCGTGGGTTTGGAATAACCCATTTTTGTCAAGCGGTGGTTCCGCTTCAAGCGGCACCGTGGGTTCCACTTTTAGTGGAACTGTTGGAGCGCCATTCATGGGCTCGACTGTGGGGGCGGCCTATGGGCCTAACCCAAGTGGCTCCCTTATGGGAGCAAACTCGGCATCAAGGGTGATGCCACCCGCCGAGAAGCCGCCGAAGTTTAGCGGAGCTGACTTCAAAAGGTGGCAACAAAAGATGTTGTTCTACTTGACAACATTGGGAGTGACAAACTTCCTCACGGAAGATGAGCCGGCTGCGCCAAATGCCAATGAGGTGAACTTCCATGTTCATGCTTTGTATGACAATTGGCGAAATGGAGACTACTTGTGCAAGAATTTCATTCTCAATGCCTTGGATGATAGCTTGTACAATGTATACTCTGGTGTCAACACCTCCAAAGGAATATGGGAGGCGTTAGACAAGAAGTACCGTAGCGATGACGCGGGTACGAAGAAGTTCGTTGTAGCCCGATACTTGGACTACAAGATGGTCGATTCTCGACCAATGATGGAGCAAGTACAAGAGTTTCAACTCATTGTGCATGACGTCCATGCTGAGGGGATGGTCCTTCCGGATGCGTTCGTTGTGGCGACCGTGATCGAGAAGCTACCCCCAAATTGGAAAGACTTCAAGAGCTACCTCAAGCACAAGCGAAAGGAGATGACTCTTGAAGACTTAATTGTGAAGCTACGCATCGAGTCGGATGTGCGCGATCAAGACAAACCAAAGGCACCGTCTGATGCCAAGGTGAACTTGATGGAGAAGGACGGTCCCTCCAACAAGCGTGATCGCCCAAATGCCAAAGACAAAGGCAAGGCGAAGGGACCATCGAAGAAGTTTGATGGTGATTGCTACAATTGTGGCAAGCATGGGCATACTGCGAAGGACTGCAAGAAGCCCAAGAATAAGAAGAAGAAGAAACATGCTGCTAACGTCGCCGAAAAAGATGGCGAGTGGGTGAAAGAAGACTTTACGGCTGTGGTCACCGAGGAGGTCAACCAAGTCGAAAAGCCGGGAGGCTGGTTCATCGACACTGGCGCTACTGCGCACGTGTGTGCCGATAGGAACAAGTTTGTTACCTATCAAGTTGTTGAGGGGAGGAAGCTCAACATGGGGAACCAAGCTTCGTCCGTGGTTGTCGGAGTTGGAGATGTGGTGCTAAAGCTTACATCCGGGAATTCTCTAACTTTGAAGAACGTGCTGCATGTTCCCGACATCCGAAAGAACTTGGTCTCGGGCTCTATTCTAGTTAACAAGGGGTTTAGACTAGTTTTTGAGTCTGACAAGTTTATTTTGTCAAAGAGTGGTACTTTCCTTGGAAAGGGTTACCTCTCTGATGGTCTCTTTAGGTTGAATGTATTGGCTATACGCCATGTACCAAAATCTATTGAGAGTAATAATGAAAATGCTACTACTTCCTCTTACATTATTGAGTGCTCTAATTTATGGCATTGTAGATTAGGACATGTTAATCTAAATGCTATAAAACGATTAGTAAATTTAGATTTACTAAAGTTAAATGAAGTTAACACTCAAAACAAATGTGAAGTTTGTGTTGAGGCAAAAATGACAAAACCACCGTTTCATTTGGTTGAGCGGAGCACGAAACCCCTTGATTTAATTCACACCGATGTGTGTGATTTAAAGTATGTGCAAACTCGTGGTGGTAAGAAGTACTTTATCACGTTCATCGATGATTGCACGAGATATTGTTATCTTTATCTTTTAAGAGGTAAAGATGAGGCTATTGAAGCGTTCAAACACTTCAAGAATGAAGCCGAAAATCAACTAAGTGGTCGAATTAAGAGTGTTCGAAGTGACAGAGGTGGCGAATATGTCGCTCCGTTTGAGGAATTATGCAACAAAAGTGGTATAATTCATCAAACGACGGCTCCATACTCACCTCAATCAAATGGCGTTGCTGAATGTAAAAATCGAACTCTTAAGGAGATGATGAATGCTTTGTTGATTAGTTCAGGGTTACCCCAAAATATGTGGGGGGAAGCTGTCTTGACAGCCAACTATATATTAAACAAGATTCCACTCAAAGGTAAAGATGTTACTCCTTATGAGTTATGGAAAGGTTGGAAACCGTCGTACAAATACCTTAAAGTGTGGGGGTGTTTGGCGAAGGTTGAAGTGCCTCTACCTAAACAAGTTACAATTGGCCCTAAAACGGTTGATTGTATCTTTATTGGGTATGCACATAACAGCAGCGCCTATCGCTTTGTTATCCATAAGTCGGAAGTACCCGACATGACTGTGGGTACAACGATCGAGTCAAGGAATGCAATATTCTTTGAACACATATATCCTTGTAAAGACAAGGGTAATGTAGAAACCAATTCTAGCAATAGAATTGAAGGTGAAGCCACGAGTTCTAAATCCGAGGATGAAGAACCTACGTCACGCAAACGACAAAGGTCTAATCCGGAAGATAGTGAACTGAGACGTGGTAGTAGAGTTCGGAAACCAAAGCAATTTGGTTCGGATTATGTAGTGTTCATGTTGGATCAAGAACCTACGACGATCAAAGAAGCTTTTTCTAGATCGGACAGTCTGTTTTGGAGAGAAGCGGTACAAAGTGAAATTGAGTCCATTAGGCAAAACCACACTTGGGTGCTGGTTGATTTGCCCGAAGGGTGTAAACCCTTGGGGTGCAAATAGATCCTTAAAAGGAAATACAAAGCTGATGGATCAATTGACAAGTACAAAGCCCGTTTGGTTGTCAAAGGGTTTAAGCAGAAAGAAGGGTACGATTATTTCGATACCTATGCTCCTGTAACAAGGATTACATCCATTCGGGTGCTTCTCGCAATTGCTGCTTTGCACAATCTCGAGATACATCAAATGGATGTGAAAACTGCTTTCCTCTATGGAGAATTAGAGGAGGAAATCTATATGGAACAACCAGACGGATTTGTAGAACCTGGTAAAGAGAATAAGGTTTGCAAACTGGTTAAATCCCTCTATGGATTGAAGCAAGCGCCACTTCAATGGCACTTGAAATTTGATAATGTGATGTTGTCAAATGGGTTTAAGATAAACGAGTGTGATAAATGTGTTTACATTAAGAACACGAATAACGGGTATGTTATTGTGTGTCTTTATGTAGATGACATGTTAATCATGGGTAGTAATATCCGTGTAATTAATGAAACTAAGAACATGTTAAAGAGGAACTTTGACATGAAAGACTTGAGTTTAGCGGATGTTATTCTTGGTATGAAAATACTAAGGAAATCCGATGGGATTGTCTTGTCACAATCTCACTATGTTGAGAAAGTGCTCAAGAAGTTTAACGCTTTTGAAAGCGTGCCCGCTAAAACTCCTATTGCACTTAACGTTCATTTGAGCAAGAACCGAGGTGAGTCGGTTGCTCAAGAAGACTATGCTCGTGTCATAGGGTGTTTAATGTATCTTACAAATTGCACTAGACCTGACATAGCATGTGCCGTGAATAAATTGAGTCGATACACGAGCAACCCAAGCAAGGAGCATTGGAGAGCTCTTGTACGAGTTTTGAGATACTTGAAGTATACTCAAAGTCATGGGCTACATTTTTTGAGATACCCCCCGGTACTTGAAGGGTACTGTGATGCGAATTGGATTTCGGACACGAAAGATTCACTTTCTACAAGTGGGTATGTGTTTATAATTGGGGGTGGAGCTGTTACGTGGAGATCCACAAAACAAACGTGTATAGCCCGATCCACCATGGAGTCCGAATTCATAGCTTTAGATATAGCTGGTGAACAAGCCGAATGGCTAAGAAACTTTCTTGAGGACATACCATGTTGGGAGAAACCATTGCTTCCGGTGATAATTCACTGCGATAGCCAAGCGGCTATTGGTAGGGCAAAAAGTGGTTTGTATAATGGTAAGTCTCGACATATTCGTCGACGACATAATACCGTGAGACATTTGATCACAACTGGGATTATCTCAGTCGACTATGTGAAGTCGTTGGATAATCTGGTGGATCCACTAACCAAAGGGTTAAACCGTGATCAAATGAATAAGTTGCTTGAGGGAATGGGAGTAAAATCCACAAATTAAGAACTATCATAGTGGTAACCTAACCATGATGATTGGAAAACCCAAGAACTTGGTTCAACGGGAAAACTAAGCTGTGAAAGTTCGGGTGAAAACACTCACATTTATTTATTCCCTTGAAAGCATTTGAGTGTTGAAAGCTTGCCTAGTGGTGAGGATAAGTCTATGACTTTTAATGATTCCTAAATACCTCGAGGAGGTTGAGTATGGCAAGATACTCAGTAAAGAATCACCTATGTAAGTGTGAAGTGAGGCCGCTTTGTTAAGATACACTTATGAAACCAAAGGGGTGTCCAAGGCCGAAATGGACACAAAACGTGAGAACGGATGAGGTTGAGGTGTATAAGCGTTAACATTGTTGTCTCGGTGCACGCCATGGAGGGATAGTTCAAAGCATTGAGCTACTATGCCGCCTGTGTACTCGATGGTGTTGACTATGGAAGGTTCAAAGCCACAAACTACCTATCCTAATACTTTTATACCTCGTAAGGACTGAGCTCTTGCATTTGCATACATTTGCATATGGCTATCTCACTCATGTGGGGGATTGTTGGAAATTTGGTTTTTGACCAAATAAATAATAACAAATATTTAATTTATTACATAAATTAAATATTAGATTATTGTTCTACTCGCGGAGTAGATGAGCGTGGTATATTTATAGGCTCAAAACCGATTTCCGGTGAGTGAGATATAAATGTTCAAAGTTTGGTGGAGAGTTACTTCATTAGTTAATGAAGTGTAAGTTATACCACATTGATTAAATATTAATGTGGTGTGCTGTTTAAAAGTGTTTAAACATGTGGGCTTAATAACAAGTGGGCCAAGTAAGTGGATAAGTGTGTGGTTGGGCTCTCGCGTGAGCACACACTCGATCCGGCCCCGCCGTCCGTGCCGGACGGCACGGACGGCTCGGCTCGGCTCGGGCTCGGGCTCGGGCTCGGGCTCGGGTTCGGGTTTGGGTTCGGGTTTCGTGGCCGTGGACTTGGATCTTGGATCTTGGTCCTTTGGGTGGTCCTTTGGGCCTTTGGCTTGGGCTTGGGCTTGGGGTCTTGTGTACTATATTTTTTAGACCACAAAATATATAGTATTTTGGGCCATGTGGAAGCCCAATTGCCCAGCCCAATTCTAATGAGGCCTACCCGTCCAGCCCAATTCGTGGCCCATCCGGAAGAAGACGCTGGAAGGTGTCTCTTCAGCTGAACAGTCAGCCTCTTCCACTCCACCACTAACCCACTACCTTAGTGGCTGTTAATGCCTTTATGGCATTGATGTCCCTATTGAATGAGCAGCCTATAAATAGAAGGCTCTGCAGGCCATTCTAGGACACACAACTCAAAGCATTTTGCATCATCTCTTCTACATCATTCAGTTTTTTGAGCTCAGTTCCTTCGCCTTTTATTTCCAGTTCGCCGGAGCTTCTTAGTTTGCGGTGCTGCTACTAAGAAGACGAGAAGTCGTTTTATCTTTGGGGACAAAGCGCCAAATCCGTGAGCACTACCCGGGGCGTAATTCGTCTTGCGGAAAGAGAGTTTCCTCGACTCGACTTCAAATTTCATTTTGTTTGTAGTTTTACTCATTTCACTTGTAATCTTCGATTATTCTATTGTAATTGTACGCCCGGCAAGTTCTACATTTCCAACAAGAATGTCAGAGGATGCAATAAACCATTCAAGCAGAAAGAAATAAAAGTTGTTTTGCAAACCAATAAGGTTGATATTGCAGTCCTCTTAGAAACAAGAATAAAAATAGAAAATGCAAAAAAAAAAAAAAAAAAAATAGTAGGTAAAGTATGTAGAGGATGGGAGTTTATTCATAATTATATACTCTCGCTAGAAATGGAAGGATTTGGATATGTTGGAATTCTAGAACTATCAAAGTTAAGCCTATTAAGGAACATGAGCAAGCTGTACTTTGTGAGATCCTTGATGTGAATATTGGGAAGTATCAATACTTGATGACAGTTTATGCTTTAAACATAATGGAACAGAGGAAATGTCCATGGAATTTTGTGGACAAGATTGTTCAGTAGAATCAGTATCCCATGATCATGGGAGAAGATTTTAATACTATATTATCTTATGAGGATAGGTATAAAGGTAACCCAGTCACCTTAGCAGATGTGGTAGATTTTCAACAGTGCTCACAAACTAATGAGTTGCAGGAAGTGAGAGCTGTGGGGGCTCAATTCACTTGGACAAACAACCAAGAGTGGAGCACAAAATATTGTGAAATATTGATAGGTGTTTTGTTAATGATAGATGGTTGGCTGAGTATCCTACTGTTGTGGTTGAAAGGTTAGAAAAGGGCATATCTGATCATTGCCTTCAATTATTGAGATTTGACAGTAGGGGACCAAAGAGAGGGCTATTTAAATTCTATAATGTCATAGCCGATCATGATCAGTTTGAGCACATTGTAAGAAAGGAGTGGAGGAATAATAGATCTTCCAATTTGCTGAGGAATATATGATCGAAATGTCAAAAACTAAAGGAACCTTTCATATCTCTGAACACTTCGTGGTACATGTAGATTATAGATAAGGTTGCTAGTATTCAGCAGGCACTACAAATAGTCCAAGCTAAGCTACAGCTGAAGAGTGAAGGAGGGCTGATTTCTGAGGAACAAAGATTGCTTGGAGAGTTGGAAAAGTGGAGTAACATTGAAGAGATAATCTGGAAGCAGAAGTCTAGAGTGGACTGGATTCAGTCAGGAGATTCAAATACAAAATTCTTCCATGCATATGCAAAAGTAAGGCAAAATACAAATGTTATCCATTGACTTGTAAAAGTTGATGGTACCATATGCCTGAGTCAAGAGCAGATCAAGAAGGAAATTCGCAAGTTTTATATGCAGCTTATGGGGCAGGCTACTGATAGTCTTGAAATGGTGGATAAGCTGGTGGTAGCAAAGGGACCTAGTCTGAATGTCTAGCAACAGAGACTTTTGAATGTTGATTGCTCTGCTCAAGAGGTGAAGGATGCACTGTTTAGCATGGATCCACACAAGGCTCTAGGTATTGATGGTTTTAATGTGTTTTTTTAAAAAGAAATGTTTTGGAATAATCTGGGGGAGGAAGTAGTTTAGCAGTGCAACAATTCTTTCAAACAGGTTGCTTACCAGCTGAGATAAATATGGCTTTGATTACTTTGCTCCCTAAATGTGATAATGCCAGTCAGGTCAAAGATTTTAGACCTATAGCCAGCTGTATTGTACTATATAAGATCATATCCAAAGTGTTGGCAAATAGGATTAAACTGGTACTGGATACCAAATCAGTAATAGTCAATCTACTTTTGTCAAGGGGCGGTTGATTTTTGACAATATTATCCTAAGTCATGAGTTGATTAAAAGGTATAAAAGAAAACAAGTTTCCCCTCGATGTATGGTGAATGTAGATATTCAAAAGGCATATAATTCGGTTGAATGACCATTTTTGAAGCAAATGATGGTGGAGTTAGGCTACCCTTACAGATTTATACAATGGATCATGGTCTGCCTCACTTCAGTTGCCTATACAGTGAATGTAAATGGGGAGTTGACTGAACCATTTCAGGCCAGAAAAAGGATCAGGCAAGGAGATCTCATATCTCCTTATTTATTTGTATTATGCATGGAATATTTGAACAGGTGACTATTGGAGTTGCAGCATAATAAGGAATTCCAATATCACCCAAGATGCAAAAAGATGGGACTTATACATGTGAGTTTTGCTGATGATTTGCTGATGTTCACAAGAGGAGATACTGCATCTGTGAAGCAACTATTGAGGGTATTGGATAAATTTGCAGCAGCTTCTGGACTTAAGGCTAACCAGTTGAAGAGTCGTATATATTTTGGAGGGGTGGCAAGTAATGTAAAATATGAGATCTTAAACATTTCTGGAATAGCTGAGGGAGAGCTACCTTTCAAGTATTTGGGGGTGCCTTTATCTCATAAGAAGTTGAATATTATGCAGTGTCAACCCTTAGTCATGAAAATACTTCACAAAATTAATTGTTGGGCATCCAAATTACTGTCATATGCTGGTAGGGTGTAACTGATCAAATCAGTATTATTTGGTATCCAAATGTATTGGAGCCAAATCTTTTTATTACCTCAGAAAGTGGTGAAACTGGTACAGTCTGCTTGCAGAAAATTCTTGTTGACTGGCAAAGCAGATATGTCCAGAAGAGCTTTGGTTGCCTGGGAGAAGATAATGTTACCTCAACAGGCTGGAGGATTGAACATTATAAATTTGAAACTGTGGAACAGGGCGGCTATATGTAAACATTTGTGGAGTTTAGCTCAGGAGAAGAATAAAAGCTGGATCAAGTGGGTGCATGGGTTCTATGTTAAACAAAATGATATTTATGACATGAGAATACCTATGCAAAATTCATGGATTATTAAGAAGATTATTGGTGTTAGGGAGCACTTGAGGAAACTACAAAATAGAAGGGAATGGATTCAAAGCCCTATTTTCTCCATCAGGAAGCTGTATGCAGCTTTTATGGGGAATCCTCAGAAGGTTTCATGGGCTAAGATGATATGCCAAAATAGTGCTCCACCAAAATATTTGTTCATCACTTGGTTGTTGTTGCATGGGAAACTGGCAACCAGCAACTATCTGCAGAAGGCTGGGATACAAGTTGATCCTAAATGTTGTTTTTGTAGGCAAGAACATGAGACAATGGATCATTTATTTTTCAAGTGTGATATTGCTGCAACCATTTGGAAGGAAGTAGTTGAGTGGTGTGGGATTAGGAGGTCAGCTATTGAATGGAGTAGGGAGAAGGAGTTCCTGGAGTCTCAATGCACTAACAATAATGGGAAGCAGAGACTTTATAGGTGTGTGGTTAATGTGTCGATTTACCAAATTTAGAGAGAAAGGAATAATAGAAGAATGCAGAGACTTTATAGGTGTGTAGTTAATGTGTTCATTTATTTCTTACTTACTGATGGTAAGAAATCGTTAGTTACTTGCCCGCAGAAGGCAAGACATGAGGTGATTTCTTACCTACTGAAGGCAAAAGTTTTGATAATTCATTGCAAGTTATATGCAAAAGAACACAAGAATAGTAAGAAAATGAATTACATCACCATTAAAAAAAAATACCCTCTCCTTTAAACAATCCTCGAATTAAAAATATTTGTTTTTATTGTTCTTGCAACTCAAAATATTAACTAATAGCTCTTACTTATTGATGACAAAAATGGTGAAACTCTTACTTACTAATGACAAGAAATTGTTAACATCTTGCCTTGATAAGGCAAGAAATGGAGTAATGTTACTATCATTAATTGCGAAAAAAAATGAGGCAATAAATTATACCATTTCTTACCTACTGATGACAATAAATCGTTAATTACTTGCCCGCATAAGGCAAGAAATGTGATGATTTCTTATATTAGAGAAATTGTTTAAAAGCCACATTACAGTCGACTTATAATGAAACTCATTCATGGTAAAACTCTTACTTAGTGACGGCAAGAAATGATTACCTTCTTGCCTTAATAATGTAATGCAACTACCATTAAGTGGGAAAAATACGAGACAAGAAATTACACAATTTATTACCTACTGATGGTAAGAAAACGTTAGTTACTTGCCCGCATAAGGCAAGAAATTTCAATATCTTGCCTAAGGTTGGTAAAATTTCGAACAATTATTTTCGTCTCAATTTCGAACAATATAATAAATTCAACTTCTTACCAATTATTTCACATTCTAAATTTGCAACAAAACAACAAAATAAGAAATTCAAAAAGAATAAAATTTAAACATTTTTTCATGAACTAATGTTAATTAAGAGTGGAAATCATGAACCAATTAGTTGTATAATAAACAACTAATGATATGAATTAAAGACACCAAAAAATCAAAAAATCAACTTAAGATTTAGAGAGAGGCTAAACAAACTACAAAAAATACATATGAAAAACTAAAATCCAACCGATCCTCCACTCGAGCCAATATCGGAAAATACAATATGAATAAAAAAACAAAAAGAAAATGCAATTAAATAGAAAGTCACAGAATTCAACTTCATCTTCTTCCCAAAGAAATAATTATGATGCGTAACATAAAATCCAAACAAAAGGGAATAATCCCACTTGCATAATCAAGAAATTAAAACGCTCTGATCTTAAAATGCTTCTCTATAGAAAGGCGAAGTTAGATTAATAGAAGAATTGGAGTAACTGACCTCCAAATCCCCAACAAACTCCAACTCCAACTACAAAAAGAAAAAAGAAAAATGAAAATGAGGCACATCTAGTTCTTATTTTCAGAACCAAGCTCATCCACGTAGTCCACCTCATCTTCTTCCTCGTGACTCCACTTTGATTTCTCATCAACTTCTGATTCACCGACAAACTCTTCCGACAACAACATCGGCGTCGGCTGCTGTTACGCGACGGAAGGAAGCCTTGTGAACGCGACGAAGGACTTGCAAGCGCGGCAGCAGTTCGGCGATTCCAGCGGTGGTGGTGCTGGTGGCGCCAACGTGAGGAAGGGAGGCGACGGCGTGGGAGGCAGCGGAGGATGCAAGCAGCGGTGGGTGAATTTCAAATTGAGAAAGAGGAGAGAGAGAGAGAGAGAAGAGAGAATAGTGAGGGGAGAAGACAAATACTTTAGTCTAGGGAAGATAAATATTCAAAAAGGCTAGGGGTATTTTAGTCTACCCACACAAAAGTTCGGTAGAAATTGTATATTTTTAAGTTGTGTAGAAAATTTAGTCTTAATAATTATAATTGCCCCTTTTTAAATTATAGATGTTGAATTTACCCCTTTTTTTAATAGATATGTTAAAAATGCCCATTTTTTTAAAAAAAATATAAAATTGGGGTCTACTTATGTTATTTGTCGGTAAGATATTATCATTTTTTTCTTGCTTTTACTTTAATATGAATTTACTATGCATGCATGCGTCCGTACTGGACTCAGGTCCGGGCCCTGGACTCGACACATGCATGAAAAATTGTCATGCATGCTCTCTATTAAAGTAGGAACTGTATTTGAATTAATATTCGAAGAAGGTATCCTATGCTATTGAACAATCTCCACTATATATACTATACATAAACACTACATAAACACGTAAAAATTTCAATTATCCATCAGAGGGAAAAAAAAAACATTCGCATGTAATTATTTTGAAACTGTGTGTAAGATAAGTGAAGGAGAAAAGGTTCGTTCGGAATAGAAGTGAAGCAAGAATAGTTTGGTCGGAAATTGACTGCAAAATGAGGCATTCAAGAATTAGTGAGGTAATAATTTATTTTGTAAGCTGCAATTCTTCAATAAATTAAGGTTTAGTACATGATAATTAACATTTTAAACTTCATTACGTGAATTATTCTAGAATAGAAGTGAAGCCAGAAAAGGTTGGCTGGAAACAGACTGCAAAAGAGGTGTTCAACAATTAGTGAGGTGAGAATTTTATTTTACCTATCATTACATGTTTAATTGTCATATTATATATATTTAAATGATTAATTTATGATTTAGTAGTTGATTAAATAATAGTTTGAATTTAATTTCCTTAATTAATCTCTTAATTGATGAAATGTTGTTGTTAAATTGAACATAGTACATTAATTGAGTGTAAAAAAATGATCAGATCAATAATACACTATTTACCGCCGGCGAAAATGGTCGGATCTCTCTTACCGCCGGCAGCCTTGTGTCGCCGGCGGTGGGAGATTTCCGGCCACTTTAGCCGGCGGTGAATACTATATTATTGCTTATTGAATTATTTTACCTATCACTACATGTTTAATTATCATATTATATATATTTAAATGATTAATTTAGGATTTAGTACTTGATTAAATAATAGTTTGAATTTAATTTCTTTAATTAATCTCTTAATTGATGAAATGTTGTTGTTAAATTGAACATAGTACATTAATTGAGTGTAAAAAAATGATTAGATCAATAATACACTATTCACCGCCGGCGAAAATGGTCGGATCTCTCTCACCGCCGGCAGCCTTGTGTCGCCGGCGGTGGGAGATTTCCGGCCACTTTAGCCGGCGGTGAATACTATATTATTGCTTAGTGAATTATTTTACCTATCATTACATGTTTAATTGTCATATTATATATATTTAAATGATTAATTTAGGATTTAGTACTTGATTAAATAATAGTTTGAATTTAATTTCTTTTTAATCTCTTAATTGATGAAATGTTGTTGTTAAATTGAACATAGTACATTAATTGAGTGTAAAAAATGATTAGATCAATAATACACTATTCACCGCCGGCGAAAATGGTCGGATCTCTCTCACCGCCGGCAGCCTTGTGTCGCCGGCGGTGGGAGATTTCCGGCCACTTTAGCCGGCGGTGAATACTATATTATTGCTTAGTGAATTATTTTACCTATCATTACATGTTTAATTGTCATATTAAATATATTTAAATGATTAATTTATGATTTAGTAGTTGATTAAATAATAGTTTGAATTTAATTTCCTTAATTAACTCTTAATTGATGAAATGTTGTTGTTAAATTGAACATAGTACATTAATTGAGTGTAAAAAAATGATCAGATCAATAATACACTATTTACCGCCGGCGAAAATGGTCGGATCTCTCTCACCGCCGGCAGCCTTGTGTCGCCGGCGGTGGGAGATTTCCGGCCACTTTAGCCGGCGGTGAATACTATATTTAGCTTATTGAATTATTTTACCTATCATTACATGTTTAATTGTCATATTATATATTTAAATGATTAATTTATGATTTAGTAGTTGATTAAATAATAGTTTGAATTTAATTTCCTTAATTAATCTCTTAATTGATGAAATGTTGTTGTTAAATTGAACATAGTACATTAATTGAGTGTAAAAAAATGATCAGATCAATAATACACTATTTACCGCCGGCGAAAATGGTCGGATCTCTCTTACCGCCGGCAGCCTTGTGTCGCCGGCGGTGGGAGATTTCCGGCCACTTTAGCCGGCGGTGAATACTATATTATTGCTTATTGAATTATTTTACCTATCACTACATGTTTAATTATCATATTATATATATTTAAATGATTAATTTAGGATTTAGTACTTGATTAAATAATAGTTTGAATTTAATTTCTTTAATTAATCTCTTAATTGATGAAATGTGTTGTTAAATTGAACATAGTACATTAATTGAGTGTAAAAAAATGATTAGATCAATAATACACTATTCACCGCCGGCGAAAATGGTCGGATCTCTCTCACCGCCGGCAGCCTTGTGTCGCCGGCGGTGGGAGATTTCCGGCCACTTTAGCCGGCGGTGAATACTATATTATTGCTTATGAATTATTTTACCTATCATACATGTTTAATTGTCATATTAATATATTTAAATGATTAATTTATGATTTAGTACTTGATTAAATAATTTGAATTTAATTTCTTAATTAATCTCTTAATTGATGAAATGTTGTTGTTAAATTGAACATAGTACATTAATTGAGTGTAAAAAAATGATTAGATCAATAATACACTATTCACCGCCGGCTAAATGGTCGGATCTCTCTCACCGCCGGCAGCCTTGTGTCGCCGGCGGTGGGAGATTTCCGGCCACTTTAGCCGGCGGTGAATACTATATTATTGCTTATTGAATTATTTTACCTATCACTACATGTTTAATTGTCATATTATATATATTTAAATGATTAATTTAGGATTTAGTACTTGATTAAATAATAGTTTGAATTTAATTTCTTTAATTAATCTCTTAATTGATGAAATGTTGTTGTTAAATTGAACATAGTACATTAATTGAGTGTAAAAAAATGATTAGATCAATAATACACTATTCACCGCCGGCGAAAATGGTCGGATCTCTCTCACCGCCGGCAGCCTTGTGTCGCCGGCGGTGGGAGATTTCCGGCCACTTTAGCCGGCGGTGAATACTATATTATTGCTTAGTGAATTATTTTACCTATCACTACATGTTTAATTGTCATATTATATATATTTAAATGATTAATTTAGGATTTAGTACTTGATTAAATAATAGTTTGAATTTAATTTCTTTAATTAATCTCTTAATTGATGAAATGTTATTGTTAAATTGAACATAGTACATTAATTGAGTGTAAAAAAATGATTATATCAATAATACACTATTCACCGCCGGCGAAAATGGTCGGATCTCTCTCACCGCCGGCAGCCTTGTGTCGCCGGCGGTGGGAGATTTCCGGCCACTTTAGCCGGCGGTGAATACTATATTATTGCTTAGTGAATTATTTTACCTATCACTACATGTTTAATTGTCATATTATATATATTTAAATGATTAATTTAGGATTTAGTATTGTTTAATTCAATATTTTAAATTGACCTAATTTAATTCTCTTAAGTTAATGATATGTTACAATTTTAAAAAATTATTACTATCTAACATATGCATATTTTTAAATTTTATTTTATTACAGATGGCTTTCGAGTACGTTAAGGTCATTTACGGAGGCTATTGGACTGATTGTAACTATAATGGTGGCACATATTTAGATGTCCCCCTATCCAGAGATGCAATTTCGATAGACAACCTGCAATATCATATATCTCTCTACTGCAATCCCTCGGGCACTGCTTATGATATTTTCTATCTGACGATGTCGGAGCACAGACGGACTGTTAAATCGCGTCTCAGAACCGATCAACAACTTAATTGGTTGTGCCGTGCAGAGTCATTTCCAACAGTGTACGTGTCTTCGAGCGAGGGAGCATCATCTTCATATGTCCCTACAATCAACCATGATGACCCGTACACAGGGTCATTCGGTCAGGATACCGATGGCACCGGAAATTTGGAGGCGGAGCTCGAGCTGATACAGAGATTTGCAACTTCTACAGACTGGACGGAGAACGTCTATCACCCACTGATCAATAGCGGATTTGATTCATTTCAAGATACTATCCCGGACCTCAATCGTACGGTCGACGGTGCTCAGGAGGCTCGAACTGAACCGTCTCTATTTGACGATGACGATGACGAGGAGGATGAAAATTATGTGCTTGAAACGGAGGAGAGCTCTGAGAGCGAAGGCGAGTCGAATTTATATGCTGGTGATAGGACCGTGAACAGGGCCTTGTTTGCTAAGTGGACGGCATGGATACAAGAGGAAGGCGGGATGCAAAAACTGTTAGATATGATGTATCCAGAGTCAAACACGGATCAACCGGAGGTAGATACTGATACCGATCACATGAGCAATTGGTTGGTTCCGATGGTCCCGCTTGAGCCTGGATCATCAGCAGTTTTCCACGATGAGAACCTTAATATCGAAGATTTGGCCGTAAATGCCGTTTACTATATGAAGGCAGAGATCGGTATTGCAGTCGGTTTGTGGCATTTGGAGAGGAGGAAAGAATACAAGGTGAAGAAATCTGATACTACGCGAGTGGTGTTGAAATGCAAGTTATCACAAGAGTGTCACTTCCATTTACGCGCAACAAGCTTCGGCGGGCCTTGGACGGTTAAAAAAATACACCTGCAACACACGTGCGACGAGGTGGGCATAACAAACGTGGTTTGTAGAAAAGTCCATTCGAAGGTAATTGGGGCATTTTTTGCCAAGAAAATTATGCGTGATTCAGAGGTTATGAAACCAAAAATAATTCAAAACGAGCTTCGTGCGATGTTCGGCATCGATGCCAGCTACGATGTCTGCTTGAAGGGGCGGAATTGTGCAATCGAGATGATATACGGCAAATTTACGGAATCCTTCAAGGACTTACCCGGTTATCTCCACATGCTGAAGATGTCAAACCCGGGCACGAAAACCGAGATTGACCTCGGCCCGGACGAGCGATTCAGACACATATTCGTTGCGTTAGCTGCATCTCGACATGCTTACAGATCAAAGTGTCTTAGGCCGGTGGTCTGTGTAGATGGCACGCATCTGAAGGGAAAGAACTGTGGCACAATGTTTGTAGCTGTGGCGAAGGACGCGAACGAGCAGTTGTTCCCTTTGGCATACGGTATAGGACCGATCGAGAACAACGAGTCATGGACTTGGTTCATGACAGCTCTTAGGACGGCATATGGGGCAATGCGGGATTGGTTGTTCGTGTCAGACCAGCACGCATCAATAATACATGCAGTAGCCGAAGTGTTTCCGGAAGCCCACCACGGGTTATGCTATTATCATCTTAGTAAAAAAATGTTGGGCTACGGATCCGAAGTTGGCACCTACTTCCAACGAGCTGCTTACACGTATGATAAGCACGTTTTTGACACCATCATGGCAGCACTTCAACGAGAGGCACGTGCAACATATCGAGAGTTGATTGAACTCGGAGTAGAGAAATGGTCCAAATGTATGTGCCCTGTTCGACGGTTTAGCAACATGACATCTAACGCCGCGGAATCATTCAATAAGTCCCTTTTATGGGCGTGACGCCTGCCAATCTGTGCTTGTCTAGATGTTGTGCGGATCGTAATTGACCGCTGGTTCACTGACTGCCGAACAAAGGCCCGAAACGACAGTCATCCAATAACAGTGGAGGCCCGGCGGAAAGTCTGTGTGCAATTGGAACGATCCCACGAGTATACCGCCACACAGATTGATGATCATGCTCACTACAGAGTGGTCACATCTGGGAGGACAGTGCATGTGGACCTAGATGGGCTTCTTTGTCAATGCAGTAAATGGCAGACTGATTGTCTCCCTTGTGCGCATGCGATTGCGGCAATGACGTGAGTTTTTTTTTGATTACTTAACGATCCACTGTACAGTTTTTCCTTTATTATTAACTGATTAATTTGTGTTATCTCAGTGCACATGGACGTGATGTCCAACAATACATTGCACACTATTACAGGAGGACAACATATGTCGAAACTTACAAGACGCTAATTTATCAAGTTCCTATGAAGTCGCAGTGGATACTACCGCCCGATGTCAAAAGTATGAAAGTCCTGCCTAACTTAAGGATTCGTCTGCCGGGTAGACCGAGAGAGTCAATGATCCCGGGAGGAGCTGAACGAGTACGTGGTCGCGGTGGAGGTCGTCGTCGCGCTCGTCGTCGTGGTCGTAGATGTCGTCATTGCGGCCTTACAGATCACAAACCAGCAGATTGCCCGAATCTAGCTGATTAGTGTTTAGAGTGAATCAATTGTATTAAGATTATGTCTTGTTAACTTGTCATTTTATATTTCTTTCCCGACTACAAACATCGATATATAAACATATAGAATAGAAATAAAAATAAAAACAACAATTTTAGATCAATTTTAGAATAGAAATAAAAATAAAAACAACAATTTTGGATCAATTTTAGAATAGAAACAACAATTTTGGATCAATTTTAGAATAGAAATAAAAATAAAAACAACAATTTTGGATCAATTTTAGAATAGAAATAAAGCTAACGTTCGAAATCAGATGCTCTAGCATGCCCAAAAATCCTCTGAGCAGTAATCTTTCGGTAGTCGGTCACGGCTGCAGCCCTCGTTTCTAGCGCAGGGCACCCACTGATGGTTCGTTCCAAATTCATGCAAGCGACCGGACCGCTACATTTGAGTTGTGGATACTTAATCAGGCCCGAAACTGGGTAAAAAGTCACTTGAAACACCTTGTCCTCGATCTTCAACCCTAGTTCGTTCATCCTCCAATACATTGTGTTATTAACCCAAATTGGTACCATAGTGATCAAGGGACGTATCTCATCCAGCGTTTCTGCGCCTCGATCTAATGGATCCTGCACGATTATTCATTTTGTGAGCAGGTCGATGATGACGAAAATGTATCGCTCATCGGAAACAATCCAAGGGATGAAAACCTAATACAAGTATAAAAAAAAAAAAAAAAAAACATTATATAGGGAGTCTTAATAAATATAAATTTTAAATTAATAAAATTGAATGTGAAATGAGATTGTTACCTTATCTGCTTTCCACCAGTTAGGTGTCTTATAAGGGACCTCTTGACCCTCTGCGATTTGACACAATTCTGGCCCGGGTACCCACATCGAAGTGACGACCTGATCAATTTCTGCCAAGCTTCTGCTAGCAAACTCATGTATTGCTCTTGATTTTAGCTTTTCATATTCGGATTTTAATTCCACCTAAATCATAAGAAATTAAAATTTATAATTAACTATATAAATGTCAAAAAGTTTAACTAATTCAAAAAAAAAAAAAAATACCATGACATCCAGATTGCATACGATGGTTTGTCCGTTTCCAAAATCTGGGTACAACTGAACACCGCTCCTAAGCCGGGTGCGAAATGTCATCATGGCCAAGTTAAACATCTGCGCACGACATGTGGATAAGGGTGAGAAAATACGAATAAATACGGTAGATCATCATAAATATAGGTAAAGCTAAATTCAATTAAAATGTCAAATTGCATACCAGCGGATCCCAATCAATTCCCTCCCTACACATCTGCTTGAAATCAAATACTGAAACCAATTCAGTAGCCTCCATCACCGCAATCGCCGTTGCGTCTTCGTTCTGCATGAATTGATTGTAATACTTGACAATTTGATCCTGTGGGGGAGCCGGGAATGAGGGCCTCAAAAGAGTGTTTTTTGCCTTCTTTGACTTGGCCTTCTTAGTTGAATTAGAAGACTAGATAAAATAAAATTCATACTCATCAAGTAACAGTTAACTCCATATCTCATGATTATTTAATTGATAACTTAAAAATAATTACGAAGAGTACCTGGCCAAGATCCACCGATGATGCAGATCTACGACTTGGTTGCCGAGTTGTAACGAATGGTGCAGATGGAGTCGAGAACCCTGCCGTCAGTGTCAAGAAGTCCGGTGTGGAGGTAGAGAACTCCAACATCGAATGCCGCGGCGGCTCATAAGCATAGCTTAAAGGTGGTTCATAGGGGACTCCGTATGACGGAATGTATGATGATGTTGGCGCGGTAGTGACGGGAGCCGTCTGTGCAGATCATAAATATTAAATTCAAAAAGACGAATCTATAGAAAAAGATTAATGCAAAAAATAAAACGTAGTTGCATGTAAGATTCTACCTCTCCGAAGATCGAAGTGAAGATAAGCTCGGCTGCAGATGTGGTGGCATCATGTGTATAAATAGGGAGAGATGTGTCCCTACGAAGGCCAACCGTCTCGACATGCCCAGTAGATCGAGGCTCAAGGAGGTCTACCCCCGAATCCCGAGCTGATGAAACGATTGGTGGGCTACGACGACGTGGCTCGTAAACCGGGGGCGAACGACGGGCGGACATGCAGCCGAATAGGTCTTTCATGAACGCCAATAGTCGATTCTCAGTGGCTCTGATATCGGCTTTAACCTCTTTCTTGTCGTTTTCCAGCTTTTCCATGATCTTATCGGTATGTTTCCCCACCACCTCCTCTATGATTTCCTTGAACTGCTCACGCCGAGAAGATGAATCCTGATGGTGCCCACCACTGCTGGTAGAAGATGACTCCCACACACGCTTCCCAATGTCGCGTGCTTCCCGATGCGGTCGGGAGGTGGCCATGCCGGTATCGGGAACATGCTCAGGCACTCTACTGCGTGCGCTCCTTCTGGGTCGGGCTCCGGAGGTTGTCGGATCATCGGGCATAGGAAATTGCAACGGTGAACCATCACGAGCCTCATCAGTAATCTCTGGTGTGCCTTCCACTGCGTTCACCGGCTCGCGAAAGCTTACGGAGTAAGAACCCTCGACATCTACAGAGCAATACCCTCGAGTTTCAACCTCACGTGGCTCGACACTTACATTCTCAAGAAGATACTGAATCTCATCAAACAATGTGTACAACTCCTCATCAGTCGTACGTCTGAGCGATACCCTGTAATGCCATCTCAGAACTCGGGGGTACAAATGACCCGCCACTAACATCCCAGCTACATGCCCGAGCCCTCGGATTATCTCAAACCCCCATACAATGAGCGCCCACGCCGGACCACGAAAATGGTATTTCGTATCGGTCCCACCAAACGTTCTCACATAATACCGCAGAGTCTTGTGAGTGTATGCACCCCACGGAAATTCGATAAATGTGTGCATATCGTCAGCCAAGAACCACAGCCAACTGTACGGTGGTTTTCGCGCATCGTGGCCAAGAAGGAAATTATTGGCTATCAGCATGTGCGCCAGTCGCAAGTGGATATCACCGTCCGGGTCGACAAAGGGGCTAGGATTTTGACTTAGCATCTGGAGCAATGTGTTGGCGCTCTCGTTTGCCCCTCCACAAACAACTTGCCAGACACGTGAATGCCTAGGATTACGCTTACGGCAAGGATCAAATGTTGTAGGCCCGAATTTCAATCCCATAATCAAGGCATGATCCTGGTGGGAGTACTCTATATTTTGACCACCGATGTGGAACCAAATTCCATGCCTTGAATGAATTGTCCGAGACAGTATACTGTTTAGTACGCCCCCGTAGCTCCTCTTTGGATTCCAACCGATAAAATGACCGAAAGGTCCTTCTCTGAATCTGTCTACTAAAGCATTACCCCCGACATTGAATAATGCGCTCCTGATGCCCTCCAACTGGTCAATGTAATAGCATGTGTTGGGCTTTGCTAGCGTGTTGATATAATGTGGACGACGATATCCCGGTGCGGGCTTAGCCTATTTTTTCATAAAAAAAATAAAATATTAGATTCTTCATAAATTGCATAAAATACACGAATTACATGCACTAATAAACGTAATTAAACTTCAAACATGCAAACAAATACGAAAGCAAGACAAAATCCATTGAGTAATTAATTTTATTAAATAAACCTAATTATTACTAATCTACTATTCATAGATTTTTTCCCTACAACTAGCATGATACTAACATAACATAAAAGTATAATTTCACATCCTAAAACTAATCTAACAATTAGTCGTACTAATATCTATTTCATCATCATATATACAACTTAGTCGAATACGTCTCTATTAATTTGTTATGAGAACTAACGTAATGATTATAAATATGAATAATTATGTTAATTAATCCAAACTAATTAAATTGTGTAAATTAGATGGGATCTAATTTTATTTTTTTTAACATATTCCCAATAACAATAAACGGATGGTTAAGAACTACTAACCTAATTTCTATAGTAAAGAAATTACTAATCTAATTATGAACTAATTAATTATAAATATTATATTATGAACAAGGCATAAATTAAACTAACCTAATCAATTAAGAAACATTAACTAAAATTAAACTAACCTAATCAAATTATGAAATATTGCCTAAAATTAAACTAACCTAACCGAAAAATTAAGAAATTAAAGTAAAACAAATATAAAAAAATTAAAAAAATCATGAATCTGATTTTTTTAAAAATGAGAATTTTCGGTCACATTCACCGCTGGCGAAAGTCGCCGGAATTGTCCCACCGCCGGCAGTAACAGGTTGCCGGCGGTGATCAAATTCCAGCTACTTATGCCGGCGGTGGACAAGCTATAAAATTATAAAAAACGTAATATAAATTTTATGGGAGCTTCCACCGCCCACCACCATCTCCGGACATTTCCCACCGCCGGCGGCCGATGATACTTTTTCCGGCTGGCGGTGGAAACTTTCTGGCAACGATTGAGCGGCGGTGGAGGCGTCCGAATTTTTTTTTTTTTTTTAACTCACCGATATCTCTTCGGTGAGTTCTTCCTCCGAATTGTATGCCATTGGCGTGGAGATAAGGGAGAAGGCTGCGGTGCCGGCGCGGTGGAGTCCGCGAAGGGTGTTGGCGTCGGCGTCGGTGGGTGATAAAGAGGGTAGGGTTTTATCGGTTTCCTTAAGGAATCCGTTAATGAATGGAGGGGCGGCCGGCGAGCTGCAATGGAAGGGGGAGGGTTTGAGTGCGGCGGTGAGGGTGGGCGGTGAGTGAGGGTGGGCGGTGAGTGAGGTTTGAGTGTGTTCGGCGGTGATGTTTATTGAGGAGGGTGATGTAGGGTTTGTTTTGTTTTTTTATGTTTTTTTTGTTTTTAGCGTTTTTTATTTTAGTGAAGGAATAAATTCTTCCGACAAGTACAGTTTTGATTTTCAGTTATGTTCAAAATCAATTTCCAATGCGGCACCTCAGCTGAACTGATATAAAAAATGGGCCCACCTTCATTATTTTAAGAAAAGGGGTAGTTTTCACATGTGGTTATAAAATATGACATTTTTTACGTTACTGATTACAAGAGGGGTATTTTAAATTTTGACCCTAAAATTTAACATTCTTATGTGTATATAGGTAAACTACACCATTTCCTCTATAAAATGTACTATTTACTATACTATGTATGCATGGAGATATCAATTTCTATATTACGATTTCATGATGATATCTTATTTTAGATTGTAATTTTACACTTTTGTATGATTTTATTTACTATATGATGTTCGGTTAAATCAAAAGTATATTCATCACGTTAGTAATTTTTTTTCTAAAAATAAATAAATAATTAGAACGCTATGTCGGCGTATGTGATGGGGTGTCACTTTCTCATGTTGGATTATTCTTGCCAAGACCAGTTTTCACACATGGGTAGTTATATGTTGTATCAAGATTACGGAGTCGTCGTAGGCTAAAAATTTTGAATTCTGAAGAAGATAGAAATGATGGTACACTAAGGCAAATGTTGTATATAAGAAAGTGTTCCAAAATGTATAACATCATGTATTTTCTTGTAGTAACTTAATGTATTGTTTTCTAAAAATATTTCATCATAATTTTTTATCTATAATACTTATATTTTTTTTACTTTTGATTTTTGCATGTTCAATGGTCGTCGTGTATGGCACGAGTTGATGTATTAGTATACAATAATAATAATATGGCACGGGTTGGTGTACTAGTATACAATAATAATAATAATAATAATAATGGAAGGAAGGACGGAATGCGGAAAGTTCCATATGGGGGGTGGTTAAAAATCTTTCTCGAATCTTCACAAACCCCCCTTCTCTTTTTATTTACAATTGCTTTTTTCGTGATTAATTTTCCGAATTTGAGGTTTCTGCACATTGTTTCCTGACTGGTACGCCCCCATTTCTTTGTAATTTAATCTCATATTTTTTCCTCTGCGTATTCATCATTCTTCGAGCCGCATTAATCTTCAATTAGATAATTGTTGTTGCTTTTTTTAAGCGATTCATTGATGCTTTGAAGGGAATGAATTGATTTTTTTTTTCTCTTTTTGTTGATGATCCTGATTGCAGGAAAATTATATTGATTGATTTATTCTGAGGTTTGCGGGAAAATCCATTCCCAAGAATTTCAGAGCCTTAGTTACACAATTCGTGGTGTGATTTAGCTGTATTCATTCATAGGAAACGAAAGCGGTGGGATCGGATTTTTGTCAATTTCACTGTCGACGCGTTGAGGTGTTTGGAATTTTGTGTCGTCGTTGTCATTGATTTTGGCAATTTGTTGAAATTATTATTTCTGCTGATAGATAGATAGATAGGAACCCTATAATTTTATTACATTACATGTTGATATATACTTTTAAGAAGCAAACTCGAAGAATTTAGTAAGAGGATCATACATTTGTATAGAACATGGAGCACAAAGAGAAAGAAGTAGTGATTGATATCGAAAACGGTGATGCTAATGTTAATAAGGACCCTTCCACCAATACCAAATGGGGGAAGAAATCTTTGAATAAACTCGTCGGTGGGATTTTGAATGTGAACGAATCCATTGATGATGAGTCGTTATCGAAACAAGAAGGAGAGGAAGAAGAAGCTCCTAATGAGACGACAAAATTGTTGGGGGCAAAGGCCTCTGGAGGAGAGGAGGGTGAGGGGCTAAGGCCCCTGGTCGAGAAGGAGAATGAGAGGGAGAGACGGAAGAGTGGAAAAGTTCATAAAAAGGCTGCAAAACCTCCACGGCCCCCTAAAGGACCTACTCTAGATGCTGCTGACATGAGGTTGCTTAAGGAAATCTCCAGGATTGCTATAAAGAAACGAGAGAGGATGGAACGGCTAAAAGCATTGAAGAAGATGAGGTCGCATAGATTGCCTTCAGCTTTGTCATCTTCTGCTTCTCCGTCTTCATCATCAGCGTGTTCGTCTGCTGCCACCATCTCAGCCATGTTCGTCACTGCATTCTTTTTTCTTGTGCTAATCTTGCAAGGTATACTTCACCATTTCCATCCTGTTTCATAATCTTGTTATGTTTTCAGAATTTCATTCATGATATAATTTGAATCTAGTGCATGAGTATATGCAGTCAAAGTCATTCTGATATTACTTAGAGATATTCTCTTTTATGGGTGCTCATGAATTGCAAGGAAGATGCAGATTTTGTTAGAATTTCCATTTTTATGGTGAGGATGGCTAGATATTAGTGTGTTATTATCATGTGAAGAGAAAGTGTCCTCCCATTTCATTTTGTCGTTCACTATAACATTATAATTTATTAAAACCTTTGCCCCCCCCCCCCCCAATGCTGATAATCCTAGATACTATTCTTGTTTTTCATGTAGTGAAAGTTAGTCCTAGTTCTTGCATATGGAGTTGTAGTTTTCTTGTATCCGAAATTTGGATCTTGTGATGCAATCTTCTTGAAACCAAGTTAATGACATGGTTCTATACGAACTGTTAAATCGACGTGTGACTGGCTTGTGCATGTTGATAAAATGATTTAGGATGGAAATGACCTAAGGGTTGTATATCCATGAGGGGTGTTTACTTTGTGTGATGACTTATCCTTGAATGCTTATAAGCAACCAAAAGTTTATGTTTTCACTAAGACTGGTAATTCATTCGACTACAGGTCTCAGCTCAAGCGCGGGTTCTAATTTGACTATAACGGGAGCTCCTCAACCTCAGCCAGCACCAGAGACGAGAGGTTTATCGCCTGTCCAGTTCTACAGAACTGTAATGTCAGATGATGGTGCTGCCCCCACATTCTTACCTCCCAAATAGGTACTTAATCCAAAAATGAAACAAAATATAAAGGTGTACAATCTTATGCTCGATTGTGCATCATACGAGCCTTCGTCTAGGTGTAAAGTTGTTAACTCACTGTTAATACATCCTCGATTTTTAATTTTGTCGAAACAGATCTGCATAGTTGCTCTCTGGTTCGGGCTTCAGCTGGCTGGAATAGATCGAAAATGATGAAAATGGTGAAAATGAAGACGAGGATATCTGAAGAAGACATGGTTTCTGGTTCTTGTGAATGATAGTGATCAAATTCTAACTGAGTGCACATATTTTCTCTCGATTCTTTTGTAAATGAGTGGCTTGATTCTCTCTTGGACTTGTGAATGCTTCTTTGAATCTATGAGCCATAAATGAATAAATATAACTTCACTTTTCTTGTGAAGCGCATAGCGATTTTTTTATGACAATGTTTGCTGAAAATAATCCAAGTATCTTTTTTTTTTTGTTTTTTTCTGAACGAATCGAAATTCATATAATCTTCATTTTGGGCTTGTATTGTCTCATAAAAAAATTTGAAGCAACAAAAAACAACCTCTACGTGTAATGGTATTTTTGCAAACAACAATGGAATTTTTAAAATAAAATCCATCTTAACAACTTGTAAATCATATAAGAAAGAAAAGTAAAACAAATTGAACAAATTATAATAATCATAAGATTATGTATTTATACTAGTTTATACCCGTGGCGTTGCCACGGCTTTCAGTAAAGACGGGATTAAACTAATCAAATCAAAGAAAAATTATTCTTGTAAGACCGAGTCATCATGAAGTACACAACCGTTACATAAGTAAAAAAAGTAGAAAACAATCAAATAGCCAGGAGATATGACACGAAGAATCATAAGTCGAGTACCACCTGCAAAGAAATTTAAAGATTATAGCACATATGAGAAGAATTCCCACCACCAGTACATGTTTGTTTTTTCCGTGTCATACCAGTTGAAGGAGTGCAAAAATTCTCATAAGACTATGACGCATACATTAATCAAGAGTGAGTACATATATTGAATCTTTTCACTGAACCATTAATTTCATCTATTTGTATATACATGTGTGTGTATAATATATTTTATGATTAAGTAATGTTTTGTAAAGATTTGGAAGAATTATAGTGTATAAATTACTTACTTGATGAACCGACTGTAAGCAGATGGCACTCCCTGTATCTTCTGTGGGGGCTGAGAAGTGAAAAATCAAAGTGAAAAAATACAAACAAATAATAAAACAAAAAGTAGACAATTTAATTCCGCTAATCTCGTGCATAAATAGATTTATACTTTCACTACTATCACAATCTCTCTCGCTCTCTTTTTTCTCTCTCATAATTACTTCATCATTATATAATGATTTTGGATTTTATAGAATTGATTTTATTTCTTTCTTGATTTCCGGAGGACACATATATAACACCAAATTTCATTCCTTTCAAAAAACAATATAAAACAGAAAAACAACATATAGGGTTCAAAAAAGACCTAAAAATCCGAAAATATACTCTGAATTATTCGGTGAGGGATGGAAAAATTCAGAAAAAAAAAAATCAATTAGATTTATAAATAAAATTAAGCTATATGAAGTTTAGACATATAAAACTTTAGCAAACTTTAGCATTGAATGGGAAATTGTATTAGATAATGTCCATTGTTGAATTCCTGCATACTGCAACATTCATGAGCGAAAAATATAGAATACTATGCATGGAATAGGAAAAACTTTCGAAAAAACATTCATCTAAGAAATGTTCCACACGTAATAAAAAAAAAACTAATTGTTGTAGACAGCATGTGTCTATTATTATGCGTAAAAAAAAATCCAAAGACAATATTATTGCATTGTGATATTTCATTAACTTAATTGCTCAAGGCTTTTCAACTTTGATGATCTTCGTTGAGGAGTGGTCATATTTGAGATCTTTTCCATTGTCCTCATCATCATCTGAAATAAACTCAAGGCTGCGCTTCAGTGGTGTAACACTTTCATCAGCTTCATTGAAGGAGTCTTCATCATTCAACTTACCCTTTCCCTTTCCTTCAACTTCTTTGGGGGTGGTAATAGCATTTCCCTGCATTATTTTGGATTAACGTTAAGAAATTATAAGTCCGGTTTTGTTGAAGTGAAATTACATCATGTTAAATGATAAATTTTACCCCGAGTTTTGCATATAGGTACTTGTCAATCAATGCAATGTCGGAAGATATGATGTCCACTGTGAAGTCTTTCTTTCCCCTTGTTATATTGTAGCCTTTGTTAACTTTGACCTGACATAGATAGTCTTTGTTGAGAATCTCCATGAGCTCATCTGGAGGTATGCTAAGATCTCCAGCCTGTGCAATGGATTAACATCCGTTTAGTTATGGAACTACTTAAAAAACTTATTCTAACTGAAAATGTTGTTGAGTTAACATACTTTTTTAGCTGATTCAATAAGGTCTGCCGATGTGAAACCAATAAGCTGCCTGATCATTGTTTCAAACAACACCAGCTTGATGTATTTGTCGTCTAGGGTCTTTGCATCGATAATAACCTTCACCCTGTTGAAGTTAAATTCATAAAGGTCAAATTTTTTAGATTTATGTATACAACCTAATTCTGCCAATATATTATTTTTAATATTTTTAATTGAATATATAAAAATATGTAGTTGAAAATCTTACTTAGGAATGATACTTTCAATAGGCTGACCAGTGCACTTGTTCCCTGAACATGGATCACCCACTCGCTTTTTCATAACTCTAGTGTTGCACCGGCTGCATGCATCGTAGTACCAATCAACATTTTCATCCAAGTTTTCGAAATTCACGAACAAAATGTAGCTCCCATCCTGGTCAAAATGGTTATATTATTGTTATATTCACATTTTAGTTTTTAAATTAGCTTGATTGTGTAAAATAATGTGATTTAGAAATAGCTTACCATTGTGCAATCCTTTACCCAATCTGGTGTCCTATGATTTTCCATGTTGAGCCATTCATCATCTGTAAGTGTTCTCATTCCAGATGACATGAGTGTAACTGAACTTGCAGATGAGCCACCTTCAATTTTTCTTTGAAATAGTCAAGAATACACAATTAGGATCTGGCGGAGTTATATAGAAGTTATAGTACAGTAAATAAAACCTACTTCAGGTTGAAGTCTTTAATTTCTTGCACATCTTCATTTATGTAGAGTTTTGAAGCATGGTACGTAGTTTGCACACGTATCTCATCTGTTAGAAGAACAACAGATTGAATGAGTACAAAATTGATTTATATGAATTAAAGTTTAAAGGTTTTTGTTCTTACTGTTCCAAGTGTACTTCTGACCAAACTGGATGACAATGGTTATCCCATCTAGATTTCCATTATTTTTGGTGACAAACTCATGAACCCTATCGGCGTAGGATTCCCAGAGAACAGCGCGTAACCTTGTACCCCTGTTTAGATGAGAATATGTTAGATTAGCTGAACCGGAAGTTTCAGTAATTAATTTTTTTTAGAATTGAATCTCTTATACATTTCGTCTTGGAGTTCGATATCCAGCCTCTTGGACTGGGACTTATTAGCAATGGTGAATTCACCCTTTTTAGTGAGTCTTCCAATAACATTTGAAAAAAAAAACGGCTTAGGTGTTCAATAATTTTTTATGAGTTAAGTAATTGTTTTATTACATACCAACGAAGAATGTTGTGTCATGGGCAATGAGTTCATCAAACGGAGTTAAACGAAATCCAGAAGTGTGGATGAAAGCATCAGGCCGCACATTCAAGAACTTTGTCCTGAATAGAAGAACCAACTTGAACTTGTGATTGACCCTTGTTTTTGTGTATTTTGGTATGGGAGTTTCCTCCACAGTGAAGTCCATTATGCGGACTGTTTCACCCTCCTTGAGATTTTTGAGGTGCTTCATTGCATTCTTTTTTCCTCCCGCACCAATTATAGTTCCCTGTAAAGATGAATAAATGAATGAATAAGGTGAGTGTTCCATCATAATTATATGTTAATGTACATAGTAGATTATTACCTCACTGTCCATTAGGATTGCCTCGATTCCGTTGTTCGCTTTGTTCATATCTGTCGTTATCCATGACCTTAGAACCTTGACTGTGACGGATCTATCCTTAGTTTCTTTAGTCATTTGACGGATGAAAATGTTGCTCATGGTGACTACTGGTTTGTAGTGAACTTGTTGTGTGTAATTTGCTTGAAAACTTATGTGATTTTTAATGGTAGTGGTGAGGATCTTATATAGATCGATGTATTGGTTTTATTTGGTATGATTTAATTAATATGATACTGTGAGAGTAATTTCAGCCTTTAATTGATTTATTAATTGAGAAATGTATTGAAAGTTGTCTGCCATTTTTAGTATGAGTTGGTTTTATTTGGTATGATTTAATTAATATGATACTATGAGTTGAATTTCAGTTGTTAATAAGGATTGATTGGAATTCAGTTGGTAATTGATTTGAATTAAATACTACGTAATATATTTATGTTGGAAATAAGCACATTAAAATCCATGTGCAGTATTTGGTATGATTTAATTAAATATGATACTATGAGAGTAATTTTAGACTTTAATTGATAGTTTATTGATTGTCAAATGATTTTTGTGATTTAATTTGAATTAAATAATATGTTTACCTAATAGTATTAACTTATATATTTACATGAAACATTTTATAAGCATTGTGATTATTCAATTTCCATTTTCCAACATAGAACTGCACAAATGCGTTCAACACCGACACAACAATTCAATTAAAAAATGTAGCAAACAAACAATCACAGTATCCAAATATGAAATCGAGATAGTTTCAAACTTTTAATCAATGTGCAAACAAACAGATACGACATCCAATTATGCAAACAGATACCACATCCAAATATTAAAGCGTTATAGTTTCAAAATTTCAATCTATGAGCAGTCTAGCGGCATCGAGCGGCGGTCACATTGTTCCAGCACGCCAAATCTCTCTCAGGCATTTCATCAAACAGATTAAGAGCAGATGTGAAGATTCCACAATTCGTGTAAACATTCATAAAAGATCTGGAAATAACGACATCCAAGAAATTTAATCCTATGCAATACTAACTACTTGAGAGATTGAATTAGAGGTGTGTAATACTGACTACTATTGAATTAGAGGTGAATTAGGGATTTAGGGAATTATGAATTTAGTACCGATTTCCAGCGTTTTTATTATATTTAATAGTAATAAAAACTCTCTTTTAATATATATAAGGATGAGGATAAATACTTATTGCAAATATTGGAAAAAAGCACAAAAATCCACCTAGGATTATTGCACATGTGGCATAGCTAAGGTTTTGAATAAAAACTCTCTTTTAATATATATAAGGATACTTCTGCATAATGCTCAAGGCATCAAGCAATCGAGCTTGGACTCGATTCATGGGCCTTAGCTTATTGTTTGGGCCGCGGTTAATCCAGATATTATTATTATTATTATTATTATTATTATTATTATTATTATTATTATTATTATTATTAATGCACCAAATTTCTCATCTCACTTAACAATCCTTGCATGTATAAATACAGAACGGCAAACCCTAATTTTTCTC
Source organism: Mentha longifolia (assembly GCA_001642375.2). Taxonomy (NCBI): domain Eukaryota; kingdom Viridiplantae; phylum Streptophyta; class Magnoliopsida; order Lamiales; family Lamiaceae; genus Mentha; species Mentha longifolia. The sequence continues at coordinate 12,046,708 of CM038113.1, read as the reverse complement.
TCACTTTCTCTCTCTAGGGTTTTCGTCGGAACTCGTAGATTAGCTACCAATTTCCCCCAATTCGACCGAGAATCGTATCGCCGCCGAATTGGAGAGGTAGATGGGCACGGAGAGAAAGAGGAAGGTGAGTCTGTTTGACGTCGTGGACGAGGCCGCCGCGCCGAGCAAGTTTTCAAGGTCCAACGGCGTCGGCGGAATGGCTACGCCGGCGGTGCCATCGAATATAAATAAGTGGAATTTGAAGCCTTATTCTCCGAGATATTACGAGATTTTGGAGAAGAGGAAGACTCTGCCTGTGTGGCATCAGAAGGAGGAGTTTCTGCAGGTTCTTAAAGCTAATCAGACGCTCATTCTTGTCGGTGAAACTGGTAGTGGTAAAACCACGCAGGTTAGTGCTCATGCGCTTGAATAATATGTTGTCATTCAATCGACCCGCCCCAAAAGAATACCTTTTTTTTATAACAGCTAGGCTTTTTTATTGATTACTTTTTCAGAATCAAGTGCCCTTGTGAATGTTGATTGCAGTAACTTTTTTTTAATTTTTTTTATTTTTAATATAGGCTTACCAATAAAAGGTTCCTTAATTGAACTAATTGCTTTAGCTGGGTAACTGAACTTTTAATATGCATCTTCTACAGATTCCCCAGTTTGTGCTGGATGCTATAGAGGCAGAGACGCAAGGTAAAGGCAGAAAGTATATGGTTGGATGTACTCAGCCTCGAAGGGTGGCTGCTATGTCTGTTTCAAGGAGAGTCGCTGAAGAGATGGATGTGGCTATTGGTGAAGAAGTAGGTTATAGTATTCGTTTTGAGGATTGCAGCGGTCCTCGAACTGTGTTGAAGTAAGCTTATTTGTCTATATCATCGATTGGAGCTTTTTGGTTTTTACATTCTGTGGTATTAGCTTCTTACTTTTGTTTTTCTGCTATCTCAGGTACTTGACAGATGGTATGCTTTTGAGAGAAGCTATGACCGATCCACTTCTTGAGAGATATAAAGTGATAATTCTTGATGAGGCTCATGAGAGGACTTTGGCGACGGACGTTTTATTTGGGCTTCTTAAGGAAGTGTTGAAGAATAGACCCGATCTTAAACTAGTAGTCATGAGTGCCACACTTGAGGCCGAGAAGTTTCAAGGTTACTTCTTTGGTGCACCATTAATGAAAGTTCCTGGGAGGCTCCACCCTGTAGAGATTTTCTATACCCAGGAGCCTGAGAGAGATTACCTTGAAGCAGCTATAAAAACTGTTTGTCAGATACACTTGTGTGAACCTCCTGGTGATATTCTTGTCTTCCTTACTGGTGAAGAGGAAATTGAAGATGCGTGTAAGAAAATTGGGAAGGAAATAGCCAATAATGGGGATCAAGTTGGACCAGTCAAGATAGTCCCTTTGTACTCGACACTTCCTCCTGCAATGCAGCAGAAGATTTTTGAAGCTGCTCCACCACCAGCGAAGGAGGGTGGCCCTGCAGGAAGAAAGATTGTTGTTTCCACCAATATTGCTGAAACTTCTCTGACAATTGATGGCATAGTTTATGTCATTGACCCTGGATTTGCTAAGCAAAAAGTATACAATCCTCGAATTCGTGTTGAATCTCTCTTGGTCTCTCCTATATCAAAGGCTAGTGCCCATCAACGTTCTGGGCGTGCTGGAAGAACACAGCCAGGCAAGTGCTTTAGGCTCTACACTGAAAAGAGCTTTCATAATGACCTTGTCCCTCAGACATATCCAGAGATATTAAGGTCGAATCTTGCAAATACGGTATTGACTTTGAAAAAGTTGGGAATAGATGATCTTGTCCATTTTGATTTCATGGACCCACCTGCCCCAGAGACACTGATGAGAGCACTAGAGGTCTTGAATTACTTAGGAGCCCTTGATGATGATGGGAATCTGACCAAGTTGGGTGAGATCATGAGCGAGTTTCCTTTGGATCCCCAGATGTCGAAAATGCTGGTTGTTAGTTCAGAATTCAATTGTTCCAATGAGATCCTCTCGATTTCAGCAATGCTTTCAGGTATGCTTCTTTACTCTTTCTCCGAATTTATTAGTCTGTCAAATGTCAGTTTCGTATCTACAATGAAGTAGATCATTGGTCTGTGGCATGCTTAGGTTGTCCTTTTACACACAGATTCTACATATCTGTGTGTTGTAATAAAACGCAGATATTGATCTCATACACTAGTGCTTGAAGCATTGGTGTATGTTATTGGTATCTGGGTGAGTCTGTTTAGGTTGTCATCAGCATCTCTTGTCTGGGTCCCATGCCTCCGCTGGCATGTAACCAAGGATTTCTAAGTAAGTGCTGATGCAGATAGTTGCAGTTTTCTCAGTATTCTCTCATCAAGCAATGGTGTCGTCTCTTGCCTCTATACATCTGCTGACCTTCCGTGGGCCTCCTCTGTGATAACCAATTTTTTCTCTAGTACCCAATTGCTTTGTCCGGCCTAGGGAGGCTCAAAAAGCTGCTGATGAAGCAAAAGCTCGATTTAGTCACATCGATGGGGATCATCTCACGCTGCTGAATGTGTATCATGCTTACAAACAAAACAGTAAGTATTATCCTCGGTATTCTTCTGCTTATCATAATTGTGTGCATACATGTGCTTAATTGCTAATGTTTTCCTATACATGTGCTAATGATTTCAGAGGAAGATCCACAGTGGTGCTATGAGAACTTTGTCAATCACAGGGCGCTTAAATCAGCTGACAATGTGAGACAGCAGCTGGCTAGGATCATGGCGCGATTCAATTTGAAGCTTTGTAGCACAGATTTCAACAGTCGCGACTATTATGTCAACATAAGGAAGGCTATGCTAGCTGGATACTTCATGCAGGTTGCACATCTAGAGCGCACTGGACACTATCTCACAGTGAAAGACAACCAAGTATGTTGTTATCACCATCTTTGTATTTATTGCTTCATCATTTTTTTCTTCATTATTTTGCTTAATAAATGTGTAACGAGTCTGATTTCTTGGCAGGTTGTTCACTTGCATCCTTCGAATTGCCTGGATCATAAACCAAACTGGGTCATTTATAATGAATATGTCCTAACAAGCAGGAATTTTATCCGTACCGTGACGGATATTCGTGGTGAATGGTTAGTTTTGGAGTCCCTCTCGACATGATACTAGTCCATTTATTCTATTTTATCTGAAAATAGTCTCGCGTGATATGCATATAATCTTCTTATGCTGAGGGAGTTATTATGGGTTGAATAGCTTGCTCTATGATTTTTACCATACATCATTGTAATCTACTACTATGTTTTTACTGTGTTTTCCATTTAGTCATAGGTTGGCTTGGTGGCTTTATTTCTTTGGCCAACTTCTTTCTTGTACTTTTGTTATGATAATAACCCTTTAAATTATGCTTCACTTCTAATCTCTTGCTGGGTTTATTTTATTTTATTTGCAGGTTGGTTGATATTGCACCACATTACTATGACCTTTCCAACTTCCCCAACTGCGAAGCGAAACGAGAACTGGAAAAGCTGTATAAGAAGAGGGAGAGTGCAAAGGACGAAAGTCGAAATAAGAAGTGAGAGATTCCACTTGCCTGAAGAGTTTGGCAGGCATCTAATGAGAAACAGTGTTATAGATGTGAGCTTCAATCGTATTTGAAGATTGAAGAAATTTTAAATACGGTATATTTTACCATTCAGGTTACCTGTTTGTACGGATGCTAGTATTTTCAAGCCGCCCTGTGCTGTTACTCTTTTAAAATTGGTGAAGTTTTAAGTTTATGATGGCTTCCTTCTTATCTAAAGGTACTTGTAGAAGATTCAGCATCATCATAATCGTTAATTACTATCTTCTTAAGAATTACACTTATATAATCATAATTAAAATACATTAATTTTTTATTTTTTTTTGGTTTTAGAATCACAGTTGATGCAGTAATATATCTCAATTGGAATATAAATTGCCTTTAAATACACTATAATTCATTAAATTTTGATTTTGCATATAAGATTTAGAACTTGTATAAATACACAACTTTTGGATTGTTTTTGGTTTTATACACGAGATTGAGTTTTACCCAATTTTATGCTGCATTGAAGCCATAGATATTTAGGCGGTCAAATCGCTCAATTTCATGCTTACATTGGCTAACGAAATTAAAATTTCGCAACTCGTTTGATACATCCGGTTTCTATAGCATGAAATCAGGAAAAACATCTACTTTGAGTGTGAAATCAAATTCAATCGAAAAATTATGTATTTATAGACGGATCTTAAAGTTTAAGAGCAATATTAAATTTAACGGAAGGTGGTGTAAATTGTAATTGTGATTTGAAGCTCTACACAACGTTGTTTGGGTGGGGGATTCAAAATTCAAATCAAGCATCGGAGTTATTAGTAGGATATTTCAGAAAACGAAAAAAGAAAAGAGTGGAGTCAATATCGAAATATTTTAATATTATTACATGATGCATAAAAATAGTAAAATCGTTTGTTTCGCTATTAATATTAACTAGTTTGTATCCCGTCGAAATTCGACAGATATCATTTTATTGTATATTTCGTATTTATTAAAATAGTAGTATTATGATAATTTGTAAAAAAAAGTGTTACAAAGTCAGATTAAATTTTATTAGAAAAATATTTTAATATGTTGTACTCAAATATTTATCGAGTAGTTGTACTCTACTTATACCTATCAAAATCGAAAATAACATGAAGGGTTTGCTCGATCAACAGAAAATTTTGAAACGATTCTCATTTTATTTTAATTTATTATGAAGTGTCTTAAATTGAAAATATACATTTTTGTTACAAAAAAATTGACAATTATAGCTATTGATACATACTAAAAGAATTTCAAAATTTATTGGAAAATGGGCCGCCTCAAAATCAATTTTGTGTCTAATACATTCTTAGGTGTTTTAAATTCAAAATATAATTTTTGTTAAATTTTTATTTTTTTTGACAATTATAGCTATCAATACATACTAAAAGAATTTCAAAAATATATTGGTCAATGGGCCACCTCAAAATCGAATATGAGTTGTCCGTGGTGCATCCGCCGATTTAAGCAAAAATATATTAGCCAACGGGCCACCTCAAAATTGAATATGAGTCGTCTGTGGCTAGGCGCTGCATCGCCGACTTAGGGGTATAACAAACCTCTCCCACCAAAGCTCGATGACGTCCTCGTCGTGTGGGATAAGTCTCTTGTCTTCGATCTATTTTCAGCAACAACTCGCTCACCACAAGTGAGTTCTCCACTGTCATTGCTTGACGCAGCTCCCGCTAAGACTTTTGCATACGTGAGCGCACAACGGCCCACATTTGGTTGTTTCATCACCATGTCCTTCTCAGGCTCCCCACGGCCACTTTCGGTACGTCTTGACCCTCATCCAACATTTGCATACTCGAAATGTACTGCATCGTGTTGACCCGAACCTCATCCTCCATGGATTCAGTGACCACATCATTCAACTTCTCCCCACGTTGGACTTCCCGCTTCAGACAGTCACGTATCCGGTGGTCTCCATCACATATGAAGCATCCGCGGAGCTTGTTCCCGCCCCCGAAGCGTGGCACCACCAGCGCTGAGTCATTGAAAGCCTTCTATTCCAACCTTTCCCCTTGTCCTTAGCACGTCCCGCATCCCCACGATCAAGCTTGGAAGAGCCATCTGCCTTCAAGTCTACCAACTCCTCGGCAGCGGCTAGCGCGGACGGGCCACCTCAACTCATAGCGCCTCAACTCAGTTTGGGCCCAAGGCTGCAATGTATAAGAGCAATTTAAAACCTTTTTGGCCAATGGGTCACCTCAAAATCGAAATAGTATTAGAGCCAAAAAAAATTTAAAACTTTTTAGCCAATGGACCACCACAATACCGAAATAGTGTTAGGGCAAAATTATTTTTACTAAAAATCAGTTTAGCCTGATCAACCCGAATTGAAAAATAGTATTTTGATAATTTGTTTGAGAATATGTGTTACAAAGTCAGATTAAATTTTATTAGGAAAATAGTTTAATGCGGTGTAATATTTATCGAGTAGTTGTCATCTATACGTATTAATAAAAAAAATCAAATCAACGAAGGAAATCTCCATCATGAATTTTTTCATGGCCAATGGGCCGCCTCAAGATCAATATAGTATTAGGGCCAAAATATGTTAACAAAAAAAAAAAAAAGTTTAGCCAATCCGAATTGAAAATAACACACGATGCTCATTTTGTGTCTAATTATTGTCAATTGTTTTAAATTTAAAATATACTTTTTGTTATAAAAAATTCGACAATTATAGCTATCTATACATATTTTAGAAAATTTATTGGCCAATGAGTCACCTCAAAATCGATTTTGTGTTTAAACATTAAAATATATTTTCGTTATAAAATTTTGTCAATTGTAATTTTCGATACAAACTAAAAAAAATATCAATTTTTTTTGGACGGGCCACCTCAAAATCGAAATGGTATCAGAGCCAAAATATTGTCAAAAATAATTTAGCTTGATCAACTGAAATTGAAAATAGCTCAGCTCAAAATATTTTACTTTCTTTTTCTTTTTTTTTTCTTTTTTGGGAAAGTAGCAAAACCACCCTTTACATTGTCACTTCGGAACAAAAAATATACGAAACATTTTTCGGGTCATGGTTCGATCGATTGAACCGTTTAATAAATAAATTAATAAAAATATCTATTATATATGTAAATATATAAAAAAAGAAATCATGATTTATATATTATAGTTTCATAAAAATTTAAGAAACACATGTTAAAATCAATATAAAAAATATATACATATTCATATTATATATAGTTATACTCAAAAATTATATTTATAATTTTATGAATGAATATAATGTAGGTGATAATGATTCAAAACTGATTGAATAATGGATATATATATATATATATATATATATATATATATATATATATATATATATTGTAAGCCTTAAATAAGTATTATATAGTGATGTAGTGTAGTGGTATAAAATATAGTCTATTATGTGGGAGATCATGAGTTCAAATCCTCCAATCTTCATAATTAAATTTTTAAATTTTAGGTATAATATAAATAAATTATAATAATTAATATATTAATATATATAACTAATAATTAATTTTAATATGTATAAATATATAGATTTTAGATAAATAAGAATGAAGGCCGTAGGAGACGCCACGTAGGCGCGTTGATCGTTGTGGTATCAGGAATCCGATGTGGAATTATATATAAGATTAATCAAAATGTAATCAACTCCATTAAGTTATGGGCTGTGGTTGATCATGGTTGGGCCTAGATGAATAGATTGAAGCCCAATAGTACACTACAGCTATCACTCATAAGCGCGTTGAACCCACTGAAATTGTCCCACACCGCCGCTCACTGTCTTCCCCAGCCGCCATTTATTCTACGCCGGTAATCAATTCACCTTTCTGCAAATTAACTAGGGTTTTACGCTTCTAAACTAGCATTCTGTTTCGAAGAGTCGTGGAGTCATTTGTTTTGATGTCTGGTTTTGTGTTTTTGCTTACTGTCGTTCATTTTTTTTTTTTTGGGGGGGGGGGGGGGGGGGAATGAAGTTCAGTTCACTGTAGTGCGATTCACATTTCCCTTATTTTGTGTATGTGATGAGTTTTGCTGCTGCTTTTGTGCCGATTGAGTTCGAATCGTTCTAATTTAGTAGCATCTGATGTTATGTTCGTGATGCATGGTTGCTTATTCAAATTCCTAATTTCCAGTAGAGGCTAGGTTTCGTGCTCCGTTGCACCGGAAAGTTATGGCTCAGCTGCATGCCTTCTCTTCGTGCTCTTCCACCAATCCACTCTACAATAATTCTGAAAGAGGTAGTGTTTGATATTGGTGTGGCTGCATGTACAAATCTGCTTAGCAATTATACTCAGTGTGGTGGATTTCTTGAAATGTAGATCAATGTCGAAGTTATGACAAATTTCACTGCACTCGGAGAATGGCCTCACAAGAGCAGGTGTTTTTGGCACTTCCCTTCCATTCACTTAATCCACAATTGTGTGCAATGGTTCATTAAGATTTTTTTTTTTTTTTTTTCCTTCTACTTTTCTGATGGCAGATAGGGGTAAAAGCCTGCGAATTTAACGGTTTTTCGATCTACCAAAGCAAAGCTAAATTTGGTCTTGTTCGCAAGAATAATGGTATTATCCCGTCGTGCTTGTAGTTCTGGCTGGCCTTGTTTCTTGTTTCATGTTTCTGGTTGAATGTTCTGTAAAATCTGTTGGTTTTAAAGAGTAGTGACCGTTCATGAATGTCGAGTGTCTGTCGTTGTTCTTAAATGATACATGAATACACTTTGTTCTTCTCTGGGCTTTTGTTATTCTGGTTTTCTATAAACATTGGTTACTCTGTTTTCTGAAGTAAATCACTTTGAAGGAAACTTCTTTATAGTGGATGCTAGTACATGCACGTCTACATGCATTAGAATTTTCTCTGTTAACTTGAAGTTACACAGTTATGCATGAGGGCGATCATTTATGCGATTCTATGTACATATGCTATTAAAACAAGATTGTATATATCGAATCCAAAGATTTTAAAGCCAACAATGAATCTGGATACAGCTATCAGAGCAGTTTTGGCTAGTGACAAGGAGTCAGCTTCTAGTGGTGCCGATGCGAAGATTTTGCGTAAAAAGTTGAACAAAGTTGTGCTGGCCTATAGTGGTGGTCTAGATACATCTGTAATTGTACCTTGGCTTAGGTAAATGTTGATGTTCTTTTATCTTGATTTTTGTATAACCGTGATTCTCTGTTTGTTTCTGAATATAAATTTGTCGACTTTTTACTATTTTACACTTGCTTTCTCAAGTTTCATTATCACAGATTAAATATGCCAAGCATAAGCCTGAAAGGAGACCCCTTTTCTTGCAATAGTAATATGCTAGTGTCATGTTTCACTCTAGAAGATTAAGCATTCCTTTTTTTTTTTTTTTTGAATTTCCTCTGTGTTGTGCATTGCAGGGAGAATTATGGCTGTGAGGTTGTTTGCTTCACTGCAGATGTTGGTCAAGTATGTCTTGAACTAATCTAAGATATTGTAAAAAAGTTAGAATGTACTAAAATTTCATGCATGTTAGGGTCTACAAGAATTGGAAGGTTTGGAACAAAAGGCCAAGGCTAGTGGGGCATGCCAACTAATTGTGAAGGATTTAAAGGAGGAATTTGTTAAAGATTTTATCTTTCCTTGCTTACGAGCTGGCGCCATCTATGAGAGGAAATACTTGCTTGGGACCTCAATGGCTCGCCCAGTTATTGCAAAGGTACAGTTCAGAAAATAAATAAAAAGAAAGGTGTTGTTTCATTTCTTGTTTCTTGTTATTTTGAAGCTAGTTCCATATGTCGATCTGGAAACATAAATTCAGGCGATGGTTGATGCTGCCAAAGAGGTTGGGGCTGATGCCGTATCTCATGGATGTACAGGGAAAGGAAATGATCAGGTATGCTTATAAGCTACACTGACTACATTGACTGTGCTGTGATTTTTGTTGAAGCACGACTCTTTCTCCTTATGCAATTGTCCCTAGTTCTGTAATAAGCCAAGTTCTTTGTTGTAGGTCCGCTTTGAGCTCACCTTCTTTGCTCTGAACCCTGAACTCAATGTTGTTGCTCCTTGGAGGGAATGGGAAATTACGGGAAGAGAAGATGCAATTGAATACGCTAAAAAGCATAATGTGCCTGTTCCAGTGACAAAGAAATCTATCTACAGCAGGGACAGGAATTTGTGGCATCTCAGTCATGAGGTAATTTGGCTTTCCATTATTGGGTCAGAGTATATTTGTAATTTCCTGTATCCGAATATCATTCAATATGTTCTTCATATTTGACTTTGTTCTTCGGTAATTTGACTTTCTTGTATTTTCTTCGGTTCAATTCAGCTCCTTAATTAATATGGAGCAGTATGCATGGACTTAAAGGGAAATTCACCTTGAGAATATTTGCTCACTTGTTATAGTATTTAAGTTATTTGAAGAGTTTTTTAGCAGTGCCAGAATTCAGATTTGTATGTCTGGTCATGATTCATGACTTGCAAATATTTCTGAAGTTACGTTTAAAAGTTATTGGCTCTCTCTTCCTTTGATGCATGTAGGGAGATATCTTGGAGGACCCAGCAAATGAACCAAAGGAGGACATGTATATGATGAGTGTGGACCCACAAGAGGCACCCGATCAACCTGAGTAAGTACCAAAGTCATGATCTCTTTCCGCTTAAAGAAAGTTTCTTTCTCTCTCTCTCTCTCTCTCAACATATCCCCTTGAGTTGTATATCATGTGCACTTCTCTTGTACTGCCCTTTTGAATTGTATATTGTTATAGGTACGTGAAAATCGGTATAGTCGAGGGTCTCCCAGTTTCGGTCAACGGAAACACTCTCTCCCCTGCATCTCTCCTATCCTTGCTGAACGATATAGGCGGAAAGCACGGAATCGGGCGCATAGACATGGTTGAGAATCGAGTTGTGGGCATGAAGAGCCGTGGTGTCTACGAGACTCCAGGCGGGACCATCCTCTTCGCCGCAGTCCGTGAACTTGAGTCTCTAACCCTAGACCGTGAAACCATCCAAGTCAAGGATTCTCTAGCCCTCAAGTACGCCGAGTTAGTGTATGCTGGAAGATGGTTCGACCCCCTTCGAGAATCCATGGACGCCTTCATGAAGGAAATCACCAAGACTACTTTAGGGTCTGTCACTCTGAAACTCTACAAAGGATCTGTGAGTGTAGCTGGGAGAGAGAGTCCCAATAGCTTATACAGGCAAGATATTTCTTCGTTCGAGAGCGGAGATATCTATAATCAAGCGGATGCTGCCGGATTTATTCGGCTGTACGGATTGCCGATGAGGGTGAGAGCTATGTTGGAGAAAGGGCTGTGATGTGTTGCTCAGATTCGGGATGTTCCATGTTGAATTAGAGGGGAAATACTATCCCCCTCCATGTAGAATTTCCTTTTGAAAATCATCTCATAAACTAGCTTGAGATTTTTATTTGGTTTTTATTCTGGTAACTTGTTCGAATTATTTTAAGTAGTTGTATAAGATTGAATCAGCACTATTGGTTTGAGTTTGGGTTAGATTTTTTGTTTTTTTTACTTTTGAAGGTATCGAGTTTGAGTTTGTTGAATAATCTTATCTTATATATAATAATTCCATATATAATTCCGCAGCGGATTCGGAACACCACGTTAATTCATATGCTTACGTGGCATCACCTACGGCCTCCATTCTTATTTAGTTAAAATCTATTTATTTATATGTATTAAGTATTATTTATATATTTTGTTATATTGTATATATATATATTTGCACTTCAAATTTAAAAATTTAATTATAATTATGAGGAGAGAATTCGAACTCATGATCTCCAATACAATAGTCTATATCTTATACCACTTCACCACATCATTAATTAATGTTATCTAAGGCATACAATATATTATGTGACTCATTCCGGATTTGGAGCACCACAATCACGTGCTTACGTGGCGTCTCCTATATTCTTCATTAATTATTTATCTAAAATCTATATATTTATACAAATTAATTCTAATTTTATATTCTATATATTAATAGAATTTCAAATATATAGAATTACGATAAGAATATGTATATTGATATATTTGTAAGTTTATAAGATAATCATTAAACTATTTATGAATTCGTAGTGTTAGTGCACACAAATCAATTCATAGTTGTTAATATAACAATGAATAAAATTTTACACTATTGATTTAATTGTGTTTATGAGTAAATATAGATATATTTTAGATAAATAAGAATGAAGGATGGAAAATATCATTTTATATTGTATTTCTATTTATTTAAAATATCTCGTCCCACATCGAAATCTCAAAGCTAAGCACATACATATAGTTGCATATAAAAGAGAATTTAGATAATATAATTATGCAAAATTATTTTGGTATTTCTCATAGAAGTAAAATAATAGTAGATGTTTGCATTCTTTAAATTGACCATTTGACACTCAAAATAAGTAGAAATACACAAGAAATAATTGGGTCTCTAATTAAATGAGTTACGCATGCGTTTGGCCAATTCGTGCTTTTTACCCATATTTATCGGGCTATTCGGGTTGGCGCCCAAATCGAGCTAAGCTAACTTTCAGAATATATTTTTAACATAAAATTTAAGCATCGTTTCAAATTTTTTGATTAATCCAATTCTTTCATGCTATTTTCGAGTTTGTTAATATATTTTGGCATTAGCAAACTTCAATTTTGAGGTGGCCCATTGGCCAAGAAATTTTTAACACAAAATTTAAGCATAGTTTCAAAAATTTTGATTAATCCAATTCTTTCATGCTATTTTCGAGTTTGTTAATATATTTTGACATTAGCAAAACTTCAATTTTGAGGTGGCCCGTTGGCCAAGAAATTTTTAACACAAAATTTAAGCATCGTTTCAAAATTTTTGATTAATCCAATTCTTTCATACTATTTTCGAGTTTGTTAATATATTTTGGCATTAGCAAAACTTCAATTTTGAGGTGGCCCGTTGGCCAAGAAATTTGTAAAATTCTTTTAATATATATCGATAGATAACTACGTTTGTCAAATTCTTAAAAATAAATAAATATAGATATGCTATTAGACATAAAATCAATTTTGAGGTAGCCTGTTGGCCAATAAATTTTTGAAATTTTCGATTTGAATCGATCAGACTAAATTATTTTTGAGTTAAAATGTGACATCTCACATCTAATAAGTATGGGATGTCAAGACAATATATGTATAGGCTCAATGAACTCTCTAGCAACTTGGGTTAACCATTTTAGCAAAGCGAGGGCGAATACCAAGTAGTTGCTACAGTATAAGTATAGACTCAATTGTCTCTCTAGCAACTTGGGTTAACCATTTTAGCAAAGCGAGGACGAACACCAAGTAGTTGCTAGCCAGCTCATTGTGCATAACGGGCTTCCACCCCATGGTACCGGGGTATTACAAATGTTATTAGAGCCGACCCCAGGCGAGCTCCATGGCCCCGGGGGTGGTCCCTACATGTAAATCATGATGAAGACGTCGAATATTTAACGGGGGGAGATTGTGACATCTCACATCGAATAAGTATGTGATGCTATTTTCGAGTTTGTTAATATATTTTGGCCTTAACACAACTTCAATTGAGGTGGTCCGTTGCCCAAGAAATTTGTAAAAATCTTTTAATATGTATATATGTATACTATTAGACATAAAATCAATTTTGAGATAGCCCGTTGGCCGAAATATTCGATTTAAATCGATCAGACTAAAATATTTTTAAGTTAAAATGTGACATCCCACATCGAGTAAGTATGGGATGTCAAAAATATTTTTGAGTTGAAATGTGACATCCCACATCGAGTAAGTATGGGATGTCAAGACAGTATAAGTATGGGCTCAATGGATTCTCTAGAAACTTGAGTTAACCATTTTAGCAAAGCGAGGACGCACGCCAAGTAGTTGCTCGCGGGCCCATTGTGCCACCATAGCTTAATGGGCTTCCACCCTGTGGTACCGGGGCATTACAAATGGTATCAGAGCTGACCCCGGGCGAGCTCCATGGGCCCGGGGGCAGTCCTACATTTAAGTCACGATGAAGACGTCGTATATTCAACGGGGAGAGACTGTGACATCCCATATCAAACAAGTATGGTCTGTCTATCAAGAGAGTATAAGTATGAGCTCAATAGACTCTTTAGTAACTTGAGTTAACCATTTTGGCAAAGCGACTACGAACGCCAAGTAGTTGCAAGCGGGCCCATTGTGCCACCGTAGCATAACGGGCTCCCACCCTGTAGGCCCGGAGCGTTGCATAAAATATTTTGGCTCTAGACCAAGAAATTTTTGAAAATTTATTAAACGGTTCAACCATAGTTCGACTGGTTCAATTGCTCGAACCATGTAGATGTGACCAAATACGGGTTCAGGTACGGAACCGTACCCGTACCCGGCGGGTATGGTTCCACATAATTATTCCCGTACCCTAACCGCTGTATAGGCAGGTGCGGGTACGAGTATGAGTATGAGTACAACCCGACGGTTCCAGTTGGTTTTATAATTATAATTTTAATATTAAAAATTCATTTTAAATTCTATTAGTTGTACCTCGAATTATTTAAAATAAAAATTATTATTTTATTGCAAAGAATCCAACAATGTAAACCAAAATCAGGCTTCTAAATAATGAATTAGAGGATGTCAAGTTATTTAAAAATTTAATCTTGAAGGACAGAGCATTGTTAAAATAAATTTGGTTAAAATTTAATGGAAAAAATGCTAAATTAGGCTAAAAAGTGCATTCTAATTAAAACTAATTAATAAAAAATATATTTTTATATGAAATACATATCAAAATAAAGGGTCAGCTGGTATAGGAACCAGCGGGTCGGGGGTCCAACTTTTAGTACCCGTACCCGAACTGCCGCCTTCGGCGGGTATGGTTCCGAACCTAAACCGACGAGTACGAGTACGAGTACAAACACCAACCCTCCAGTACGTGTACGAATGCGTGTATGGGTCGACGTGTATGATTATTTTGGCCATCTCTAGAACCATGTCCCGAAAAATATTTCATGAAGGGTATTTTTGCTTCGAAGTAGCAACATTAAGGGTGTTTTTGCTACTTTTCTTTTAAAAAAAAGAAAAAAAAGAAAACGAAAGTAAAATATTTTGAGCTAAGGCTATTTTTAGTTCCAGTTGATCAATCTAAACTGTTTTTAATTTATAATATTTTTAAATTTAAGACACTTGACAATATATTATACACGTTTCAACGATTATCAGGTCATCTTTATTGGGCCGGGGGTATTTTTTAGTTTGGGTTGATTAGGCTAAACCGTTTTTCAGTAAAAAAAAGTATTTTGGCCCTAACACTATTTCGGTATGAGGTGGCCCGTTGGTCAATAAGTTTTGAATTTTTTTGCCCTAACACTATTTCGATTTTGAGGTGGCCCATTGGACAAAAAGTTTTTGAAATTTTTTGCCCTAACACTATTTCGATTTTGAGGTGGCTCATTAGCCAAAAGGTTTTTGAAATGCTCTTAGTATGTATCAATAAATATGTTTTTTTATTTTTTTTATTTTTTTTAGACTCAAGTTCAATTTTGATATTTTTAAAATTATTTTAGTATGTATCGATAAATATAATTGTCAATTTTTTGTAACAAAAAAATATATTTTTAATTTCAAACACTTGACAATATATTAGGCACAAAATTGATTTTGAGGTGACCCGTTAGTCAATAAAATTTTAGAATTCTTTAGTATGTATCGATAACTATAATTGTAATTTCTTTTTAACAAAATTGTATATTTTCAATATAAAACACTTCACAATAAATTAGACATAAAATGAGAATCGTTTCAAAATTTTCTGTTGATCGGGCAGACCTTCATGCTATTTTCTAAACAGAGTACAACATATTAAAATATTTTTTTAATAAAATTTAATTTGATTTTGTGACACTTTTTTTTTTAACAAATTATCATAATACAATCATCTTAATAAATACTACAATAAAATGACATCCCGTCGAATTTCGACGGGATATACAAACTAATATAATTAAAATAGGAGAGAATTCATTTAGGCATGATATATGCAGTTTATCTGAACTATATTATTGGTTTATTGGAGGACAAAATCGCTCAACTTTTTCTAAAATCAAAGTCAAAATCGTTGTACCAAATGCAAATCTTATCCCCTCCCAAATCACAAAATCCAATCCAACTCATGTAATTGCTCCAACATTCGATTGGATCCAACTCACAGCCTTCTGTTTTTTTCCCTGCCATTTCTTCATCATCTTCTCCAGCTCAAACACACCACTTCTGTATCCGTTTTCGCCGTATATCTTCGACAAGGTCGAGTAAACTGCAGGATGATCTTCTTCCACTTTGGACATTCCCTTTGCTGCAATCTCACCAATCTCCAAACATGAATGCAAGCCACAAGCTCCAAGCAATGCACCCCAAACAACCACATCTGGCTCAAATGGCATACTTCTTATCAAATTTTCGGCTTTTTCTAGCTGCCCGACTCTTCCATATAGGTCCACCATACACGAATAGTGCTCCATCTCAGCTCGAATTCCGTACTTAGCTTCCATGGAGAGGAAAATTTCTTCGGCTTCTTTCACCTTTCCTCCGTGTACACATGCTGAGAGAATATTGATGAATGAGACTTGATCAGGACGAAAACCACCCGTGATCATCCTCTCGAATTCCTCCAATGCTCTATGTGCAAGTCCGTGCCTTCCGTAGCCTCCAATGATTGAGTTCCATAAAACTAAATTCTTCGTTGGAATCGACTCGAATACACAAGATGCAGCTACTATGTCTCCACATTTTGCATACATGTTAACAAGGGAGGATCCCAGAACCACATCAAAAGGGACACCGATCTTCAATAGACATGAATGAAGCTGACTCCCCATGACAAGATTTGAGCAACCAGCGCAAGCATCAAAGACGCTCGAAAAAGTGTAATGATTCGGGCGAATACCAGAGTTCATCATCGCACGAAATATGTCTAGTGCCTCCGCAAACTTCTCACACTGCGCACAACCCCTTATCATTGCAGTCCAAGAAACCACATCCTTTTCAACTAGACAGTCAAAAACTTCCATTGCTTCATACACCATTTTATTCTTCATCAATCCATTGATCATGATGCTCCAAGAAAAAGCATTTCTCTTGGGCATTAGACCAAACGCCCTCTTAGCTTCCCTTATCATCCCAAATTCAATATAACCTAAGATCAACACATTGCAGGGAACAACATCTTTCACAACAATCTCATCGAACACCCTACGAAAACCATCAAGATCACCTAAACCGATATATCCCCTCATTAGGGCAGAACCCAGATAAACATTGAGATCAAGCCCGATTCGGATCACTAGTCCATGCAACTGCGGTACCAAACCGTCAAACTCCGTATTCAAAAATGCGCCAATGCCTACTGCAAACGTGAGCTCATCCGGCCTCCAATCACTCGCCATCATTCGTAGAAAGTGATGGTGAGCCTTTTCTGGGGTGTTTGCGTCGCGAAAACCAGAAAGAAGAGTGTTCCAAGAAACGACGTCTCTGTGCGGCATTTCGTCGAACAGCTTCTGGGCTTCAGTGAAATGGCGGGCTTTGACGTAGCCATTGATCAAGGTGTTCCAAGAGACGGTGTTTCTCGAGTGGGGAGAATCATCGAACAGTTTGCGTGCGTCGTTGAGATTGCCGTTGCGCACGAAGTCGTTAATCTTGTTATTGAGATTGAAAGTAAAAGTTGCGTCGGTGTGGAATCGAGCAGCGGCAAAGAGAGTGGCTATTTGTTTTGGTCGGCGCATTGAATTGAGGAAGCAAGCTATATGGTTTTGGAGCCAAGGTTTTATGAATATGTACGCACACAGATTCTTTGAGAATCTAAATACATGCGTATCCCGCTTCTTGATAATGATTTTTAAATGAATTTTTTAAAAAGAAAAATTGAAATTGGTTTTCAACTTTTTAATTGTTGCATCCATGTATGGTTGAATATTATTTATATAAAAAACATTGATTGTATACAAGATCTTTACGAGTGTTGCATAATACAGTAGGTTCCTAATCCTTCATATATTTCTACTAGTTTGTATCCTGTTGAAGGAGTGTCATTTTATTGTATATATTTATTAAGATGGTTGTATTATGATAATTTGTTAAAAAAAGTGTTACAAAGTTAAATTAAATTTTATTAGAAATATATTTTAATATGTTATACTCTACTTAGAAAATAGCATGAAGGTTTGCCCAATCAACGGAAAATTTTGTAACAATTCTCATTTTATGTCTAATTTATTGTGAAGTGTCTTAAATTGAAAATATACAATTTTGTTATAAAATTTTGACAATTATAGCTATCGATACATACTAAAGAATTCCAAAAAATTTATTGACTAACGGGCCACCTCAAAATCGATTTTGTGCCTAATATATTGTCAAGTGTTTGAAATTTAAAATATATTTTTTGTTACAAAAAATTGACAATTATAGCTCTCGATACATATTAAAAGAATTTCAAAAATATCAAAATTGAACTTGAGTCTAATAATTAAAAAAACATGGTTATCGATACATACTAAGAGCATTTCAAAAACTTTTTAGCCAACGGGTCACCCCAAAATCGAAATAGTGTTAGGGCAAAAAATTTCAAAAACTTATTGACCAACGGGCCACTTCAAAATCGAAATAGTATCAGAGCCAAAAAATTCAAAAACTTCTTGGCCAATGAGCCACCTCAAAATCGAAATAGTGTCAGAGCCAAGAAATTCAAAAACTTCTTGACCAACGGACCACCTCATACCGAAACAGTGTTAGGCCCAAAATATTTTTTTTACTGAAAAACGGTTTAGCCTAATCAACCCGAACTAAAAAATAGCCCAATCCCGATAAGGATGGCGTGAAAATCGTTGAAACGATGCATATTTTTTGTATAATATATTGTCAAGTGTTTTAAATTTAAAAATATTATAAATCAAAAACAGTTTAGCTTGATCAACTGGAACTGAAAACAGCCTTAGCTCAAAATATTTTACTTTCTTTTTCTTTTCTTTCTTTTTTCGCTTTTTATTTTTTATTTTTTTGGAAAAGTAGCATAAACACCCTTAACGTTGCTCCTTCGGAGTAAAAATACCCCTCACGGAACGTTTTTCGGGACATGATTCTAGAGATGGCCAAAATAATTGTACTCTCGACCCGTATACGTATTCATACACGTACTCAGAGGGTTTGTACTCGTACCCGTACTCGCCGGTTTGGGTTCGGAACCGTACCCGCCAAAGGCGGCGATTCGGGTACGGGTACTGAAAGTTGGACCCCCGACCCGTTGGTTCATATACCTGCCTACCCGCAGACCCGCCATTTTGATATGTATTTCATCTAAAATATATTTTTTATTAATTAGTTTTAATTAGACACGCGCTCTTTAGCCTACTTTAGCGTTTTTTCCATTAAATTTTCACCAAATTTGTTTTAACGGTACTCAGTCCTTCGAGATTAAATTTTTAAATAACTTGACATCCGCTAATTCAGTATTTAGAGGTCTAGTTTTGGTTTACATTGTTGGATTTTTTGCAATAAAATATATATTTTTATTTCAAATAATTCAAGGTATAACTAATCGAATTTAAAATGAATTTTAATATTAAAAATAATAATTATAAAACCCACTGGAACCGCCGGATTGTACTCGTACTCGCACCCGCACCTGCCTATACGGCAGTTAGGGTACGGGTCCAGTTATGTGGAACCATACCCGCCGGGTACTGGTACGGTTCCGTACCCGAACCCGTATTTGGTCATCTCTATATGGTTTGAGCATTTGAACCAACCAAACTATGGTGAACCGTTTAATAAATTTTTAAAAATTTCTTGGTTTAGAGCCAAAATATTTTATTTAACGACCCGGGTCCACGGGGTGGGAGCCCGTTACGCTACGGTGGCACAATGGGCCCGCTAGCAACTACTTAACATTCATCCTTGTTTTGCCTAAATGATTAACCCAAGTTGCTAGAGAGTCCATTGAGCTCATACTTATACTGTCTTGACATCTCATACTTATTCGATGTGGGATGTCACAATCTCCCCCCGTTGAATATACGACGTCCTCATCGTGACTTACATTTATATGCAGGACCGCCCCCGGGGCCCATAGAGCTCACCCGGGGTCGGTTTTGATACCATTTGTAATGCCCTGGGCCCTACGCTACGGTGGCACAGTGGGTCTGCTAGCAACTACTTGACGCGCTTTGCTAAAATGGTTAACCTAAGTTGCTAGAGAGTTCATTTAACTCATACTTATATTGTCTTGATATACCATACTTATTCGATATGGGATGTCATATTTTAACTCAAAAATAATTTAGTCTGGTCGATTTAAATTGAAAATTTCAAAAAAATATTGGCCAATGGGCCACCTCAAAATTGATTTTATGTCTAATAGTATATATATTTGTTTTTAAGAATTTGACAAACGTAATTATCTATTGATACATATTAAAAGAATTTTACAAATTTCTTGGCCAACGGGCCACCTTAAAATTGAAGTTGTGCTAAGGCCAAAATATATTAACAAACTCAAAAATAGCATGAAAAATTTGGATTAATCGAAAATTTTGAAACGATGCTTAAATTTTGTGTTAAAAATATTTTTTGAAAGTTAGCTTAGCTCGATATGGGCGAGCCAACCCGAATAGCCCGATAAATATGGGTAAAAAGTACGAATTGACCAAACGCATGCGTACTCATTTAATTAGAGACTCAATTATTTCTTGTGTAGTTCAACTTATTTTGAATGTCAAATGGTCAATTTAAAGAATGAAAACATCTACTATTATTTTACTTTTATGAGAAATACCAAAATAATTTCGCATAATTATATTATCTAAATTCTTTTTTTATATGCAACTATATGTATGTGCTTAGCTTTGAGATTTCGATGTGGGACGAGATATTTTAAATAAATAGAAATACAATGTAAAATGATTTCCATCATTCATTCTTATTTATCTAAAATACATCTATATTTACCCATAAACACAATTAAATCAATAGTTTAAAATTTTATTCAGTGTTATCTTAACAACTATGAATCGATTTGTGCGCACTAACACTACAAATTCATTAATAGCTTAATGGTTATCTGATAAACTTACAAATATATCAATATACATATTCTTATCGTAATTATATATATTTGAATTCTATTAATATATAGAATATAGAAATAAATATAAGATAAACATGGAAATAAAATAATAGTTTATAAGAACTAATTTGTATAAATATATAGATTTTAGATAAATAACTAATGGAGAATGTAGGAGACGTCACGTGGGCACCCGAATCCGAAACAGAACGTATAATATATTGTATGCCTTAAATAACATTAATTAGTGACGTGGTGTAGTGGTATAAAATATAGGCTATTGTTTGAGAGATCATGAGTTCAAATCTTCGCATCCTCATAATTATTTTTTTTTAATTTGAAATGCAAATATATATGTATAATATAAAATAAAATGTATAAATGATAATTAATGCGTATAAATATATAGATTTTAGATAAATAAGAATGGAGGCCGCAGGTGATGCCACGTAAGCATATGATATGAATTAATGCGATGCTCCGAATCCGCAGCTGAACGTATAATATATTGATTAAACTAGCAGTGATTACGTGCGTTACATGTATAATCTCTTATTTAACAAATTTATTTATTTTTAATGAAAAATGATATTTTTAATTTTTTTAGTTATACAAAATATTTGTAAGTATATTAAAAATGAAACTGATATACATTTACTTAACCAAATTTTCAAAAATGATAGTATTAATTTATTTTTTTTATAATGTATCGTAAAAGAATAAAAAATATTCACTTTACATATTAAAGATATATCCATATGGCATATACTTGAAGTTGTATAAACATTAAATTAAGGCAAAAACTTGGGTCAACCCGGCTGACGGTGAGTCCGGGCCAAAGTGTCAATCTTTATGATAAAAGTGTTAATCTACACGAATAAAAATATCAATCTTTAACATAATTATTTAACGAATAAAAGTGTCAATTTTTAAAAGTGTTAATCTTTATGCAGAAAAGTGTTAATCTACACGAATAAAAGTGTCCATCTTTTTGAACTCGCTCACCGTCAGCCAGGCTGACCCAAGTGTGCTTCTTAAATTAATACATTCTATAAATTATTTTAATATTCAAAAATAACTTTAGTTTACTTTATCAAGATGCGTGGAAACACGTGCAAAAAAAAACTCAAGAAATAAATGACAGATGGAGTATAATATTGTATTTGATTTAATGTGACTGGACGTATTTTGACCAAATTAGTAATTATTTTTACCAAAAAATATTAGTGAATACCTTGAACAATAATTTAATCACTATATTTTTGAAAATCAATAAAACATTTATAGAGAATATAAGATGATCAATAAGGTGAAATTTTCATGCGAAAGTCTCATTGAATCGTCAATCGCATTCAAATCAAAAAGAGTATAATAGGATAATGAATTATTCGAAAAATAATTAGAAAATGGATTTGTTTAATGAAAAATGCTAGGTATAAAATATATTGTATTTATTAATGCTTGCCTAAAACTAAAACTCATACGTAAATAGTGAATTCTAAAAGTTTTTTGTCGATGTTGGGCTAAATACCTAAGTTTTTTGCTAATTAAATATAGTTTCTTAAATATTATGAAATAATTGATTTAAAAATATACTCTCTCCGTCCCCTTTCTACTTGAGCTATTTTATTATAATAATAGACTCAGAATAATAAAAGCGGGCTCAAGTAGTACTCATTTATAAACAACACAAGTTGGAATTATATAATAGAGATTGATCTCCAACTATTTTTTTTTCTTGACCTAGCTAGTTGTCTCTCTAGTTACCCTCTTCTTGTCAATCATCTCAATTGTGATCATATTTTACATTTACGTCTTATTCTTTTTTCTGATTCATAAATAATCTATGAAAGCAGCGCAAATAAATCATTTGGTTTCTTGAAACAAAAATAAACAAATGAAATCATGCACAATATGTAAACATCAATATCAATTCATACAAGTTATTGGCGAATCATACATAATACATTGAGATAAAACAAAAGGAAAAAAGTAGAAAACATCACATTAATCAATACGTGTGCGTGTGTGTTATGTATGTGTAAGAAATTAAAGAATATTGTATAATTAAAATATGTAACATTATTTACTCTTAATTGCATCAAAAAAGTGTGTACATAATTAAAAAAAAAATCTAATGATTTGAAAAATAATATATTTAATGTAGAAGATTAAGGTATTAATATCACTATAGTCAAATATATGTATATATCTAGCTAAGACTTCTAGTTCTATGAAACAACTAAGATAATTATTAAATACAATATTTATATTACAATATATTTTTAAAATTAAATATATAAATATGGTTAAAATAGGAAAACAAATTTTGTAAACAAGACACTTTTTATAATAGTATAAGTATATAGTATATAGGTATAGATTTTATCATTCAAGTTACATTTAGTTCAATTGAGTTCTTTAGTTCTATTTTTGTTATCAAATCCTCATAATGTAATTTCTTCCCTCTCGTAAATTAACCATCCACTTTTTAAAAATCAAATAATTTGAGTTTAAAAAAAATAAATAATTTGATGAGTTCATGAACTTTGTTGTACGCATAGTATTATTTTCTTTATCCGAGTTATACCACATTGAGTTTGATAAATTAAATAATAACGATCGTGATCCAATAAGAGGAAAATCGGCAATATGCATACATTTTTTTTTTTTGGGAGATGGGCAATATGCATACATGCTAGCTTATTTTAAATACTATGCCAACAAAAAAACAAAGAGAAAGCTAGCCTGCGTACAACCCACATCTCAATTTCAAATCCATGAAAAATACAACTATTTATAGCTACCAGAAACAAACATACATAATTATAGAGAGAGAAAGAGACCAGTGGCTGCATAATGCTCTGCTGCTGAGTAAAAAAAACTTTTACTTAGATCCAGTTAATTTTTTATAGAGTGCGTCGATTTCCACCTGCACCATAATTCATGATATTCAGAGAAACTCACTCATGGTAAATTTAATATAGGGTAAAAAAAGAGAGAGAGAGAGAGATAAATTCAGCATTAATTTAACCTTGTAGAGTTTGAGAAGCCTGTCTCTTCTCTTCTTCAAAGTTGCAGTGACCAATTCCTTCTCAGACAATTCGAATAGCTGAGGCTCCAAAATCACGCCTTTTATATGCTCGAATCCTCTCAACTGTTTCCCACAAAATCGACCCGAATTATTAGTAAAACGACACGTAAAAGACTCGAGTTTATTGAAAGAGTAATTATAATAACCTTGTTTCTCTCAGCTGTAGCCTTGAGCTCAACAAGGATATAGTCTTTGAGCTGATCAAGGGTGCACAAGTCCAAAAAGGACCCTTTGTAACCACACTTATGTGCCCATTTCGTCGTGTTCTCTTCGTTCGGCACCACCACAGCCACGAGCATCGACTTGAAGCTATCTCCAAACACCCATATCTGGAAAAAAAGAAAAAAAAAAGATTGATCACCATGCAAGTTCTTAGCCTACCTAACAAGTAACAATGAATACTTACTAATATCACTTACATCTTCAACAATAGGGGTAATGCCGTAAACTTTCTCTAGATGTTCCACAGCAACATACTCTCCTTGAGATAGCTTAATCAGATTCTTCTTCCTATCAATGATCTTCACTACTCCATTAGCCATCATCTCTCCTATGTCACCTGAGAGAAGTTCATCAATGGAACAAACGATCAAAACATATTTTAACGGATAACCGACTAATGCTGTTACTGGTCGCAAACGAACCTGTATGGAACCATCCATCTATCACGGCTTCTTCTGTCAATTCCGGATTCTTGTAGTATCCGCCAAACGGGGACTTTGGTTTGAGGCATACTTCGCCACGAGAAGGCTCCCCGAGAGGATCGTACCCCATCTCCGGGACCTCCTCGAGTCGGAGCTCTGTGTAAACGAATGCTGACCCCACTGTCCCGAGCATGGACATCTCGTCCGGGTAGCCTAGGGTCGACAATCCACAGCTCTCTGTTAGCCCTGCACAATTGAAGACGCATAAATCGGATGATCATCAAGTAGCAGATTCTTATTCACAAAATGTACTAGTAGTTCCTATTACCATAGCCTTGTGTTACAAAAGCACAAGAAGTAACCCTAAGGAACTCCTCCACCTCACTGCTCAAGGGAGCGCCCCCGGAGACTATCAGACGCAGTCTCCCGCCTAGCCTGCTCTTCACCTAGATGAGTCGTCAATATATGGAGCATTTTTTGTTAAAACTTTTAGAGTTGGAGGCATAAAGATTATACGAAGTCTAAAGAAGGAAATAAAACCAACCTTGCCAAAAGCTAGGAAATCTGCTATAGGGGAGGCATCTTTCTGTTTGTAGCCTTGATTCATCCAGTAAAGCTTGCTGCACCACGAGATGCAAAGATATAATTAGTACTACTATTAATGGAATACGATTGCTTTGGAAGGAGAAGACAGAGTTAGTGAAGGCAATATGATAACAGAGTCATTACTATTTGTAAAGCAAGTGGAAAATTCTCCTCCTCCTCCAGTTGAGATCTTCTAGTGCTTTCAAGACTCCTGGAGAGAGAGAGAGAGAGAGAGGGGGGGGGGGGTTGTTAAGCACCATAGCTGATGTAGATGCATAAACAAGCAGAAGCAATTAAAAAGTAAATATTCCTTCATTTCACTTACCTTCGTGGATTCGTTCATAAACTCTTGGAACTCCTGCCAAAAACGTAGGCTTCAATTCTATCAGATCATCCCTTATTTCATTGATTTCCTTCATTTGGCACACCAAGATATCAGGTTGCAGATCATGGCATGTGTGTGTGTGTGAGAGAGAGAGAGCATTCTAGCAACTAACCCCATGATAGTAGCCAACAGAAGCACCCTTATGGAAGAAATACTCTTCAATCATTCGATCAAGAATGTGAGCAAGAGGCAGAAACGATATATACACATCATCCACAGTCATCTATCAAGAACAATCAAAATCAAAATCCCACAAAAACTGAAACACAAAGAAAGATAGAATCAAAGACCATAATAAAAATAAATCATTACTCACTTTATCCTCAAATTGTTCCATGAAGAGATCTACACCTCTTATATTCGTCACCACATTTTCATGTGTCAAAACTACTCCCTTAGGATCACCGCTCGTCCCACTAGTGTACATAATTGTGCATGTGCTCGATGGCTCCGGTGGGGATACCTCAACAGGATTATCTTTCCCCTAAACCAATCAATCCTCCAAAACTCAAGAAATCGTCGAAGCAAATGCTCAAACACCAACAGTTCCAACAACCACAGATCAAGAAAAAGTTACCATATTAAGGAACTCGTTCCACGAATATGTTTTTGTACCAGTTGCAGCAGTCTTTTCCTTCTGTTCTTCTGTGAAAGTTGTGAAGCAAACCATCACTGCAATCCAAGAAAAAGACGCTCAACAAAATCATTAAGAAAAACTCTGCATTCACATTCATTTGAAGTGACTCACATTTCAGCCGCTGAGCATGAGCGCATTCGGGATTTAGTAGCTGAAGCAAAGATAATTTAGAGTCGTATTTCGATGCTAAAGAAGAGATACATAACTATAAAGAATGAGTGTTTCGTGCATACTTGTTTAACTTTTTTGTCTTGAACAAAGACGACGTCGATTTCAGCATGATCTAGGATATAGTTCACAGCTCCAGGCCCTGCCCCCATATCAAAATAAATCTCTTAAATCTCAAGTAATTAAACACGAACAGAGAGTAGCATCACAAGATCTAAGTCTACAAGTAAATTAAAATGCATAAATCCACAAAATTAAGCTGAGTTGCTCCAACTAAAACAAGAGGGAGTATGTTTACCAAGTGTATCATAAAGAGGAACGCAGATTAAGCTATGCGCACTACAAGCCTGAAAAAAGACGACGAACACAAAGAATTTTAAAACTAATTTTTCAAGAAATAAAGAACTAAATCGAGATCATGATGCCTTATCTAACCTCCATTGCCACAATCCACTGAGGGCAGTTCATTCCATAGATTCCAACTTTAGCACCCTAAAATATTAAGACATATATCAAGATTTCAAAAAAAAAAAAAAAGGATGGATAATTTTGATTAATATAAATGCATTTCCTTACAGGCTCAAAACCATGAGCCCTCAAAGCAGAACCAGCTTGGATAACTTCATCATACACCTCCTTGTAAGTCTTCCAAATATAAGGCCCCCACTGCGAGTAAAACAGTACAAAATCAAGAAAAATTCAAAAAAATATATTAAAAAAAAATCTTTTGAAAATAAATAAATTACTAATATATAAAAAAATACCTTCCCATTCACAAACTCTCGCCATCCTAGCATCCTATTACCAGAATGCTTTTTCACCGATGAACTGCATGTTTAACTTAATTCTTAACTACACAACAACATTCTAACAACTAAGGTACTAAAAATTTTAAGGATCGTAAACTTTCAAGACAAACAATTTTTTTTTTTTTTTTTTCCATAATCACCTGAAAAGCTTCCAGATAGTGGAGGATTCAAGATCAATAGGCGGGTACCCATGCTCGGCGAGAGGATTCCGGTAGACGGGGCCCACGGAGAGCTCCCCATCTCTACCTTTCTTGCCTCCTTCCACCTTCACTGCAAATTTCTTCATCATTATTTCCTGCAACAAATTTTTCAGACAAAGATGTTGCCCAAGCAAAAAAACAAAAAACGGTAACCCGGAGTGTAATTTTTCAAAAATGTGTTGCGCGAGAACTGAATAAGAAGAGAGTCTCTCGAACTCGAACTGACCCACTCTCATAAATGCAGCCAGGCCCAGGACTATATAAACCTAACAAATTTGTTTGCTATTACATAAATAATCGGAGCTGACTTCACATAATTGGTTGGGAAATTTTGCGACTCAGACAAAAGGGCCGCTAATATTAAAATAATTATTATGAAAAAAAAAAAAAAAAAGAGAATTTCATCCTACATACGTACTATATTATCCAGTCAAACAAAGGTGATAGTATTTCTGCAAGAGACTGGAGCGAATAAAAATTTTGAAAATCAAACAAAAACAAGAGTGAAAAATTCCCCACGTGATCGATCATATATTCATATATCAGAAAAAATCAAATATCCCACTTACATTAGCAGCCAAAATAAAAGATTTTTTTGTTTCTTCTTTTGCTGATGAATATATGTGGAGAAGAAGGAGAAGACCCTTTTATTTTTTTTATTTTTTTTATATAGTGGCAATAAATACAAAATGGTAGTGGTGCAGTGAAGGCAGCTGGAAATCGTAGTATTGACGACAGTGCAACTAGATTTTAGCAGTCATTCAATGCAAAAACTATAGCTTAAAAATGAATACTGCTCCTTTATAAAATCATGGGCAATAGCCCATGTTATTAACTGGCGCTCACAAAAGTGAAGTCTATGGGCACTCGATAATTTTTCTCCTACGTTACAGTTGACGTGGATTACGGCACGTGTTTAGATAATTAATTAAAAAATAAAACTATGGTTAAGAATATATATAAATTGAACTAGTATAATATTTGATTTTCTTTGGAATTACATTGCGATTATTCTAGTTGGTTGCAGAAAATAAAATACAGTTCGGATTGGTGTTTTTTGAAATAAAAAGATGTTTCTGGAATGAATGGTGAGTTTGTCAGCGTCTCAACGGATTTTTTGGCCACTACAATGGGCCCCCTTATCTATGTCTTTGTATTTGGTGGCTACCTTGGTAAATCGTTATCAATAATTCAATAAAATATAATTAATCAAATACTTTATTGTTAGTCAATGCCCGCTCTTTTATTTCGCTTTATTGGCACTTAAATGATGAAAATAATCGGATGTGAATTGGCATTTTCACAATAATTGAGATTAATTGATTACTAGACTAATACGATTTTTAAAAAAATTGAAATGGTCGGGTCTTTTTTAAAGACTTTGAAGGCTATGATAAAATCATAATTTTTATTTTGGACAAAACTGATTATTTGACATATTTCTGGATAAAATTAAACATGATTAAGGTAGCTTTCCAATTTAAAAAATAAAAATTAAAAATTAAATTAAATGTGCCAAAAAAATTAAAATAAAATAAAGTATGTATACTTTCCCGTGAGAGAAGAGACTGTCCGTGAGGATAAATTAAGGTAGCTCAACCAACGCCATTACACAGTATTAATAATAATTTTAAATGCCAATTTGCTGGGAGGGAAAAAAAATGGCAACAGTTTTCTTTTATTTCACACTCACAACATTAATGAGCATTGAACAATTCTTCAATATAACGTTCCACTTGTATAAGCACAAAAAATTGTACATTTGAAAACAATATTAATTAGTATACCTTATAAAAATAAACCCTACAAAAAAAAATTAAACCCTAAAAGGAAAATTCATTGACCTAGCAGTGTCACGTCAGCCGAGAGCATATTAAGTGTGTCCACGGTAGGTAGGGGAGCATTTCTATATATTTGCATATCAGATATATATACTGTAGGATGTTTCACTCCGATACATGTCATGGAAATTGGAATTATGTTTTACTCCTTCCGTCTCGTTCTTAAAGAGTCGTTTCCTTATTATAATAGACTCATATTAATAATAAAATATGCTCTTTATAGAGGGAGTACTAATTAAGATCATGTCATCGTATCAAATAACATCGTAAATCAACAAACTAGATTTAAAAATAGGCTAATCAAACAACAAATAAAATATCAAACAACATCGTAAATCAATCAGCTAATCAATTCGTTTCCAAGAGTAACTTAGGATATCAGACGACAAAGAAAAAGACACATCAACTACCAAAATAAATACTACAAAATATCAAGAAAGCTCAAGTAATAACTGCTCCAATTGTACGAAAAATGGGACTACTTTCAGCTATCAATCCTGTGAATAAATTAACAAGACGATGCTAAGAACATTGAAGGGTCCAATGTTGGCTTGTCCAAAAGTTAGGTGCAGAAATTGAATGACCAAACCCTCTATATTTAATTCGATTTCATTTGCATTTGCATGCACATGGTGGACGACCAAACTAAAATAAAATCCAGAACAATTGAACAAGAAAGTTACGCTACATTTTATGCCAAAACCAAAAGGCTAGATCAGAAAAAAGAAAAAAAAAAACTTACATCTTCAACATTCTCTGCACTTCAACGAGACGCTGGTGAAGAATCGAGCTCCGAAAACAAGCATTAGAAACTTACATCGATCACATTAACTACAAAAACTGGAACATTTTAGGTCGAGCTACTATACTCAAAATATAGAGTAACTGCAGGTAAGTTGGTAAAAGTAAAATGTATGAATTACTACATTAGTTATACATCAATGGAAGCATTTAAGCAGGTAACATGCAGTAGCTGAAAAGCAGTTTTCATTTATCATTTGACACTGACAAATAAACACATAATTCACCACAAGTGGTCCCTTTGGAGAAGAAAATAACTGCATAATATATCAATGGCAACAGATTGGTTGATAAATATCTTAGCCAAGTAGAAAAAGATTTTCAGGTCCAATGCAGAAAAATACAGTAGCTTTGCCCTTTAAATCATGCATACTAGGTTTGGTTCTTTTTTTTTTTTTATATTATATATGCAATGCATGTATACCTACCACTATTGCTTGTATTGTATTCATTGAATTATGTAAAGGGAAAAGGTGCACTGCACGTTGTATTTTATAATGAAGTGAAGCACTACATGTATTTATAACACTACACTAGTATACTAATATAATACTATACCCTCCCTCATCAATTTAAAGCATAAAAACAAAGTAACATCGCAATGACAAAAGTTTCATTATTGAGAAAACATTCGGCAATCTTTTATTTATTTATTTATTTGTTTATTCTTCTGTCTACTAATTCTAATCTCTAAAGCCTGTAATGCATGTGATTGAAGTCACAAAACTAAATATAGTAAATACGATTTTTGCAGTATTATGGATACCTTATTCAAAATGCTAGTAGATTTTAAATTCATGCAATAGTTATCTATATAAAAAGCACACAAAGCTTCAATAACACAGAAGAATGATAAACCTTGAGACCTCCTGGCATAATAACAATGAAAATACTCACTCCGCCCATAGAATATCTATAATTCCCGGGAAACTATTATGGGTTACACACAACTTAATTAAATATATATAAGTTTGTTTGAGCTCATTCGATAATATTTGATCAAATAAACAAACCAAGCTTGAAGCCTTGAAGTCGCTTACTTTTGCAATAAAATCATTTAGAATTTTAGAAAGCTCGATTATGCTCGTGTGCCTTGGGTACCAATGGTGAATTAAGTTAGAGATCTGGAATATATCTCATGAAAAAGAATCTTATGTTTAAGGTCTGGTTCCAGTCTTGTCACAGAGGTTAGATACAAAATACAAATGCCTAACACGCTAACAAAATCTAATTATCACGTAATTGCTCATGGAAAATAGTTCTAAATGGACGATAACTAGTATTTTTCTACAGCTTCAATACTAATAAATTTATTTGGGATACGAACACCATCTTGAATCGGAAAATAGAAATATCGACGTATCTCATATATACAATCAAAATCAAGACTAATTTACGTGAATTCAACATGGGACATGATGAAATACCAAATTACTCCCTCCATCCATCGTCTTTAAGACCCAAAATTTCCGGCATAAGTTTTAATGCAATGTGGTGATATATTAATAAATTAATGTGTTAAGTGTTAAAGTAAAATAATTGTAGGTCCTTTTAAAATTTTTGTGAGTGTTAAAGTGTAAAGTGATAAAGTTTTGAGGCCCATTACTAAAAAGAAAGTATCTATAGATGGTAGACGTTCGAATATAGTATTGGTGTCTAAAGATTGTGGATGGAGAGAGTACAAAACATAATGAACAAATCATAAATATCAAGAGCCACATAATTTACAAGTACTATTAAAAATCCCAACCTAAAACGTCAGAGCCTTTTTACATGTTACAACTAAACAAAAAAGTAATCCTCAAATCCTTCAGTCTCAGCAAAGCACAGCCTAAACGAATTGACCTAGCTAGTTTGCGGCGGAAGTAAATCTTCTAAACCTAGCCATATTTTCAATTGAATTATTATTTCAACATAGAGTTGCCAAAAAATTGAATAACTGCACGATTTACTCCATGGAAAGGGGTTAATCGATAACTGAGACTAGATTTCAAGCAACAAATAAACTTAGAGATGCACCAAGCGCCAATTCAAACTCGCTATTAAAAACTAATGACATAAAAAATTGAATATTTACGAACCTTATTCCTTCGATTTGGATGCGGCATCGTTCTCCTTTTCAGGCATTTGATTCATAATTTGATATTTATTTGCGGAAAGAGGGAGAGGAAGAGGAGGGAACATGGGGTATTTTATAATATTCTAATTTGTAACCCATGAGTGTTGTGGTATCACCTTAAGAGGTAGGGTATAGGTTACCCACCAATTCGGCTAGGCAATAGGCATTCTGCAACAAATTTATTTACTCTCTTCCTATCAGCTGATGAATACTCGGTTATTTTATTTTTTGTCCATTTCACCATGGTAGAGTATGCATATTTCATTTTTGCATGCTACTCCAGTTATATTAATATGGGTTCTTTTTTCTACTAACACTATTCACCTATCATTTATTAATACTCGGTTCAAAAAATAACAATTATTCAGCTGAGACACATAAGGAGTATAGTTTCGAACATGAAATAGATTTTAATATAATAGTAGTATATTTATAATTACTAGCAGAGATTATGTGCGTTGCACGTAGATAAGTTTTTTTTATTAATTTTGAAAAATATGTTAAAAATAATATTAAAATTTTGTAATATTTCACTATTTATATCATACTTATTATTGTGAATTTTATGATATAGCACGTAGAAGCAATAGATTTTTGAAGAGATGAAATGATGAATAATGCTCTTAGAAAATTAAGAGGATAAATAAGAGCGGAGAAGTATAAAATTGTAATGAATTAGGAGAAGTTTATATAAATTTAATTCAATAATAAAATTACATTCAAAATTATGTTGTTATCTTTAAAATAGATTTATAATAGGGGTATATTAGGCAAAACAAAAATTGTAAGAATTGACTCTTTTATATTAGTAATAATAGATTGAAATATGTGCAGTCAAATCATATTTGGTTCTTAATTCGTCCAACGTCCAAATTATATGTAGAGCTCATCCAATTAGTCTAATTTCTTTAAGCTCCGATGAGTTAATGTCTAAAAATTACTAATTAAGTCTTAATCGGACTAATAAGTAATAAGGTGTCACTTAGAGCCTTAACACATTACATATTAATCGAACAACGGGGTGCCACCTAAAATTTAGACGGATCTTTAGAACACTCATTAAATTAAATAATTTTCGTGGGGAAGGTATGGATTCCACTCCACTCTATCATCAATTCATCATCGCCCCAAAGGAAACGCAATTATTTATTTAGTTTCATGGAAGCACTTGTTTGATAGCCATGATGAGAAATAACATGATAAAATAAAACCTTGACAATAATCTGGGTTTGACTAAGATTATAATTTAATTTGCTTGTTTGGTAGAATATATGGGCATGTGTAGATATTTGCTTGTTTGGTGGGCAAATTGAAGGGTTTGACTAAACATAGAATTTACCAATTTAACCTTGTCCTTTCTTCTTCCTTTTGCTGATGCATCTCCTTCCATCGTCCTTTCCGCCTCTTCTCTCCTCCCCCTCTCTCTCTCCTCTCTCCTATCCTTTCTTCTTTCTCTCTCTCCTCTACTTTCTTTGTTCTCTCTTCCACTCTTGCTGCAGACTACCCCCACGCAACTTTAGCCGCCGCTTCTTTCTCTCCGCCGCTGCTCCACCGTCAAACTCACCGCCGCTCAACTTCATCCTCCTCCTTGACTCCGTCTCTGCTCCGCCGTCAGACCCACCGCCATCAGACTCACCGCCATTGTGGGTGTTCACCGCCGGCGGATTCTCTTTCCGCCGCTGCTTGCTGCACCCCCCCCCACCGTTGCCATGTTTTCCACCATCGATGATTTGGAAGAATTGCATATTGACGTATTGTAGGGATGATTTGGGAACTTGTGAATTTGGAAGAGTTACTGTTCAATCGAGTAGCTTTTATTAAGACCTCATACATCCGATTATTGTATAAAAGGTTACAGTGACTTTTTACCCGGGCCGGCCTTATTTCTCAAGCTCCCAAGAAAATGTTTAAGGCCTACCAAACAACCGAAATTGACCAGAAAATGTTTCCTATCTTGCCTTATTAAGGCTTCCAAACACACGCGAAAAGTACAAAAACTGACCTCACTCCCTAGTATTTTATACAGATCGCAGTTTTATACTTCCTCTATTACAAGATTATTGACACGTTTTTTTTTCTTTCTTTTCGGCACGTATTTCAACGCTTCTCAATGATGGGTTTTAAAATAATTTTTTGAAGTATTTTTTTATTTACGGGATACTACGATACACGTAGTATCTCGTAAAAGAAAAGATACTTCAAAAATTTATTTTAAAATCCATCATCGAAAAGCTTGGAAATGTGTGCCAAAAAGAAAGGAAAAGAAACGTGTCAACAATCTTGAAACAGAGGAAGTATTAAAGTTTACTTTGTCGCAACTATCAATCTATCATATCCTAACATTTATGGAAGTGTGAAATCTTTCTCTTGAGAAAAAAGTATATTGCTCTTCAAAGCAATCAAATAATGTCATTAGGTAAATGACACGTTTTAAATTAAAAAAAGAAAAGAAAAAAAGAGTAAATATAGTTGGTAGTATGGAGCATATGATAAAGTGGTTAAGAAAAGATGAAGACTAAAGTTCTTACATAAAATTTTTGGGAGAAAAGATAATGTGGCTGACCAAATTAGATAATAATATAAATATTAGATAAAACATGAAGGTTAAAAAAATTTAACAAACCACACTAATTTAAGAACGTTTCAAAAATGGAATAATCTCACTAATTTAGGATACGAAGGAGTACGGTACCTCCTCTATTGCATTTCGGTATGACATCTCCTATTGTACTGTTGGATTCTCTCCACGTGTTAAAAATCTTTCCAAAATCAGCATTTTTGTTTAAGGAATTATTGCTGATTTTGGAAATATTTTTAACACGTGGTGAGAATCCGATAGTGCAATAGGAGATGTCATACCGAAATGCAATAGAGGATTCGATCTGAGACGAGAATCCGATGGTGCAATAGAAGATGTCATACCGAAATGCAATAGAGGATTCAATCCGGTACCTAGTACTCCGTATTTGTCTTTTCCGATTGGAAAAGAAAAAAAGTAGATATTTTACTGGATTCTCTTTCTTGTAATTCTATTTATAGTTTGAATCCTGCATCAAATGTCATATGGTTATCAATTAAGCAACTAGATAATATTATGTAGTGTATCGGAAAAGAAAAAAAGTAGATATTTTACAGTTTTCTCTTTCTTGTAATTCTATTTATAGTTTGAATCCTGCATCAAATGTCATATGGTTATCAATTAAGCAACTAGATAATATTATGTACAGTGTAGTTGGGTACCCTTAAATTCAAATAAGTTTTGCAATTTTTTAAGTTTAGCTGCATATTCAAGCAAAGGAACCTCAAACTATAGCCTTCCTCGAGAAACAAAATGGAAATTCAAACTGAAAAACATCAACTCCGACAGGTAAAAAAAACTATTAGTCTAATAATTTAATCCATCACCTATCTAAGCTGTTGTGTTACAAATTCATTGCACAGCAACAAACAACATTTAAAATACTTCCTAGTACATAACATTCAAACTAAACGAGGTTAGCACCTTTACAAGAGCCACAACATATACAAGACCTTCACCTACAACTGCAGCTTCACCACCAAGAGCCAATCAACCAATTTCTAAGGGAAAATCGAACTCGGGTCGAATTCACCATATCCGAATTCACAAAATGGAAGAAACTGTACCTTTAAAACCATTCTTCAAATCCTTAATACCGTCTTCAGTTTCCCTCAGCCTAACCTGCAGAAAAGCAATCTCTTCATCCTCTCTTTCTTTAGTCGACTCAACTTCTGAAAGTTTTTTCTTTAACTTTTGAATGTGGCCATTGATCTCCTCCATCTCTCTCTCCATCCTAGTTTTCACTTCACTGCGCTCTTTAATCTTGCTGTTGAGAGTTTGTGCGTCGTCAACTAGCTTTCCTTCTTTTTCCTTAATAGCTACTAGCCCGTCTACAGAGTCTTTAATGGGCCCAACATTAAACCCGTATTTCTCCAAATCTGTGAGTGTTTCCTTTATGTCGTCCATGACAGTTACAGGATCATTCAGCTGCAACTTTGAGGCTCTCTCGACTAGGCTGGAAAAGGTTACCATATAGCCTATAGCCAATCCTTCTCGTGAACTTTCTTTGAAATCTAGCAAAGGCTGGAAATGTGGCTTCTGTGGCAATCTCTGAAAAACTTCCATTGATTCAATAGTCTTCCAAAGAACAGTGTTTTTCATGAAAGGCAGATTTTCTGGCTCACTTGCTACTGTAGAAATATTATCTACTAAAGTAGGAGAAAGAGTCGTTCCATTTTCAGGCCGTTTCTCATTCTCCTTGTTGAGCACAGCATCAACTGTTGTTTTTACAGAACTTTGAGGTTGACCAAGTACCATGGGATTTTTGCAAACCGCAGCAGTAGCTTGTGCTTTGTTTTCTGACCGTTTCTCACTGTTTTGATTGAGCAAAACAAGAGGTGTTTCTTCCACATTAGCCATACTTGGCGGTTCACTTCCTACAACAGATACTTTATCCACCAACATAGGAGTTTGTGTTCCACTTTCGGATTGCTTTTGAGTGCCTTCATCAAGCACAATATTAGCACTGTTATTCTCAGAAGGTAAGCTTTGAGGTTCAGTTGATGCTAAATGACCTTTATCTACCAAATTAGAAGATTGCCTTTCACTTTCTGGCTGCTTCTCACTAGCCTGATTCACAATGTGTTGTGCCACTGTGTCCCCAGGCGGCAG
Organism: Mentha longifolia; assembly: GCA_001642375.2. Classification (NCBI taxonomy): domain Eukaryota; kingdom Viridiplantae; phylum Streptophyta; class Magnoliopsida; order Lamiales; family Lamiaceae; genus Mentha; species Mentha longifolia. The sequence continues at coordinate 12,010,067 of CM038113.1, read as the reverse complement.
TCCTGCTAAAATAGGAATATCATTAGTCAGAATGCAATGAGAGAAGGCACTAGTACAAATGTGCGCTTACTTGAACCATCGGTTGCAGATGACATGTGGATCTCTTCAATCCATTTAGAAAGTGGCTCATTATCAAACTCGTTGCTGGGTTCATGAACTTTCTCTTCATGGACTTTGTGGTTAATTAATGTCACTTTACCTCCAGATGCACCATGAAATTCTATACAAGCAAGGGCAGTTATCAACAGGATGCATAAACATAAAAGGAAAGCAAAGGCAATAATAGAAAATAGCCATCATCCTCCACTTCAGTATCTTGAGATAATAACCAAAATATCATTCTGTGATGGAGTCCGAATCAATTTTAACCCCAAAGAAGTATCCTACCTCGAACTTTGACTGCAATCCTACCATTTGGAATCTGCTTCCGTTCTCTCTTTGGTGAACTATTCTCTCCCAGCCTGACGGACTCTTCTACACAGTCTCGTCATGATTACCAGCCAGTATTCGTTTTGTCATTCTCACTTTTCTTTTCTTAGGACCAGACTGTTTCGGCATTGTCTTCTCCTGATTCAGAATTGTCTTCTCCAGATCAGGTGTCGTCTTCTCCAAATCAGACGTCGTCTTCTCCGGATCAGGTACTGTCTTCTCCAGATCAGGCACTGTCTTCCCCGGATCAGGCACGGTCTTTTCCTGAACTGAAGCAGTCTTTTTCTGATTCTGATCTGTCTTTCTCAGATTCAGAGCAGTCTTATTCAGAATCGATGCAGTCTTTTCCTGATAGGACATCGTCCTTTATGATTCGGTGTGGCCTTCTCTTGATAGGGCGTCGTCTTTTTCTGATTCAGCACTGTCTTCTCCTGATACGGAGTCTTTTTCTGATCAGGCGCCGTCTTCTTCTGATTCTGAGACATCTGCTCTAGATTTGGTACCATCTTCTCCTGATTCCGCACCATTTCTTTCTTTTCCTGATTGGGGTCCATCTTTTCCTGATTGAGCATTGTCTTTTCTTTGTTCAGCATCACCTTGTCCTGATTTGGCATCGTCTGGTCCTGATTAGATGTCGAGCCTCCATCCCAATCATCACCACTTCATGAATTCTCTGTGAATCATCATCTTTTTTGTTCAAATCACCTGAACTATGACTTCCATGTCCAGGATTTCCTGCAAGAAGAAGAAATCATTCTTAAATTTAACATCTTAGAGGCAAAGTAAATAAATAGTTTTTTTTCTGTAGGGGAGAAATGAAGAACCCCAACGAGGATGTCATTATTTATACCTATGGACAGAATCTCAATTCTTTCAACCGGGATCCGTTTTGGCCTTCC